>OW240912.1:422986947-423005088 GCA_933207985.1 Pelobates cultripes
TTGTATGCACAATATAAAGTCATGCATCAGATTGATTCATAATAAAAGCAAGTGATTGCCCACGCAGGGGCTTAGACATTGGTTTAACACTGCATATACATTTGGTCGTCTGCGTAGAGGCGGGTTTGTCCTAGCCTGTGTTTGTTTTTTTTTTTTGTTTTTTTGTGCACATTTGGTTGCTTTGTGTTTTATGCTCTTATGTACTGTATTGCCTTTTTAGTTTGGTTATAGCGTTAAGTAAGTGTTTTGTGTTAACTGGTGTGTTTAAGTGCTGCGTGTTTGCTAGTTGGTAAATGCAAATTGTCGCCTGTGCAGAGGCAGCTTAATCAGCTTGCTAATCAGAGTCAGACATTAAGCGATAATCTAAGATACAAAAACTTTTTCAACTTTCAACATAAGGAGCATATTTGTTTTTAGTCTGCTGCCTTAATATATAACAAAGCTATTTGGATACCAGGTTTACAGTAATATGCGACTGTACAGGCTATCATGCAGCAGTCAGCAATTAAATATGCATCAATATCTACCTTTGGCCCCTATGGGCATTCTGGCATTAACTGTACATTCCTGTGATATTTTAAACCAGCATCTTATAATCAAAATAGATAAAAACTGAAAAAATGAATGCAGCTGTTAAGACCCAAATGTGAGCTATCTATCAGCAGGGTGGCTCTGTTAGTCTCCATGCTTGTCTGGGGGAGTCTCTCATGGTGCTGCTTCCACACTGTCCCTGGGGTGCCTGGCCTCCTTCCCTCACCCTCACGCCGATCTCCGCTCACCGGTCTGGTCCCCCACAGTTCCGTGGGCACTCGGGAGCTGAAACTGTCCGTTGGGCCCCACCACATAAGTCCTCCGGCCGTCCACTCCCTGCACCTCCCCGGCCCCGCTTGGGTCCCTTGAGGAGTGTGTTCCTGCGTCTCACCCGACGCCGGCCGCATGCTTGGAGCCGGCGTCCGCCCCCCACGACCACCGGTCCGTCGAGGGGGGCGGCACAGTCCCGCCCCACCGGCTCACAGCGCCAGGGACTAGGCTTTCTGGGGACCCCTGACCCAAATGCCCGGGCACACACCTCTCCCGTGGTCGAGGTCACGGCCTGGTGGATCCGTCCGGCACCTGGCCCTGCCAGGGCCCGTGTGAGCCGCCCATGTTGGTCCCTTTTGGTGCTTCTCCTCCTGGGGTAAGTCTTCGGGTGGGCTGTATTTGTTGCCTTTACCCGTTTAGGCGGGCAGCTTGGACCCCGTGCGGTATCTTCCACCTCGGAGGGTGCCGCCGCCATGCGGCTTGGGTTACCCCCCACCCCCAGCCGGATAGGGGAAAACAGGGGGGGGGAGCGGAGCCGGGCCGTCTCTTGCCTTGGAGAATTCTTCCAGGTAGCTGTTATGGCCGGTTTATCATTGCCCCCCGCCTGCCTGTCAGTTCGTGTCGGCGGGAGTCGCCATCTTTCATGGTGCAAAGGCCTGCTTGTTTGTTTGCAGTGTTCCTGGCTTGTGATCTGCCTCTGTTTGGGATCCCCAGGAAGCTTGGGTGCTGTTTGGTAAATGTGGATCCGCCAAATCCTTTTCAGGGTGTTGTGGGCGCTTATTTTGCGGGTTTTTTCCGGGCTCAGGCCAGGAGGCATAGTGTGTTGCTGCCTCTCAGTTCGGCGGCCCGGCCCCGCCCCCCTTGGTTTTAATTTGTTTCTTTTATATTTATTTCCCAATGGTACATACTGAGAAATGTACCTTTGTAATATTTGTTGGAAGATGATCCATTTATCCTCAGTGTTCTTTTCACTAAAGAGTTTATGCCAGTCAATATATTGTAAAGCTTTCCTTAACTTATTGAAATTAGCCTTTTAAAAATTATATGTTTTAGTATTCCCCATGTGCTTTTGTTTTTTTGAGTTTATTTCAAAGGACACTATATTGTGATCACTATTTCCCAAGTGCTCACCTACTTGAATGTTGGTCAAAAGATCAACGTTGTTTGTTAAAACTAGGTCCAGACAAGCATCCATTCTAGTTGGTGCTTGTACAAGTTGTGACATGAAGGTGTCATTTAACAAGTTTAAAAACCTAATTCCCTTTGCTGAGGCACTAGTCCCTCTGTCCCAATTTATATCCGGTTAATTAAAATCTCCAATAATTAAAGTGTTACCTAGATTTGCAGCTTTCTCAATTTGCTCAAACAGCTGTTGTTCCTCGTCAATATTAACATTAGGTGGTTTATAACATATCCCAACCAATAGTTGGTTTCCCTTTTCCCCCAAGCAGATATTTACCCATAAAGCTTCCACATTATCCTCCTCGCATTCCATTTGCTTAACATTTGCTTAACATTTGGCTTTAAATCATGTTTGACATACAAACATACCCCACCACCCTTCTTGTTTTTCCTATCCTTCCTAAATAACATGTACCCATTTAAGTTAGCTGCCCAGCCATGTGTCTCATCCCACCATGTTTCAGTTATGCCTATTATATCATATTGTTTAGTGTATGCTAATGCCTCTAGTTCCCCCATTTTATTATTTAGGCTCCTTGCATTAGTAAGCATACATTTAATATTATGCGTCACTTGTATATTTTGTGAATTTTCAACATTACACAGCTTCTCTGTTCTGAGCTTGCCTCTCCCCCCGTTTCCACCCCCCTTATACTGTGCTAAAGCCCATCTCCTTTCTGTCCTATCTCCATTTTGTAGATTGCTATGACCCTCCCCCCTACTACTAGTTTAAAATCTCCTCCAACCGTCTAGCCATCCTATCCCCCAGCACTGCAGACCCTCTCCCGTTTAGGTGCAATCCATCACCACTATAAAGGTTGTACCCAATCGCAAAGTCGGCCCAGTGCTCTAAAAACCCAAAACCCTCCTTCCTGCACCAAGACTTAAGCCACGCATTGACCTCTCTAATCTCCCGCTGCCTTTCCACTGTAGCACGCGGCACAGGTAATATCTCAGAGAATACCACCTTGGAGGTCCTTTTCTTAAGTTTGCTACCTAATTCCCTGAAATCATTCTTTAGGACCTTCCATCTTCCTCTTACTTTGTCATTGGTACCAACATGGACCATGGCCGCTGGGTCATCCCCAGCCCCTCCCAATAATCCATCCACTCTGTCAGCAACATGCCGGACCCGAGCACCCGGGAGACAGCAACTGTCCGGTTGAGCCGATCAGAGTGGCAGATTGCCCTATCTGCTCTCCTAATGATAGAGTCCCCTACCACCACAACCTGTCTTGCCTTCCTTACATTTTGATCCCCACCCGTACTAGGGGGGCTGTTAGCTCGGCTGTTAGAAGTAACAGCTTCCTCTAATACAGCTACTCCTGAGCTGATGCTCCCAACATCTTCCCTCAAACGGGCAAATCTGCTAGGTTGCATCAGATCACGACTAGCTAGCCCCTTTCCTCTTCCCTCCCCCCCTGCTTCCTCGCCCCACTGTCACCCAGCTACATGCCTGTTCCCCATCTGTCTTATCTCCTCCCTCTCCACTACCTGTCCCCACTAAACTCTGCTCAGTGAGCAGCAGACTCCTCTCAAGATTATCAATCTCCCTCAATCTTGCGATTTGCTTCTCAAGATCTCCAATCTGAGCTTCCAGAGAAGCCACTCGCACACAACCATCACAGAGGTATGGACCCTGGATGGGTACATCCAGGCATCCATACATGCAACAAGATGTGCATTGAGTTAAACCAGCAATCTTGCTAACACTCATTTCCCCTTTAAACAGTAAATAAAAACAGTTACCTTGATAGTTTAAACCCCTTGTTAGTGTTAACTCCTGGTTTTCTAACTCCTACTTGAAAGAGTCTACTTAATAGAGGCTGCTTTCAAATAATGTGAGCAAGCTCAGTGAGTTAGGGGTGTGCCTTTATGGGGATACAAATCCCACACAGGTGCAAACAATGAACATTCCCCCAATCAATCAAGCAGCAGCACAAAAAAAGGGGGGAAAACCAGAACACAAAAAAAAAAAGTAAATTTAAAAAACAAAAATATATATATATATATTTTTAAACCTTACAAACTTTAAAGATTAAACAAAAATAAAATACAAACCACTCTCCACAGTATACAAACCACTCCAAGTAACTCCTGGTTTTCTAACTCCTACTTGAAAGAGTCTACTTAATAGAGGCTGCTTTCAAATAATGTGAGAAAGCTCAGTGAGTTAGGGGTGTGCCTTTATGGGGATACAAATCCCACACAGGTGCAATTAATGAACACTCCCCCAATCAATCAAGCAGCAGCACAAAAAAAGGGGGGGAAACCAGAACACAGAAAAAAAAAAAAAAAAAATTTAAAAAACAAACACTTTTTTATTTTTTAAACCTTACCAATTTTAAAGATTAAACAAAAATAAAATACAAACCACTCCAAGTAACTACTAGTTTTCTAACTCCTACTTGAAAGAGTCTACTTTCAAATAATGTGAGCAAGCTCAAAGAGTTAGGGGTGTGCCTTTATGGGGATACAAATCCCACACAGGTGCAAACAATGAACACTCCCCCAATCAATCAAGCAGCAGCACAAAAAAAGGGGGGAAACCAGAACACACAAAAAAAGTAAATTTAAAAAACAAAATTTTTTTTTTTTTTTTTTTTAAACCTTACCAACTTTAAAGATTAAACAAAAATAAAATACAAACCACTCCAAGTAACTCCTGGTTTTCTAACTCCTACTTGAAAGAGTCTACTTAATAGAGGCTGCTTTCAAATAATGTGAGCAAGCTCAGTGAGTTAGGGGTGTGCCATATGGAGTCCATATACCATATGTATATAAGGAACTCATGGCCTTCTGTTATAGATCTCACATGCTGTGAAATTTTCTCATAACAACAACTAACAAACTCAACAATAGGGATGGGGGGGGGGAGGACGGATGGGAAAGAGAGCCATGCCATGCCATGGGGGGGTCTATTATTTCTTCTTTGTTGGACGCTTTCCCCTAGTTTATTGCCAGAGTAAATGGGGCCTGCTTTTCTATACTTTTGTGCGATATACTTGATACATTGTGCGTTGTACATTGTTGTTTTTTTCCTCACAATTCTATTTATTTGGTTCATGGTATGAGCACAGCTGTCGAGTCTTCGACAGTTTAGAAATTTTGTGTGTTAATTCTTAGGGTTTCTATGGCTGTGTTCCAGTTTTCCCAGGCAATTTTCCATATCTTGTTTTTTTTTGTGGATATTATTTCCACCATTGTGATGGGGTTTTGGGGTGTGTGTTGTTGGTCTGGGGAGAGGGTTGGTAGGTGCACCTGCTAGAGGAAATTGTTTATCTCTACTGTTGTCGGTTGGTGAATGGTTGCGTCATGTTTAAGGTTATATAATGTAGAGTAATATTGTGCTAGTTCGTCAGCTATATGTTGTGGGTTGTATAGTTTCGTACCATCTGGTTGAAGGAAATATGAGATTTTTTGGTTTTGTAGTTGTTGTCTAATTCTGGATGCCAATAATATACCAGCTTTGTTGCCTTGAGCGTATTCCCTTATCTTAAATTTCTGTTGTATGTACATCGTTTTGTTTACATGCCAGTCATTGATCAAT
Organism: Pelobates cultripes; assembly: GCA_933207985.1. Classification (NCBI taxonomy): domain Eukaryota; kingdom Metazoa; phylum Chordata; class Amphibia; order Anura; family Pelobatidae; genus Pelobates; species Pelobates cultripes. The sequence goes on from OW240912.1 coordinate 422,992,481, forward strand.
TTTTGTGTTTGGTTTATGGTGGTTTGCAGGGTTGGGGTCAGGGAGAGAAAGTGTTGTGTGGTGGCATTTCTCAGTTGTCTTAATAGTGATAGAAGTTGAGCTTGAGAAGTTTTCATTACATATGCTGCACGGCTTATAAATATGCCTCTTATTACCGCCTTATGGGCGAGCCATTGAGTTAGTGGTGGGCTATCAGGCGTATTGTTGGCTATAAAGTATGTCTGTAGGGCCTCTTCTACCTCTCTTTTAAAGTTATCATCAGTTAGTAATGCTTCATTTAGTTTCCAAGGGGTTCGTCCTCTGGTGGGGAATGTGTCCCTCAGTTGTAGGGTTAGCGGCGCCACACTATGTCTCCTATTTGTCAGTCTACTGTCTTGGATAGCGTTGGGGCGGTTATTAGGACGTGGTCTATTCGAGAGTGTGTCTTGTGTACTGGAGAGTAATGGGTGTAAGTTTTTTCTCCCGGGTGTAGAGTGTGCCATGCGTCGTATACCTCAAATTCCGATAATAGTTTAGGGATGGCTGTGCATTGCATGTGTAACATTTTATTTCTGAGTGTCTGTGGTACGGCTGTTGTGTCTATCTTGGTCAATCATATGGTTGAAAACCCCGCATATGACGAGCTGTGTTGACCTGAAGGGGTCTAGTTTCATGAGTATTTTATGCAGAAAGTACCTCTGGTTAGTGTTGGGGCTATGGTATATTTAATGTTGTTTATGTATACGTTTGCTATGGTATATTTAATGTTGTTTATGTTGCATAATAGTATTATGTACCGTCCTTGGTTGTCTGTTGTTAGTTTGAGTAATTCGAAGGTCTGCGATTTATGTATCAAAATTGATACCCCTCTAGCTTTCGATGTGTGCGTTGCGTGTTATTGTATTGGGTAATCTTTGATACCAAAGGTAGGGACTTTGGTTTTGACAAAGTGCGTCTCTTGGAGACACACTACGTCAGCGTGAGCCGTTTTTGCATCTTTGAGTAGCATTCTTCGTTTGTGAGGGGTGTTCATGCCAATCATTGTATAATTGGTATTTTCTCTAGGTTGTGCAGGGATGTAGTTTGTCTGGACTTTATCTGTGATAGACTTTATTGCTAGTTCTTGTTGCTTTTTTTGGCGAAGTGTATGGCATGCTAGTTCTGTACTCTTGGCATTGGTCTGCTGGGAAAGGTGGTGAATTGTGTTGGGGGGCACTGGTGTCCATGGTTGGAAAGGGAGGTTAAACTTGGATTGTGTGAAGGGTTGAGTCCGGGGGTGTGGGTGGGGGAATGTGAATGGGTGGTTTCCTGTTAGGGATGCGATGCCACTAGAGTGCATTGCAGGGTTAGGAACGCTCGTCCCTGTGGGTGGCTAGTGAGCTATTGTACTCCTGGGTATATATAGACATACAGAGTTATTCCGGCCGTGGTGCCGGGTTTTAGGCGTGCATATGAAAGGTGCCAGTGGGTGGGATTGATTTCAGGTGCGCCCGATGGGCTTTCTCCTTCAGTCCTGATTTTGGCCAGCTTATGATTCCCTCGCTCTTGTAAGAAGTTTACAAGTGGTTTGGGTCAATTGTTGAGCCTACTTCAGTTTGTGGCATCTAGCACGCTTGCATAAAACAAAGAAAAAGAGAATAACAACGAAAACTCTAACATAACTAAAATTGACATAACTAATTGGTTTAGAGGCTTCCAATTTTTCTATCCTTCCTGGTCCGCTCTCCCGTGTTTTTATTTGGTTATTTATTGGGAATTACATCTTAGCAATCTCAGCCGACATAATGAATTCTAAAGTCCTATCATGCGTGTTGGGCTGTGTGCTTTTTTTTTTTTTTTTGCTCTCCCTGCTTGCTTCCTGTGACAGGTGGTATTGCACCGGCTGGGATTTATGGGGGTGGCAAGGCGTGTGTTATGTGTTTTTGTGTCGCATTAGGCATATAGTAGTCAAATATACAAATATACAAAAATACAAAAGAAAACAGGTACATTGTGTAGGTGTCTGACTTGGGAATTGCATCCCTCACCCTTATTCGATACAGGTATGTTTTAGTACTACATTGTCTACCAAATAAGCATGTAAACAGATGCGATATGTGTAAGACTAGCTCGGGAGTTACGTCCTATCATCATTACCAATAAAGGTGTATGTTAATGCCCCATTATGCACAGGTCAGCAATTAAATTGATGCATTGTGTGCATGTCTGATTGGGGGATTACAACATATCAATTTTAACTGATAGAACTGAGGGCATATTTTGAGTTGAAGGTGCTTGGGAGAGATACTTGCGGTACCAGGAGGCAGTTTGGAGGATAGTCTATGTTATCAGCGTTTCTTTGTGATTCTGGACCAGTCCAGTCTAAGTCTCCATTGTGCACTTGTTGCCTGGTCGTCAGGTAAGTTGTCAAGGCCCCAGGATTTTAGCTTACAGAGACCATCTTCTAGGGTGAGTAATGGTATGAGTTTTCCATCTTTGTTTGCCAGGACTTTCGTTGGAAAACCCCAGCGGTAGCGGATGCCATTGTTTCTCAATATATCTGTAATCTGGGAGAAGTCTCTTCGCCTGTGGAGTGTCGCTGCTGAAAGGTCGGTGAAGAGTTTCACTGTGGGGTAGCTCTCAAGCGGCTTGGCTTTATTCTTGCAGGCCCTGAGGATAATTTCCTTGATGTCGTAATAGTGGACTTTGATCAGTGTGTCTCTGGAGACCGTGTCTGGTAGGTGTCTGGGCCGTGGTACTCGGTGCATGCGGTCTATGAGCAGCATGTCAGCAGGGATATCAGGTATTGAGTAGGCCTTGGATATAGGCTGGTAGGTCTGCTGTTGTAATGTCTTCGGGTAGCCCCCTAATGCGGATGTTGTTTCGTCGTGCACATGGTCTGCTAGGTCATTGTGTGCGGAGGTAAATTTCTCCATTTTGGATTCCGTATGCGCTGTGCGTTGGCCAAGATCTGTAACGTCTTTGTGCAGGGAGTCCATTGATGCCTGCCATGATGATATTAATTTCCTGGAAAGATCATCCAGTGCTTTGGACAGGTAAGTTGTAGTGAGGGTACTCCCTTGGTTTTGTATTTCGGCAGTGTGCTGTGGGATTTCTGATCCCTCCATGCTGTCGCCATCTTTTTCTGAGGCCTGTTGTTCCACATGGTCAGAAGTGGATTTCTGCACGAAAAAAAATATTTTTTCAGTTTGAGCTGAGTTCTTCTTGGTCTTGTATTGAGACATTCTCTAGTTTCCGTTGTTTTTGTAGCCCTGTATGTCAGGATGGCAATGGATTAAGAGCTCTGAAGCCGGAGCTGGAGATTATGCTTCCATCTCACTCGGCTGCTAGCCACGCCCCCCATCTTTTTTGCTTTTAACCCTCCCACCCGACTACATTTTATTGTCCGCCTAGTCACTCCCAAACGCCCCCAGGTCCCCCGTTTTACTTTTTTTGACTCTTTATTTCTTGCCCGGACCTAGGACCTAGGCACCGCCATCTTAGTGTGGGCAGATGAAGGCCCTTGAGGGACACGTCATCTGCCCACACTAGATAGCGCTGTAAGATTCCTATGCATGCCCAGTTGAACATTTAGAAAATTGGGCAGACTAGATGGGCCGAATGTTTCTATGTCCAAAATTCGGGTGGGTATTTCGGCTATTGGTTCACTCATCAGAAAGACTAATGAACGAATAGAAGTTACAAAGAACAAACAAAAACACAATTTCAATTTCGTTGAACTTTTTTCGTTTGCTTATTACAAGGAGGGAGCTACTTGCTCGCAGTTCCCTCCTTGTAATATATAGCTGTGCTCCCTGCAACTTCCTAAAGTCCACCCATGTCCCACGTCAATAAGCCTGTGGCTGCTCACTATTGTAAAAATAAAGACAACCCCCCAAATCCAATATTGTGGGGCATCTAGTAAAACAACATAGTTTCCCCCCCATCCCCTATATTTGCCACTAATAGGGGTATCTTAACTGAACAGAGGACCTAGGGTGCCCCCTGGTCCCCAACAATAAGCAGCAGGTGGGGGACCTAAGTGACATAAGTGGAGGTCCTACTGTCTCCCCACCAGCCCCCACCCTGAGCTGCAAATGGGGGGAACTACTGTCTCCCTCCCCTGGCCCCCCTATTGGTGATGGGTATGGGCTAAATGTGAAAATACCCCCCAAGTGACAAGGGGTCCCCATGACCCTATTCACACCCCCGCAGTGACCAAGTCACCCCCATTAAAAAAAAGCCCTACCTACGCCCTCACCCTAAAAATAGTGAGCAGAGGAGCAACTGTTGCAAAGCCACTGCCTCACAGACGTCCTAGGAATGGCAGATGGATTACTGTAGGAAAGGCTTCCCCAAAGGGCCGGGATTTGGGAAGCCTGATGTAGAATCTAGCAGACTTAGAGTTGTAGATAAAAGTCTAAATAATTCATTTTCAGCACTTTAAGAGTGTAATGGTGTTATGGAGACAGGCTCAGGCACAGAGCTTTAAATCCCCCCCCCCAACCTCCTTACCTTTGGGAGTGCTGGGGGGGGGTCTCTCTCTCCCTGGTGGTCCAGTGGCTGCCTGGCGGGCAGGCGGGTGGCTCTGGCTGCTGAGCTGGTGGTGTTATGGAGACAAGCTCAGGCACCGAGTGTAGTAGTGTTGTGGAGACAGGCTCAGGCACCAAGTGTAGTGGTATTTTGGAGAACGGCTTGGAGACTATGGTGAGGCATGATAGAAAGCAGTTTTTATTGGGGGATTCTATCATAACAGGTGTGGATCTGGGCAATAGTGGTCTTGTGAGATGTCTCCCTGGAGCTACTACTCACAGAGACAGGAGACGTATTTGTAATATTGTTAAGCAAGCAAAGCAGGAAGGGGAATTGGATGTACTTGTCCATCTAGGGACAAATGTGTTATTGCCAATGATATACGACAGGTTGCTTCCACAGTGTCATTCTCTGAAGTTCTGCCTGTGCATAACACTCAGAATGGCAAGCGGATGCATATTTGGGACTTTAACTTGTGGCTTGGTGAATGGTGCCGGGAGTAAGGATTTGGCTTCATTTCTCATGGTAACTCTGTTTGGAATGGAAATAAACTGTACAAAACAGATGGTTTGCATCTTTCTCAAAAGGGAACAAATGTTTTCAGTGAGCAATTCAGAGGTTTTGCTAGATTTAAACTAGGAGGGGGGAGCAAAAGGGTGATAAAACATCAATCCAGGGGGGCGTGGCCTGAATGGTAATGGAGTAGGACGCATCTCCTACCTGCTCCGAGGCTTCAGCTCACATATGCACCCATAAACGCGCACAGATCAGCCCAAAGTGGGTAAAACCAAGAAGCCCCACACCCCGGGCCCCTCGCAAGCAGACTCGCCAGGTCACACCTCGGGGCCCATGGACGGATTTGTCTGCATGCCACAAGACACGTGGTCCTCCCAAGCCACAGCCAAAATGGCGCCGGCCTCCCCGAGAGCAAGTAGCAGTGACAGCCCGACACAGGGCTCATCCAAAGGAGTATCACTATCGCAAATAGCAACAGATGTGGCCACAATCACAGCCAACATGCTGTCACGCTAAGACAAGGCAGAGATGCTGGCAGAAATCCGCGATCAGGGAGGAAGTTATGAAGGTGAGAAGGGATCTGATTGCCCTAAAACACAGGGTGGAGGCCCTGGAAGCTGATCAAGCTCTGAATGTGCAGCACCAACAAGCCACTGACATTGCCACCTCCAGACAGGGCAACGTCCTGCTTGACCTCAGGAGACACCCGGAAGACCTGGACAACCGCGGGCGGAGAAACAATATCCGCATAAGGGGCTTCCCAGAAACCACGGAGGAAACACTACCAGAGCTCCTAATGGACCTGTTCACCCACATCCTAGGGGACAGAGCCCCAGATGACTACAGCATTGAGCGAGCTCACAGGGCCCTGCGTCCCGCGTCCCCAGAAGGGCCACGAGATTTGCTGCCTGCTCTCCTACGCCTTAAAAGACGACATCATGAGAGCAGCGAGAAACCTGCAGAACCTCACCTTCAGAGACACCCAGATCTCGCTATTCCAAGATCTCTCCGTCCCAATGCTTGAGGCCAGAAGGGCGTTACGCCCACTAACCACCATTCTCAGGGAGCAGCGGATTCCATACAAATGGGGCTTTCCCTTCAGCCTGCAGGCAAAGGTAGGCACCACAAGGCATATTGTCCGATGGCCCGCCGATGTACCACGCTTTTTACGAGCCACAAGCCTACCCGCAGTAACTGTCTCAAACTGGGTCCTGGAGCGGCAACCACAGCACCCACGTGCTGCCAGCGAAAGTCATAGTTACTGTTACCAGGGATGTATTAGCCGCAAGGCAAACAAGGCATTTGCCTTGGGCGGCATTTTTCAGGGGGCGGCAAAAAACGCCGCCCCCAAATGCCCAGGGCAAACGCCTTGTTAGCCTTGCGGCTAACTGACATCCCGAGCGGGCGGCTCTGGCTGCTGGGCGGGCGGCTGACGAGGGAGCACTTCCTCTGAGCTGACTGCTCAGCTCCCTCGCGCGCCACAGAGTGAGGCTGGGAGCCGGAATATGACATCATCTTCCGGCTCCCAGGCTCACTCTGCGGCGCGCGAGGAAGCTGAGCAGTCTGCTCAGAGGAAGTGCTCCCTCGTCAGCCGCCCGCCTAGCAGCCAGGGCCGCCCGCCCGCCAGGCAGCCACTGGACCACCAGGGAGAGAGAGACCCTCTCCCCCCCAGCACTCCCAAAGGTAAGGAGGTTGGGGGGGAGATTTAAATTTAAAAAAAAGTTAATGTGTGTGTATGTGTGTTTGTGTCTGACTGTGTGTGTGTGTGTGACTGGGTGTGTGTGTGTGTCTGACTGTGTGTGTGTCTGACTGTGTGTGTGTGTGTCTGACTGTGTGTGTGTGTGTTTGTGTCTGACTGTGTGTTTGTGTCTGACTGTGTGTGTGTGCGTTTGTGTCTGACTGTGTGTGTTTGTGTGTGTGTCTGACTGTGTGTGTTTGTGTCTGACTGTGAGTGTTTGTGTGGTTGTGAGTGTGTGTGTGTTTGTGTCTGTGTGTGTGTGTCTTTGTGTCTGTGTATGTGTGTTTGTGTCTGACTGTGTGTGTGACTGTGTGTGTGTATGTGTCTGACTGTGTCTGACTGTGTGTGTGTTTGTGTCTGACTGTGTGTGTGTGTCTGACTGTGTGTTTGTGTGTCTGACTGTGTGTGTCTGTATTTAGAAGGTGGGGTGGGGGGAAGGGTTGGCAGGTATAAACAGGTGGGAGGATATGGGCCCGTACCAGACGGATCACATGCTGGCCATGGGAAGGAGGGACACCGAGAGCGGGTGGGGTTCCTGGGGTGGATGCGAAACTTGACAGATCAAGAAAATGCTATGATAGGTGAGCTGGGTGCCAAAGGAATGGTACGTCATGATTTTACTGAACGACCTAGGCCAGAAAGACCACCTACCCAAAGTAACAGACTCACGCTGTATATATACTCGGAGGCCAATGCGGTGACTCATCCATAGGGTACCAGACAGCCGAGGGCGACAGAACCCAAGGCGAGTCACTGTTGCCTTATTCCCAGACTGACTTCCCCTCCTCCCGACACCGGACGGACCTCTTCCCCACACACCCCAAACACCAAGGCACTCTCATACACCCACACTCCTCACAGAACGCCAACAGAGATGGTCTCTAAATATAAGCCGACACCACTGACACTGTGGTCCAATCAGGAAAATCAGGAAGAGGCTTAAACATCCCGAGAAGAGATCCCAAATTCTCCACACACTATGGATGGAGCACATCTCGGTGGCGTTTTTACAGGAAACCCACTTCAAGGGTGCAGATGCGCCCACCATGAAAAATAATCGCTACCCCACGGGATTTTATGCAAACCACACAGACAAGAAGAAGGCCATAGTAGCTATCCTACTCTCCACTAATGTCCCATTTATTTGCGTGGAGCAGAAATCAGACCCCGGGGGTAGATACCTATTCATCAAAGGTACCATAGCACAGAACACCTACACGTTCACCTGTCTGTACTCCCCTAACCGAAACCAACACGTCTTCCTGACTAAAACACTAGCCTTACTAAACAAATTTAGAGACGTTCTTCTAATCGTGGCAGGAGACCTAAACACATGCCTGGACACTAGATTAGATACATCCAAGGGAGAGTGCTCTATACCAGGTCACTGTAAACGCTCTACAGGGAGGGCCCTGGCTACATCCTAATGGCACAAGAGGCCCAACGGGCAAACACAGGACTAATCGCAGACTCTGATCACGCTCCAATTACAGTACAAATCCAATCCCCTCTACCCAAACCCACATAACAGCAGTGAAAGCTAAACAAGAACCTATTACTCAACCTGGACGATGAGGAGCCAACTAGGCAAGCTCTGACACAATACTTTGAATCTAACAACACCCCAGACACTCCACCCCTAACCTAACCATCCACATAAATGTGTCATCAGAGGACATTATATGAAAATATGTTTGCAGCGTAAAAAAGAACGCTCACAACAACTGGCCACTCTAAACACACAAATCGCCACACTGGAGCAGGCACACAAACAAAATCAGGAAAAGGACAAGTTTCTCCAACTGACGGAGCTTAGGCGGCAGAGACGGGACATTATAGCCAAAGGTCTCTTACGCACCCTTAGAAAATCCGCTCGGCACTTCTTCGAACACTCGGATAAAAGCAACAAGCTTTTAGCCCGCCAACTCCAAGACAGAAGAAGAGCTAGCCATATACACAAAATAAAACCAAGAGACAAATCTGAAACATGATTACTCGATGGTATTCAACGTGCTTTCGTGGAATATTACACCAACCTATACAACATTCCCCAACCCACAACAGACGCCGCACAAACCCAACGCCGTAACCTAATATCAGAGTACCTAGACAAGAACTGCGCTGGCTACCGCCCCATATCCCTGCTCAACGCAGACCTCAAGCTGTTTGCCAAAACACTAGCCCTGAGAATCGTGAAACACCTACCACACCTGGTCCACTCAGACCAGGTCGGGTTTATTCCGGACAGAGAGAATAGGGATAACACCATGAAAGCCTGCATGTGGCCCAGATGCACCATCGGGAGCTCCTCCTACTCTCGACGGATGCCGAAAAAGGCCTTCGACCGAGTGGACTGGGTATATTTGGAAAACACACGTACACACATGGGATTCGGCGCGCACATGCTGTCCTGGGTCCTATCCCTGTACACGAACCCAATGGCATGAATACGGGTCAACGGGGCACAGTCCGCCTCCTTCCCTATTCGAAACGGAACCCGCCATGGATGTCTGCTGTCCCCCCTCCTGTTTGCCCTCTCCCTGGAACCCTTCCTGGGGGCGGTCCGACGGAACAGGGAAATCACGGGATTCACCGTTGGTCGTAGAGAGTATAGGGTAGCCGCAAACGCGGATGACATGTTGTTTTTTCTCAACCTACCGCGGATCTCACTTCCCAACATCCTTGCCTCATTCCAGAAATTTAGCATGATTTATAACCTCAAGCTCAACACGGATAAGTCAGAGGCTCTTCACCTACCAGGCCCACACAACCCCTCACCGCTCCTATACACCCAATACCGTTTCAAGCGGTATCCCACTAAATTGAAATATTTGGGCATATGGCTACCCAAAGACACGTCCCAACTATACTAACAAAACTATCACCCGTTGCTACAAGCAATACTGGCAGACATGAAAAAATGGGCCCCACAATACATATCCTGGTTTGGACGCATTAACGCAGTCAAAATTAACCTGCTGCCGATCGCAGTCCCCAAAGCGTTCTTCAGCTCCATAACGACCACCGTCCGCAGATTTGTCTGGAATTCGCGTCTAACCCGCACGAAGAGAACTATACTGGAACTGCTGAAACGGTTGGGAGGAGCAGGCCTGCCCTCAATCGAGACGTACTATCACGCCGCACATCTACACAGATTCACGGACTGGCACGCACAACACCCCACAAAACAATGGGTAACAATGGAACTAGAACAGATGGGTGGGAACATACCCACCAAACTGTGGCTACATACTGCCACATACGCGGATTTACAAACCAAAAACCCCCTGATCAACGCCACCTTAAAGGTATAGACAGCGACACGATACCGACTGTGACTCACCACCTCACCCAATCCCCTGACCCCCATCATACATAACCCAGACTTGGCAGATACACTATCCCGCAGCGACTTAACCAGTTTCCAACAGACTAACTGGATGTACCTACACCAGTGGTACGGCTCCAATTGCCTCAAAACACTCGGAGAACTATGCCCAGACAGGACACCAACACCCCTTGAACAGTTCAAATAAAAACATACTATTCAGCCCTGCCGGGACGGGGGCACCTACACAGACCCTTAACCGACTTTGAAACCTTGTGCATGCACCGCATGCATATCACCAGGGGAATCTCGACTCTCTACTCCCTACTCATGACTCAGACCAGCGGGGACGTGGTGCTTAGGTTTAAGGACCACTGGGAGAGGGACTCAGGAGAGTCACTCACTGCCCAAGAATGGGACAAGATCTTCACCCTCACACACAAATGCTCCATCAGCTCGAAATTTCAAGAATTAAACTATAAAATTCTGACACGCTGGTACAGAACACCCGACATACTACACCGCATGCACGACAACACGTTGGACGTATGTTGGCGATGCGGCACACACCCCGGCACACACATCCACATGTGGTGGACATGCCCTATAATCGCCCAATACTGGGAACAGATTGGAGGGGAAATCCACAAAATCACAGGCTCCGAGGCCCCCCTGAAACCCTTAACAATGCTCTTACACCACACCCGCAGCCCACTGAAAGTACACAAGAAATTCCTGACGCTACCGCTACTCAATGCAGCCAAGTCCCTCTTCCCAAAGATGTGGAAACAGCCAGGAGCACCCACCTTACGGCAGTGGGTTGCGACAGTGGAGGACATACATTCAATGGAAACTCTTACAGCCGATCTACACGGGAGACTGGAGCAGTGTTCATTGACCTGGTATCCATGGGTAATATACATAGCTAACAGGATTGCATCCCCCGAGACAACATAGCTGAGACACGCAGAGTCCCATAACACATACCCTACTTCCCACCACCCTTAGCCACATAAGCAGACAAAGCCCTACTCGCAACTCACACACTGACAACGGACAGTCTCCTCCATGACCAGTACTAACAATAGAGAGCCTCTGTATCCACCCGGACAGACCCCCAACACCAACAAGCCCCGATACCCGCTAGGGTAGATAACATAAGATAGTTGGTAGCACCTAGATAGCAACAAGGAATGAGAACCGCCGACTCCCGGAACATAGAAGAAACCCAAAACAAGATTGGTAATTTTTGACTAACGCACCTGCCGCAACCCACCGGTTAGAAACGCAAGCTGAAGCAGGGAGGATACACTTAAGAGCGACGAACCCAATTCAGGGAACCGCGAACAGGACCTCTAGCTGCAACCAAATACATAGCACACCAAGTAGCAACACTAACCAAAGTGATAACCTATTAAGGCAAAAGACGAGGCTCTGGAAGCGCACCAGCGAAAGCTTACCTATCAATAAAAGCCAGAACACATACACTAGACTTGGGAGAGCATGAGGCCGAGGGTCACAGGATTAGCAACACAAGAGCCCTATTAAACCGCAGGTGCTAGCCTAACGTGGGCGGGTATAATTATGTGTACCAACTGATGGGAATGTAATGTTGTTATCACAGATCCTTGTACGAACACAGTCGCTTAACCAGACTTATCGTTTTGTTCCAGACTGTCCTTTGTTACTTCTTTTGAATAAACCATTAAATAAAGATTGTCAAAAAAAATACATCAATCCAATTGCCCCCCAAAACAAGGACAGAAGGTGCATGTAGCAAGTGTGTTAAAAAAAGATAAGCTTAGAATCATGTCTGCAAATGCTCGCAGTTTAGGGAATAAGATCCATGAACTTGTGGCAATAATCGCAAATGATAATGTAGATTTAGTTGCTGTTACTGAGACATGGTAAAATAACTGGGATATAGCAATACTAGGGTACTCTTTATTAAGACAAGACAGTGAAGGCAAGGAAGAGGGAAGGGTGGCCCTGTATGTGAAGGATAGCATAAAACCTAGCTCAATAAAAGTTAGTGAGGTGAACATAGAGTTCGTTTCGGTTACGTTAGAATTTGGTAATCACACAGTAACTCGTATAGGTGTGATTTATAGGCCCCCAGAACAAACAGAGGAGTTAGATAATCTACTAGTTGAGGAAATAGCTAAAATGACAATGAAGGGGGAAATTATCATTATGGGTGACTTTAATCTTCCTGATGTGCACTGGAAAACCAAAATAGCTTCTTGTGCTCATTCCAAACTCCCTATCAAAATCAGACTGGATCAGTTTAAATAGAGTCCAAAAGAAATGGGATTATTTAAAAGTTACACTGCTGAAAGCAACAGAAAATTGCATTAGGCTTGTATCACACACTTTACTCTAAGGAGTTATTGTTTTTTGCACTTTAACCCCTTCAGACCGGAGGGCGTACTATTACGCCCTATTATAGGCGGCTCTAAACGCCACCGGGCGTAATAGTACGCCCTCCGGTCTTTCGGTACTTACCCCGTCGCCGGCGGTCCCACGCCGGCGATC
>OW240912.1:423010785-423021200 GCA_933207985.1 Pelobates cultripes
CCTCTGTAGAGGTGATAGGTTCGTGCTGACGTGACAAAGCGTCTGCCCTAGTGTTCTTATAACCAGGCCTGTAAGTAAGCATATAATTAAAGTGTGTAAGGAACATAGACCAACGTGCCTGCCTGGCAGATAATCTTTTGGCCTCCCCCATATACGATAAATTTTTGTGGTCAGTCAAGATAGTAACTGGGAGGACAGTGCCCTCTAACAAATGTCTCCATTCCTTTAATGCCATAATGATAGCTAGAAGTTCTCTATCACCAATGTCATATCTCCTTTCAGTGTGTGATAGTTTCTTGAAAAAAAAACCGCAAGGGTGCAGCGGCTTATCTAAACTTTGTCTTTGGGACAACACTGCGCCTATCCCTGTTTCAGACGCATCAACTTCAAGTAAAAAGGGTAGAGAGGTATCAGGATGAACTAATACAGGTGCTGAGGCAAAAGACTGTTTGAGCGTTTCGAAAGCAGATAAAGCCTCAGTAGACCAGGTTTTGGTGGTCGGCTCCTTGTTTGGTCATATTAGTGATAGGAGCGATAACAGAGGAGTACCCTTTAATAAAACGTCTGTAATAATTAGAAAATCCAAGAAATCTTTGTATGGCTTTGAGTCCCTTAGGTAAAGGCCAATCTAAAATCGATGTTAGTTTGGTCGGGTCCATCATAAACCCGTCTTTGGAAATTACGTAACCTAAGAAAGTTACCTGAGACTGGTCAAAGCTACATTTTTCCAATTTACAATACAATCCATGCTGTAAAAGTTTCTGTAATACCTTTCTGACTTGTCTATGATGTGAATTAATGTCTCTAGAATGGATTAGTATATCATCCAAATATACAATTACACATTCATGTTGGAATTCTCTAAGAACTTCATTGATCAAGTTTTGGAAGACGGCCGGGGCGTTACAAAGCCCAAACGGCATTACGGTATACTCATAATGCCCGTAACGGGTATTAAATGCTGTCATCCATTCATCTCCTTGTTTAATTCGCACTAAGTTATATGCTCCTCTCAAGTCAAGTTTGGTAAAAATACTCAAGCCCTTTAGTCTGTCAAAGAGTTCAGTAATCAAAGGAATAGGGTAAGCATTCCTGATAGTAATTTTGTTCAATCCCCGATAGTCTATACAAGGACGTAAGGTACCGTCTTTCTTTTCTACAAAAAAGAAACCCGCCCCCGCCAGAGAAGAAGACTTTCTAATAAATCCTTTGTCTAAATTCTCCTTGATGTATTCCTCTAAAACTAAGTTTTCCTTGGTGGATAGAGGGTATACCGTACCCCTGGGAGGCATAGTACCAGGGAAAAGTTTAATAGAACAGTCATAAGACCGGTGGGGAGGTAAAGTATCCGCTTTACCCTTGTCAAATACAGATTTGAGGTCTAGATATTGTAATGGTATCTGAACGTCTGTGGATTGAGAAGTGTTAGCATAAGAGTTTACGGGGCAAACAGAAGTAACTCTCTGCAGACATTCTTCCCTACAACCCATACCCCAAGAAACGATTTCTCCACCCTCCCAGTCAATCTGAGGGTTGTGTCTCTTGAGCCAAGAATATCCTAGTACTACTGGGACTGCCGGGGAAGAAATTAACAGAAGGGAAATCAACTCCTCGTGGAAAATACCAACAGTAAGCTTAACGGGTTCGGTCTCATGGAATATTACTGGTTCAGATAAAGGTCTACTATCTATGGCCTCAACGGCCAAGGGTGTATCTCTCAATTGGAATGGGATACAATGCTTATTAGCGAAAGTTTGGTCTATAAAGCTTTCTGCTGCTCCAGAATCTAATAATGCCATCGTAGAAATAAACCCCTTTTCCCAAGCTAGAATAAACCCCTTTTCCCAAGCTAGAGAGACAGGAATCAGAAGTCTATGGTCTTTTTTATTATGCATAGAGGACAGTAATGAAACACCCAAGGCCCGTCCTCTAAGGGAACTTAGGTGCGAGCGTTTCCCGGACGATTAGGGCAACTAAGACGTAGGTGACCTCTCCGCCCGCAGTATAAACAGAGACCCTCCCTTCTTCTGTACTGTCTCTCAACCTCAGATAAGCGAGTATTACCTATTTGCATAGGTTCTGGTGGAGTAGGATTATAGGAGTCAGGGTTCTGAAATGAGGGAGCAAGTCTTACAGGAAGTCTAGTAACTCTTTCCCGAGTGTTCTGCCTCTGTCTCATGCGTTCATCTATTCTGGAAATGAAGGATACTAAATCCTCTAAATTTTCCGGAAGTTCTCTTGTGGCAATTTCATCTAGAATTTCATCAGACAACCCATTCAAGAATACATCCATAAAAGCTTGTTCGTTCCATTTCACTTCTGCTGCCAATGATCTAAACTCTAGAGCATATTCTACAAGGGTCCTATTCTGTTGTTTAAGGTGTAACAGGGATCTGGCCGCATTAATCTTCCTTCCTGGGGGGTCAAAGGTTCTTCTAAAAGCCGTGACAAAAGCAGTGTAGTTGTAGACTAAAGGATTGTCATTCTCCCAAAGGGGATTGGCCCATCTAAGTGCTTTATCTATTAGCAGGGTTATAATAAACAGAAGTAACTCTCTGCAGACATTCTTTCCTACAACCCATACCCCAAGAAACGATTTCTCCACCCTCCCAGTCAATCTGAGGGTTGTGTCTCTTGAGCCCTGTCAGTGGGGTAAGCCCGGGGTTGAAGTTAGAAATGTATGCTTATCTGGTTTAAAAAACCACGACAAGCATCAGGCGAACCCCCATATCGTAACGGTGAAGTGACATGGGAAGATGCGCCTACAGTGGCTACTTCCAAACCAGTACTTAGCGAGTGGCTAGCAGTGGAACGTATTTCTTCAGACTGGGTGCTGGAGCGTGTTAACAAAGTTTGTAATGCAAAAGCCATTTGGTCCATTCTATGGTCCATGGCCTCAAATCTGGGGTCAGGAGGACTAGCACCTGCAGGATCCATCTGGCCCTGTCGTAATGTCAGGATACTGACAGGGATCCAATACGCAGAGTGCGGACAGAAGGAGGTACGTATACCGGACCTTAGAATGGCCGGACTAACGTAAGGACAAGCAAGAATAGTCAAAGGTAAGCCGAGGTCAAGGGAGCCGGAGGACAGGTAAGCGAGATACAAGCCGAGTCAAAGGAGAGGAGAGGACAACAGGACAAAAGACAAGCAAGGGTCAAAACCGGAAACACAAGATAACGAACGCGCTGAGTGACTAGCAAGCTAGAACCACGACAGGGCAATGAGCAGTAGTAAAGGTTTCCTTTAAATACCCTATTACCTAAATAGAGACCACGCCCCCAAAAGGTCCGGAATAGCGGTTCCCGGCACTTTATGTAAATGCCGACGTCATGACGTCGACGCTAGCCGTCGCGTCATAAAAGGGGGAGGAGCTAGCGCGGCCGGCGCAAAAACGGCCGGAATATGCCGAAATGCTAGGGGCAGGGAGCCCCTAAACAGAGAGGATGTCTTCCCTGGATTCAGCACCAACAGGTACCCTGACACCTCTAAACCAATTAGTTATGTCAATTTTAGTTATGTTAGAGTTTTCGTTGTTATTCTCTTTTTCTTTGTTTTATGCAAGCGTGCTAGATGCCACAAACTGAAGTAGGCTCAACAATTGACCCAAACCACTTGTAAACTTCTTACAAGAGCGAGGGAATCATAAGCTGGCCAAAATCAGGACTGAAGGAGAAAGCCCATCGGGCGCACCTGAAATCAATCCCACCCACTGGCACCTTTCATATGCACGCCTAAAACCCGGCACCACGGCCGGAATAACTCTGTATGTCTATATATACCCAGGAGTACAATAGCTCACTAGCCACCCACAGGGACGAGCGTTCCTAACCCTGCAATGCACTCTAGTGGCATCGCATCCCTAACAGGAAACCACCCATTCACATTCCCCCACCCACACCCCCGGACTCAACCCTTCACACAATCCAAGTTTAACCTCCCTTTCCAACCATGGACACCAGTGCCCCCCAACACAATTCACCACCTTTCCCAGCAGACCAATGCCAAGAGTACAGAACTAGCATGCCATACACTTCGCCAAAAAAAGCAACAAGAACTAGCAATAAAGTCTATCACAGATAAAGTCCAGACAAACTACATCCCTGCACAACCTAGAGAAAATACCAATTATACAATGATTGGCATGAACACCCCTCACAAACGAAGAATGCTACTCAAAGATGCAAAAACGGCTCACGCTGACGTAGTGTGTCTCCAAGAGACGCACTTTGTCAAAACCAAAGTCCCTACCTTTGGTATCAAAGATTACCCAATACAACACCACGCAACGCACACATCGAAAGCTAGAGGGGTATCAATTTTGATACATAAATCGCAGACCTTCGAATTACTCAAACTAACAACAGACAACCAAGGACGGTACATAATACTATTATGCAACATAAACAACATTAAATATACCATAGCAAACGTATACATAAACAACATTAAATATACCATAGCCCCAACACTAACCAGAGGTACTTTCTGCATAAAATACTCATGAAACTAGACCCCTTCAGGTCAACACAGCTCGTTATATGCGGGGATTTCAACCATATGATTGACCAAGATAGACACAACAGCCGTACCACAGACACTCAGAAATAAAATGTTACACACGCAATGCACAGCCATCCCTAAACTATTATCGGAATTTGAGGTATACGACGCATGGCACACTCTACACCCGGGAGAAAAAACTTACACCCATTACTCTCCAGTACACAAGACACACTCTCGAATAGACCACGTCATAATAACCGCCCCAACGCTATCCAAGACAGTAGACTGCCAAATAGGAGCCGCTAACCCTACAACTGAGGGACACATTCCCCACCAGAGGACGAACCCCTTGGAAACTAAATGAAGCATTACTAACTGATGATAACTTTAAAAGAGAGGTAGAAGAGGCCCTACAGACATACTTTATAGCCAACAATACGCCTGATAGCCCACCACTAACTCAATGGCTCGCCCATAAGGCGGTAATAAGAGGCATATTTATAAGCCGTGCAGCATATGTAATGAAAACTTCTCAAGCTCAACTTCTATCACTATTAAGACAACTGAGAAATGCCACCACACAACACTTTCACTTTCTCTCCCTGACCCCAACCCTGCAAACCACCATAAACCAAACACAAAAATTGATCAATGACTGGCATGTAAACAAAACGATGTACATATAACAGAAATTTAAGATAAGGGAATACGCTCAAGGCAACAAAGCTGGTAAATTATTGGCATCCAGAATTAGACAACAACTACAAAACCAAAAAATCTCATATTTCCTTCAACCAGATGGTACGAAACTATACAACCCACAACATATAGCTGACGAACTAGCACAATATTACTCTACATTATATAACCTTAAACATGATGCAACCATTCACCAACCGACAACAGTAGAGATAAACAATTTCCTCTCGCAGGTGCACCTACCAACCCTCTCCCCAGACCAACAACAAACACCCCAAAACCCCATCACAATGGAGGAAATAATATCCACAAATGATGCACTACCGTCCGGCAAGGCCCCAGGACCCGACGGGCTCCCTAATTCTTACTACAAAACGTACTCCAGCACATTAAGCCACCCCCTAAATGCAGCGTTTCAAGCTATGTTAATATCAGGACAAACACCACAAGAAATGCTAATGGCGCACATCGCCGCTCTGCCAAAACCAGGCAAACCCCCAGTAAAAGGCCAAAATCTTAGACCCATATCACTATTAAACACGGACATCAAGATTTTTTCAAAAATTTTTGCTAACAGACTGGCCGCTATTATACCAACAATAGTACACGACGATCAAGTGGGCTTCACTAGGGGGCGACAGGGAGCGGATGGAACTAGGAAGGTGCTGGATCTAATGCACAGCCTCCGGGGAGGGGGTGGCAGCATATTCCTGTCTTTGGACGCAGAAAAAGCGTTTGATAGGCTCAACTGGACCTTCCTCCTCGGGTTGCTACACAAATTCTGCTTCCCAACACAATTCTTAAACGCAGTAAAAACACTCTACAGTAACCCTGCTGCGAAAGTCAATACAGGTGGGTTTCTTTCTCAATCATTCAACATAACCAATGGGTCGAGACAGGGCTGCCCCCTATTCCCCTTATTGTATATTTAAGCACTGGAACCACTCACCGCCCTGATCCGAAATAATCCACGGATACAAGGCATAAAAATCCACAAAAATGAATATAAACTTACGTTTTTTGATGACGACATTCTCCTTACCCTGACAGACCCCAAAATCTCGCTACAAGAAATCACATCAACGCTAGAAGACTATAGTAAACACTCATATTATAAATTGAATGTGGCTAAGACGCAAGCCATGGGCATTAATCTCACTATCGCAGATACAAAAGCCCTAAAATCAGAATTTAAATATGACTGGCGTACGGACCAACTCACTTTCCTAGGGATAAAATTCACACAATCAGTGCAACAACTTTTTAAGGCCAACTATACAACACTACAGACACAAGTTCAATCACTTCTCCAGGGATGGCACAAAAAGTAAATTTCCTGGACAGGCCGGGTGGCTGCTATAAAAATGGTAGTCCTACCCAAATACCAATATGTGGCGAAACCACCTCGCCACTGGGCATTGGAGAAGACTGATTGCCAGCCTCCTGCCATGTGACTATGGCCCCTGGGATGTATTGCCCTTTAAAGACATGATTTGGGCATAAGGGATTTGTGTTGTGCTGCTGCTGGCCCTTTAAGAACCATCTGGGGACATACTGTGGAGTTACTGGGTGGCCACCATTTCCTGTATCAGAGGCACATGGTGAGAACAATGGATGAAGCACATGGTGAGAACAATGGATGGCTGCCATTTTAACTCACAGACACTGTTTGGACTTTTCAACACGGTGCCATCTCGCCAGTATTTGGTGCACAGAGACATCGTGCAGTGGTTTTGGACTATACAGCAGGGGACACATTATACAGTGATTGTTTTTCATTTAGCCTGTGAATGTTCTGCAGAATCTGCATTAAACTGTATCTTCCAAAGTACTGAACGGATCTGGGTGAATTTTGGATATGTGGTTCACCCAGATCCCCCGGTTCCAAGTATATACTTTATGGGGTTATTGCATGTTTTGGGGTCCCTGTGATGTGTTTTATGAAACTGTATTTATCTGTCTGTGATAATTAGATTACCCATTGTGTAAGGTAATTGTATCACAGGCAGAGGGGAGGATTTTGTGTGGGAGTGTCTTTCTGTAATGTACGTGTGTTATTGGTTGTTCTGGGGGCAGTACTAAGTTTGAGGATTGGGAATAAAAGAGGCTGTATGTGCCAGTCCAGTCAGTTCCTGCTTAACCCTCAAAGTGAAGTGTCGTCTCATTATTGGGGGAGGATTTATTGTATGCTGTTCCAGTTTGACTGCTAGGAGTGTAAACCTATTCGCATGGTTTTTCCTATTCGGCTGTATACAACATTCATATGCTTAAAAGTACTCATATACTTCTCCGGTTCGGTGATTGTGGTGTCTGCCAGAGTTCTTGGAGTCCTCAGGAAGTGCTAGGAGCATCCTTTAACGGAGGTACCCAGCCGGGGTGCCAGGTGATCCGTTACACAATACCTTTTTCGGATATTACCAATCCAAATACCACAATCCTACTGCACAGAAAATCAACATATACTGAACAAATTCATATGGGCAGATAAGAGACCAAGACTAGCCAATTCAACAATGTACAGACACCACAAGAAAGGAGGCATCAGCCTTCCCAGTATACGCCAATACTACCACGTGGCAAATATTAACCCTATAGTTATAGCACAAACACAAGAAAATAAACCACAGTGGGTGACGTTAGAATCAGCAGCCACTCCGGGACATCATTTCTTATCACTTATGTGGATCCCACACCACAGCAAACCCAAAAACCTAAAGATGTTACCCACAACCGCTCTAACAAAACACATCTGGGACACCCATAGAGCGAAACTATGTATGACACGAGCTTACTCACCAGCGATGACGATCACCACATTACAGTCGCTGATCCCAAACTTCAACTCCCATATATGGGAAAAACACCACATATACCACTTTGCACAAATTGTACAAGGGAAAAATATCAAAACCTTCCAAGATTTACAAAAACAATATAGCTTACCAAACACAGCTGAATATGCATATCTGCAAATAAGAGCATGGCTCCTAAAACATTACCTGCCAGCAATAAAACTTGTAAAGGAGCAACGGCTGACGAGCTTCGAACGATCATTAACAGCAAAAATGCCAAACAAAAAATCATTCTCCCTGATATACGACTGCCTAAACTCAGGAGCACATAGCAAAAGCCTAACTTTTGTGCAAAACTGGGAGAAGGACCTAAAACTCACCTATCCAGACACAGAATTGGAAAAACTATTTACCACTCAAAAAAAATATACGTTATGCTCTTCACACATAGAACTGACCAAAAAGATTTTGTACAGATGGTACTTAGTCCCAACAAAATTACATAAAATGTTCCCCGCAGTATCAGATCGCTGCTGGAGATGTTTGGAAGCTAAAGGCGACATGCTCCACATTTGGTGGATCTGCCCACGATTATCCACCTATTGGAAAGAAGTAGCTAAGCTAGTATCAACAGTAATGGATATGAAACTCCCCAAAGCCCCAGAAATATACCTCCTTCATAAATACCCCCCTGCAACTACACCAACCACGGCATATCTCACCTACCAGATCACTATAGCAGCACTAACGCTAATCAGTAGGGCATGGAGATCCACAACGGCCCCAACAATTCAAGAATGCACTCGACAAATAGAACAAAATAAGACATATGAATGCGCAGCCAGAAAGGCGGCCAACCAAAAAAACAAGATATGGAAAATTGCCTGGGAAAACTGGAACACAGCCATAGAAACCCTAAGAATTAACACACAAAATTTCTAAACTGTCGAAGACTCGACAGCCGTGCTCATACCATGAACCAAATAAATAGAATTGTGAGGAAAAAAACAACAATGTACAACGCACAATGTATCAAGTATATCGCACAAAAGTATAGAAAAGCAGGCCCCATTTACTCTGGCAATAAACTAGGGGAAAGCGTCCAACAAAGAAGAAATAATAGACCTACCCATGGCATGGCATGGCTCTCTTTCCCATCCGTCCTCCCCCCCCCATCCCTATTGTAGAGTTTGTTAGTTGTTGTTATGAGAAAACTTCACAGCATGTGAGATCTATAACAGAAGGCCATGAGTTCCTTATATACATATGGTAGGATAGACACAATGTGACAAACAATGATTAAATGCTGTAATGATGTAACCACCATTGCATGGAATGTTCTTAACTGCGCCAATGACATCCTACCATAGGAATATCCAAACTGTACAATGTATTTTTCCACATGTATGTGAATAAAGATTACTTTAATAAAAAAATAAAAAAAAGCAAAAAAGATTGGATGCGGCTATGACAGTGGCCATTGCACAATGCTTTTATTTTTTTGTTGCTACATCTTGATTGGGCATTAGTTCCATGCATATCATGGCAAACTAAGCTGCTTATTTGTCTCCACCAAAAAAAAAAAAAAATCTTCTCTATTCCATACTCTTTTTTTTTTGGTGACAGGAATAGAACTGTGACTCAAGAACTGAACTGAGATTCTATCACATGGTAGCTCTGAAACTGGAATTTCTCCTGATTGGCCCCTAATTGGAGTTTGGCCTGAAATTATTTCTAAAGTTTATTGTTCACCTCTTTAAACAATGATCTAAATTTTCTGAATCCCTAATAGACTTTATGCAACAATTATTATTTGTACAATGTCAATACTTTTTTACTGTAGATTTTAGGAACAGTAATTGACCCGCAGTTTGTGCTCGGCTATACCAACTAATTCATATAATACTTTTTGTATATGGAAGATATAATCGAGTGACCTTTTTTTAAAAAATCATTTTGAAGGACACTGTTCCAGAAATTGAATTATTTTTATGTCTTATGAACAACAACTATTGGGACATAAAGTTTGATTCAATTTAAAATGACAAGGATTTAGTTTACATCATTAAAATGTTGGAAGAAATAACTTGTTAATTGTTACATTTCATTTACTTGCAGGAGAAACAAGCTTGAACAAGATTTCAAAATCAGTCATAATCAAGGTTTTATGGGCTTAAAGATTTTGAACCATAAAGCAACGATCTCACAGTTGGAGAAGTAAATATATTAAAAGATGTGGAAAATAAGAATTTTATTTTGAAGATCAAGGTTCTAACAATGAGTTTGACCACCAATATCTTTATTAAGACTTAACATTTGTTTTCCCTCTCTTATTTTTTTTTTCTCCCTTTTGTTTGCACAAAAGCTTGAACTCTCTGAGATGATTAAGGGCTATGGATAACCCCTCTGGATTTGTGT
>OW240912.1:423021507-423065209 GCA_933207985.1 Pelobates cultripes
GCTTTGTGGCAATCCTAATAGTGCACCATTAAATTACACTTTTAATGGAGCAGAAATTGGCTTTTGTCTCATTAAGAGAAAGCTGTGTTTCTTCAGTTTCTTCGAATCGCCCTTTGCATGGATAACCCGACCTATTATGGCATCTGTGAATCTGAACACACCTGCAGCTTGGAAAGATATGATCATCTTCTCACCACTGATGTGTGCTGCATGATTTTCAGACTCTCTTTGTGCAGACATAGGGCAATGCTCAGAAGCCAACTTGTCTTTGCTCTTGCAAAAACTAGTGGACAATATATACATTGGGGGAAAGGGTGTGTGAGTACACAATGCATAAAGTTGCCACCTTTTTTTATAAATTTATTTATTTTATATACCGGCTTTGCGGTTGCCTCCATAGACTTGACATTGGCCCACCTATTTTACAAGCAGACTGCTGTTAAAATACTGGCTTTGTGGCAATCCTAATAGTGCACCATTAAATTACACTTTTAATGGAGCAGAAATTGGCTTTTGTCTCATTAAGAGAAAGCTGTGTTTCTTCTGTCTTTAATATACATGAGTAATTAGCAATAGTATATTTGGGACTAGTGGCATTTTAAGGTCTACCATATGCTGGTGTTGAAAGTGTATTGGGCTACCATACAAGGGACAAAACTCAACAATATGCTAGACGCTACCACTATCATCCAGTGATCCTCCCAGGAAAAGGTAAAGTCTATCTACATTCCAAGCAAACCATTCTACTAAATGACATAATGGCCAACAAACCATATTACGAGACATGAAAGATGATCTTACCAATTAACAGGTTATTGACCTAATTAGAAATGTAGTTAGTGGGGAAATTTCAGAACTAATCATGCATGGTCTACCAATCAAGGTAAATATTCCAAATTTGTGCCTCTTGATAAACTTCATGAGAAAACTTATTCAAGGGATCAATACAGATGGATTTCCAGAGGAAACAAAAAGTGCAAGTGGTATGCGGAATCACAACTTCACAAAAGGTTGGTTTTAAAAGCTCGTTCTAGCGTGACCAGAAAAAAAATGACAAATCCATGACTCTAAAAGTAAGGAAGCATTAATTTGTCATTGTTATTTTTTGCAATACTTTCCTTGAATTTGATTTTTGTTGGCTATACACTAAAAGCAGAGCCTGGTTAAAGAAATGAATTATGAATAAAGGTCAGGGCCGGTGCAAGGATTTTTGCCGCCCTAGGCAAAATGAAAAAGTTTGCCGCCACCCCCCCCATGTGACATCACAATGCTCCACCCATATGATCTGCCATGTTAACTAACGACAGTGCTGCAGTGCCGCCGTGTTTATATTATAAGGCATGCAGGGACAGGCTATAGACACCAGAACAACTACATTAAGCTGCAGTGGTTCTGGGGACTATAGGGTTTCTTTAATGTGAGGTAAATTAGAGCTTAGTGCCACGAATAATATACTAGATTGCCTACTTACAACCAGATGAGGATGATGATGGGCTCTTGCTGCAGTCTGGCTCCACTGGTCTGGTGTAGAACAGGCTCTCTGGAGGCTGTTTGTAACTGTGGTCACAAAAATCAATGTTCTGGGAGAACGGGAAGCAGCTCCATTTTTTGGGGGCCCTTTACACAGCTCAAGGTCTGGGTCCCAGGGTCCACCTTCATGTTCCACCAATGAGTTTGTTCACAGGGGGTGGAGTGTGTAGGGGATGTCCTGATATGTGTGTAAGGAATGCATTGTGTGAATCTGTGTTTGTATGTGTAAGGGCTGCAAGGTGTGTTTCTGTGTATGTACTGGATGCAGTGTGTGCGTCTGTAAGGGGTGCATTGAGTGTGTGTAAGGAATGCATTGTGTGTAAGGGTTGCATTGTTTGTGTGTGTGTGTGTAATGCATTGTGTGTTTTACTGTGTGCAAGGGGTGCATTGCATGTGTGTGTGATGGATGTCAATCTCTCCCCCCTCCCTTGTCACTCTCTTCTCCCTCCCTTGTCACTCTCTTCTCCCTCCCTTGACACTCTCTTTGTAACGGATCACCTGGCACCCCGACTGGGTACCTCCGTTGAAAGATGCTCCTAGCGCTTCCAGAGGACTCCAAGCACTCCACCAGACACCATAAGCACCGCAGGCTGCAGCTATCTCCCTTCAGAACGAAGCAGGAACAAGCTCTTACAAGAGCTCAGTGATTATAGCAAGGGAATATGCCTAGCATAGCAATCCCTTGTAGCAGATTCCCCCAATAAGAGACAGGACTCAAGTTGAGGGTAAAAATAGAACTCTCTGGCTGCTAGCTTGCAGCCCTTTTTATTAGGTGCTCCCATGAAGGGGAGGGACACACACAGTAACGTACATTAACCAATCACACAATAGTTACATCCCACACATAGCCCTCCCCTCTACCTGTAAACTAATTATCTGTACACACAGGAAAATACAATTATCATAGGTAGGGAAAATACAGTTTTAACACAACATTCATAACTCCCAAAATATACATCACATTCGCATAAAAATACATATTCACAATCAATCCATTCAGGGGAACAACATATTAAAAAATGGCATGAATCAGACCAGGGGTTCAAAAGTTAGTAAAAGTATCTTTTGTTCCCCCTGGCTCAAACAGTAAAAGTAAAACATCCCCACAATGCATCCTGGCTTCCTCCCTTCTGCCCTGGAGATAATTGGAGAAGGAATCTAATTATCTCCAAAGACAGAGCCAAACTCCATTACCCACATGGCAGACAAAAAGACAGTAAAAGACATAATTACATACTGACACATTTTAGTACATAAAACACACATTTCTACATATCCCCAGATAGCTTGGATCTGACTGCACATTATTAGATGAATGGCACTCAGATCACACGAATAAGCCTCTCTGCAGGGAAAATAAACAGTTTAACCTGCAGGGCCATAGTCCAAAGGCAAGAGGCGGGCAAGCAGCCCCCTCCAAGGACACGTGGCGAGGCCGGTTTCGCCACATTTCTCCCCTTTACCATCCAGACTAACAGGGCATCTGACCTCCTGCCGGTCAGTGCCCTGGTTAGTCCAGTAACCCACCCACGAAGCACAAACAGCAATACAGCCCACCCACAATAACTGGTTACTACACCTGGATAAACAGCAACTTGTCCATGTCCAGGTGCCTCACCACGGCTGTGCGGGGGGCTGGTAGACTGCCTTGGTGGGTTGCTGAGTGGGCAGAGACCAGCGGTACTCTGCCCTGGTGCCAGCGCTACCACCGAAGTAGCCTGATTGGAGCCTGGTTGTGGGAGGGGGAGACCGACCGTCTCCCGTCTGGGTACACAGCTCTGGGGCTGGGGAACAGGACCGACCGTCTCTACCCCTTGGGCTGTAAGCGCAGAGACTACGGTCCCATCTGCACAGTTGCGGGGCTCAACATCTCCCCTTGGTGGGTTAGGCTGCCGCTGGAGAGAGGGTGTAACAAGCTCCTCTCTCTGGACTGTCAACTGCCGCTGGGGAGAGGGGTTAACAGGCTCCTCTCCCTGACTCTCTCTCTGCTGGTGGAGAGGCGGACCAGCTGTCTCCCCTTTCATTATTTTGTCACTGCTGCTGGGGAGGAAGGACGACACCTTCAGCTCCCTGGGGTACACACTGCGCTGGGAGGAAGGACGCACCTCAGCTCCCTGGGGTACACACTGCCGCTGGGGAGGAAGGACGACACCTTCGGCTCCCTGGGTTACACACTGCTGCTGGGGAGGACGGACGACACCATCAGCTCCCTGGGGTACGCACTGCCGCTGGGGAGGAAGGACGGCACCTTCCGCTGGGGCAGCCTGTAGAAAGTCAGGCTCAGGGGAAGGAAACAAGGGAGGACAGAGGCCAGCGGCGCTCTGCCCAGTTGCCAGCTCTTCTGCTGGGGGGTCAGGGAACAAAGGAGTTGGCTGGGGAGGAGAAATATCACTTACCTCCCCCTGGTACTCCGGCTGCTGCTGGGGGGGGAGGTCGATGCTCTCTACTTTCTGTAACTCCAGCTCTAGTTGGGGATCTGGGCCGGTTGCCCAGCATCCCTGTAGGGCCGGTGGAGAGATCTCGGTCCCATCTCCACCTGCCTGCAGGGGGTCCTCCCAGGACCAGTCTATGAGGTCCTCTACCTCGGGTACCTCTGGTTGCTGTTGGGGAGGGAGACCGGTTGTCTCTTCCTTCAATAACACATTCTGCCGCTGGGGAGTGAGACCGACTGTCTCCCCTCCCTGTAAAACATACTGCCGCTGGGGATCTGGGCCGGGTGCCCAGCATCCCTGTAGGGCCGGTAGAGAGACCTCGGTCCCATCTCCACCGGCCACCTCGGTTTCTTCCTCGTCCCACTCTACCTGTGGCTGGAGTTTCTCCCAACGTGCCCACTGGCCTTCCCTCAATGCCCTGTGTTGTAGGTTCCGGGTCACCATGTCCCACACGAACCGCACGTATTTCTCCTCTGGATTGGGTCCGTAAAACTTCAGGTGCAACCCTACCATCGTGCCAAACTCTAGTACGGAGTAGCTATACGCCATACTTGCTGTAGCCACTGCTGGTTCCATTATGTTGCTGAAGATAAGGACGCTGCACAACTCCACACGTTACCGGTGTCTCCGAGCTGCTTCTCCTCGCACTAGGATGCCATCCCGCCGCTTGCCACCAATGTAACGGATCACCTGGCACCCCGACTGGGTACCTCCGTTGAAAGATGCTCCTAGCGCTTCCAGAGGACTCCAAGCACTCCACCAGACACCATAAGCACCGCAGGCTGCAGCTATCTCCCTTCAGAACGAAGCAGGAACAAGCTCTTACAAGAGCTCAGTGATTATAGCAAGGGAATATGCCTAGCATAGCAATCCCTTGTAGCAGATTCCCCCAATAAGAGACAGGACTCAAGTTGAGGGTAAAAATAGAACTCTCTGGCTGCTAGCTTGCAGCCCTTTTTATTAGGTGCTCCCATGAAGGGGAGGGACACACACAGTAACGTACATTAACCAATCACACAATAGTTACATCCCACACATAGCCCTCCCCTCTACCTGTAAACTAATTATCTGTACACACAGGGAAATACAATTATCATAGGTAGGGAAAATACAGTTTTTACACAACATTCATAACTCCCAAAATATACATCACATTCGCATAAAAATACATATTCACAATCAATCCATTCAGGGGAACAACATATTAAAAATGGCATGAATCAGACCAGGGGTTCAAAAGTTAGTAAAAGTATCTTTTGTTCCCCCTGGCTCAAACAGTAAAAGTAAAACATCCCCACAATGCATCCTGGCTTCCTCCCTTCTGCCCTGGAGATAATTGGAGAAGGAATCTAATTATCTCCAAAGACAGAGCCAAACTCCATTACCCACATGGCAGACAAAAAGACAGTAAAAGACATAAAATTACATACTGACACATTTAGTGCATAAAACACACATTTCTACATATCCCCAGATAGCTTGGATCTGACTGCACATTATTAGATGAATGGCACTCAGATCACACGAATAAGCCTTTCTGCAGGGAAAATAAACAGTTTAACCTGCAGGGCCATAGTCCAAAGGCAAGAGGCGGGCAAGCAGCCCCCTCCAAGGACACGTGGCGAGGTCGGTTTCGCCACACCATGTATCTGTAAGGTCAATTAAAGGACCACTCTAGGCACCCAGACCACTTCAGCTTAATGAAGTGGTCTGGGTGCCAGGTCCAGCTAGGGTTAACCCATTTTTTTTTTATAAATATAGCAGTTTCAGAGAAACTGCTATGTTTATAAATGGGTTAAGCCTTCCCCCAAAGCCTCTAGCGGCTGTCTCATTGACAGCCGCTAGAGGCGCTTGCGTGATTCTCACTGTGAAAATCACAGTGAGAGCATGCAAGCGTCCATAGGAAAGCATTGTAAATGCTTTCCTATGCGACCGGCTGAATGCGCGCGCAGCCTTTGCCGCGCGTGCGCATTCAGCCGAATGGGCGGAGAGGAGGCCCAGCGCTGGAAAAAGGTAAGTTGTTACCCCTTTCCCCTTTCCAGAGCCAGGCAGGAGGGGGTCCCTGAGGGTGCCAGGAAAATGAGTATGTTTTCCTGGCACTATAGTGGTCCTTTAAGTATATGCTCAATAATTACTCCACACATGTCAGACACAGTTGCAGATCTTTTATTTAATGGATTACGTAACATTGTTTAAAAGTGAATAAAAATATTTTTATTTCTTTAATCATATTCGCTTCAGTCTCTCTGCACATATTAAAATTCATCTAAAGAGCCCTTTTAAAATACAATATACATTGACACATCCCCAATAAAATATTATACGGGTGACTGTTTCCTTATGTCAGGATTTATTATATAGATTTGTGCCTTTGCCTTAAAATGCCAGCACCTTCCAGTAAAGTCGTTTGAATCCCTCTTGTATCTCCTTGGTCCTCACTCCATAGACAATCGGATTAATCACAGGAATAAGAAGACAGCTCAAGACCTCTGGAAGTGTCTTTAGGGGCAGTGGTGAATCTGGGAAATAAAGAAAGATGACAAGAGGGATACAAGCTGAAAAATAGAACATGGAGAGCATGATAGCATGGGAGCTGCAGGTGTTCAGGGCTTTCCATTGAGCCTCGGAGGATTTCAATGAGTGGACGACTTTTAAAATCATGATATAAGAAAAAATGATAATGGCATTATCACTGGCAGGAATAAGAAATATTAAAGACACCATGTATATCACCAAGGGCGTTAAATCTCCACAGGACAGTTTTATCACCTCGACGAACTCGCAGTAAGAGTGGGCAATCAGGTTATTCTTGCAGAACGTCAAGGCTTTAGTTAGAATGGGCATGGGGACCAATAGGGTACTGTTTCTCACCACAGTAAACAGAATCAATTTGATTATGAAAGAGTTTGACATTACAGTATTGTGTCGGAGAGGGTGACAAATGGCCACATAACGGTCTAAGGACATGAGTGCAAAGAGAGACGACTCAAAGCCAAACATGGTGTAGAGTATATACATCTGAGTGAGGCAGGCTCCGGCACTCACAGTGTTTGAGCCATACCACAGGATAGCCAACACTTTAGGTATGACTGAAGAAGCTACGGTCAGATCCAGCATGGCGAGCAGGGAGGTCAGCACATGCATGGGTTCATGGAGCTTGCGGTCAGCCCTAACCAGGATAATTATCCCACAGTTACCAAGGATGACAACAATGTACATCAACAGGAAAAGCAGAGAGCACCAGGCAGTTAGTTTCTGTTCCGAAACCCAGGACAGACCAGTCAGGATGAACTCAGAAGGGATTTGGCCAAAGATTTCAGATACATTCATTCTAATTTCTGAAAATAACAGAAAGAATTATTAACATGTTCCACAGCGCTGCACAATTTAAGGGATATAAACAGAATAAATACAAAATGGAGGAGCTCACAATTCAGCATTCACTGCAGTTCCATACAAAGAACTTACAATGTAGAGAAAAGAGAGAGTGAGATAAGAATTTGCAGGGGAATGAAGACCAGAGAGACAGGGGCACTGCACACACTATTTAGGCTGAGAATGGACGAAGGTGTTCTGAAGTGGGAATTATACTATAAGGTAAAATGAAACCCCCATAGGAAGGAGGAGGGAGGGTAGGGAGGTAGGAGAAGGGAGGGAAGGTAGGAGGAGGGTGGGTAGGTAGGAGGGAGGAGGGTGGGTGGGTAGGAAGGAATTAGGAGGGTGGGTAGGTAGGTAAGAGAAGGAGAGGTAGATAGGAAGAGGGTAGGTAGGTGGGAGAAGGGTGGGTAGGTAGGTAGGTAGGAGGGTGGGTAGGTAGGTAGGTAGGAGGGTGGGTAGGTAGATAGGAGGAGGGTGGATAGGTTGGTGGGGAGAGGGTAGGTAGGAAAGAGGAAGGTGGGTATGTAGATAAGAGGAGGATAGGTAGATGGGAAGAGGGTGGGTAGGTAGCTAGGAGGAGGGTGGGTAGGTAGCTAGGAGGAGGGTAGGTAGGTAGGTGGGGGAGGGTGGTTTTATAATAAGAGACATTCAGAAAGCAAGATGTAATAAAGCTATTTAGTGGGGTTGTTACTTTGCAGGATTTTTAATACACGGGGCTATTTACTAAGGTGAGAATTCACTATGAAGCCGAATTTCACATTTAGGGCCCTCATAGTCAAACTGGAAAAATTCTGCATACAGTTCGGCTACTATGGCGTTTAATTTGAAATTCACATTAAATTCACTTTAAATTCTCACTTTAATGAATAGACCTGTTAATGGTTAATTGTCCATATATTTAACAAATATCCATTTGTAAAGTGTGAAAACTAAAATTAAATGTAGAAATCCCCCCCCCTTTTTATCCTGTTACTGGGCGGCTCCATCTTAGCTCCCTGCCAATCACCATTGGGTTATATATGTGCTATAGTGTATGGATTGAGGCTATAGTGGGAGGATAGGGGCTATAGTGGGAGGGTAGGGGCTGTAGAGGGGAGGTAGGGGCTATAGTGGGAGGATAGATATAGTGGGAGGATAGGGGCTGTAGAGGGGACGTAGGGACTATAGTGGGAGGGTAGGGGCTGTAGAGGGTAGGTAGGGGCTATAGTGGGAGGATAGGGGCTGTAGAGGGGACGTAGGGGCTGTAGAGGGGAGGTAGGGGCTATAGTGGGAGGATAGATATAGTGGGAGGATAGGGGCTGTAGAGAGGGCTAGCGGCCATAGTGGGAGGGTAGGGCAGTAGAAGGCAATTAGGGGCTATAATGGGAGGGAAGGGGCTGTAGAGGGCAGGTAGGGGCTATAGTGGGAGGATAGGGGCTGTAGTGGGAGGATAGAGGCTATAGAGGCCAGGTAGGGGCTATAGTAGGAGGATAAAGGCTATAGTGGAAGGATAGAGGCTATAGTGGGAGGATATAGGGTAGAGGGGAGGTAGGAGCTATAGTGGGAGGATAGAGGCTGTAGAGGGCAGGTAGGGGCTATAGTGGGAGGGTAGGGGCTGTAGTGGAAGGATAGAGGCTGGAGAGGCCAGGTAGGGGCTATAGTGAGAGGATATAGGCTATAGTGGGAGGATAGGGGCTGAAGAGGGCAGGTAGGGTCTATAGTTGGAGGACTGGTGGTGTAGGGGGGTAGGGGCTATAGTGGGAGAATAGGGGCTGTAGAGGGGATATGGGCTATAGTGGGAGGATAGGGGCTGTAGAGGGGAGGTAGGGGCTATAGTGGGAGTACAGGAGCTGTAAAGGGGGGTAGTGGCTATAGTGGGAGGATAGGGACTGTAGAGGGGAGGTAGGGGCTATAGTGGGAAGATAGCGGCTGTAGAGGGGGGTAGAGGCCATAGTGGGAGGATAAGGGTCTGTAGAGGGGGGTAGGAGCTGTAGAAGAGGTATTGTGGTTGTAGAGAGGGGAATGGGGCTGTAGTTGGGGGTAAGGGCTGTGGCAGGGGGATACATGATATAGTGGGAGGATGAGGCTCTAGAGGAGTAGTAGGGCCATGGTAGAAGTATAGGGGCTATAGTGGGGGGATAGATGCTGTAGAGGGGAGATACAGGCTGTCGTGGAAGGATAGGGTCTATAATAAGAGGATAGAGGCTGTGGTGGAAGGATAGGGATTGTAATTGGGTTTATGGGCTGTAGAGAGGGGTAGGGGCTATTGTGGAAGGATAGGGTCTGTGAAGAAATCCCTCTTTGTGTTAGTTATTTCTCCCCTTTCCATTCGGTAGATGTAACTACCAAACAGAGACCACCCCCCTGGCTCGTTAACTTCAAAAGCATGCTTCAATTAAACCCTCTACCTGTGCGGCCACCGTTCGTATTGCCGAACGCCACGTGGCTGAGAAAATGGTGGCCATCTTGTTTGTGCGAACAAAGGCAGCGGGACATGGTCGTCGAGTGTCTGGAACTTAAATCGGATACTCGACTACCCGTACACTGGTCCCAACATACAAATGCTGGATCTTTGTTTCCCGAACAGCTAGGAGAGCGCTGTTCGGTACTTTTGTGCATTCATATGAGGGGAACAATCGCTGCTAGGAGCCAGGGGAAACCGTTCGTGGGATTATTAGTTTATTTTAACGTCACGAAATAGACCAGCAAATCACCCAAACTCATGGAACTGTTTTGGGCAGCAATCTCATGGGAAGCCGGTCACCTAAGACCTCCATGGAATTTGAGAACCCCTGAACTGATCTGGGTGATTTTGGATATGTTGGTCATCCAGATCAGGGCTATCAGGGGATATGACTTTTAAGGGGATACCCCATGTTTTTAGGGGTGTTGTGAAAGTTGGGGAAAATTGTACTTTTTCTGCCTGGAGATAATGAAGTTATTATTTTATCTGCCTTAATTATATCCAGGTCCAGGGGAGGGAATTGTATGTTTGCAATGGAAGTGTATAACTATTTTTCTTGTTATGATTGGCTGTACCATGTCCCTCCCTGTGGGATGTCCCCTTGCACGGGGACTTGCATAAAAGCCAGTGTGGCACAATAAAGCTCAGTTCTGTTGCCCCCTTCTTCTAGACTCCGGCTGATGTTTGGGTATTCGTATGCTTTACTAAGGGAATCGTCTGGTAAAGCTATTGCATTCGTAAGGGAATCGTTTATTTTATCTACCGAACGGAGAGGAATATCTATTGATGCTCTGGCTGTTCGGAAGGAAACTACCGAATGAGTATTGGATATACTAGGTTTCCTTACAGGGTCTATAATAGGAGGATAGAGGCTGCGGTGGAGGGGTAGGGGCTGTTGTGGGTGAGAGATAGTGGTTATAGTGGTACAACAGGGGCCTGTAATGGGAGGGCTGGGATTGTTGTATGGGGGACAGGGGCTGAGGGGCTGCTTAAAAATGTTTAGTAAGACTTTTGAATGTTTTTTACTGTCACTGGTTAACTGGTTAGAGACGAGGCTCTATGTTGAGGGTAATTCAAGAACAGAAAGTTTAAGGGCACACACTGGTCTTTTATACAAGTTTTACAGCAAAGGTGATGCCCAGGTGGACCTAGTTGGGCACCGAATACAAAACATATAGCCAATAAAAACAGAGGTTTATATTCAGACACTCCCATACAGTGTACACAATCCTTCCCCTCTTGCCTGTGATACAATTAACAAACACAATGGACTAACTCAATTAACACTAAACAGAAAAAACATACATTTTTACAAACCCGAAAAAGTACCCCAAAATACAACATTTCCCCACTAATCCAAACAACATCCCCTGATAGCCCCGATCTGGGTGAACAACACATCTAAAAATCACCCAGATCGGTTCAGGGGTTCTGGAATTTCCTGGAAGTCTTATTTTTGCCCCACTGTGCACATGGTCCCATGCCCAAAACCGTTCCATACACTCGACGACAAAACACTGCTGGACAATTTAAGATGGCCGCCGCCACTTGTTTGAATCTGTTACAGTTAAAAGTCCCAGGGGCAGAAACAGTACTTTTGAACATGGGTTATCACAGGGCCCATAGTCCCAGGGTAGGAGGCTGGCAAACAGGCCCCTCCAAACACTCATATAAACTCCCTTAAAAAGGGGAGTTTGTCACACCCACTAAGCAGTTATTTGGTAAACGTAGGTGAGTTTAGAACTGTGGGAACCACTGTTCCCAGGTGGTAATGTAGGTGGGCGCTGCCCAGGTGTTTGGCAGACATAGGGCACCACTGGGAAATAAACCATCTAACCACCGATAGATGGAGGTGTGTCCAGATATATAACACTAAGGTACGTGTTGTGTGATGGTCACAGTGTGCCCTTTGTCGTTATTTCCAACGATTCAACCCTACAATACCAACTAATCATTACACCATGATTAACAGCCAAAATTGAAGCATTCAGACTATGTGGCTTTTTACAGAATGTGATTTCTGAGCTAAAAATGGTTACAACGTATTACATGTATGAATATTATATACGAGGAGAATTACAAAAATTAAGAAATGTTATAGAATGCTAGAAC
Organism: Pelobates cultripes; assembly: GCA_933207985.1. Classification (NCBI taxonomy): domain Eukaryota; kingdom Metazoa; phylum Chordata; class Amphibia; order Anura; family Pelobatidae; genus Pelobates; species Pelobates cultripes. The sequence goes on from OW240912.1 coordinate 423,033,403, forward strand.
TCTCCTTCTCTTCCCCTGGTAAAAGATCAGTCATTACACATGCTGCGTGCTGCTCTAGGGTGGAGATATATAGTTTCCTATAGACCTTAGTTACATAGTTACATAGTTACATAGCTGAAAAGAGACTTGCGTCCATCAAGTTACATAGTTACATAGTTACATAGCTGAAAAGAGACTTGCGTCCATCAAGTTCAGCCTACCTCACATTTGTTTTTTGCTGTTGATCCAAAAGAAGGCAAAAAAACCCAGTTTGAAGCACAATTTTGCAACAAGCTAGGAAAAAAAATTCCTTCTTGACCCCAGAATGGCAGTCAGATTTATCCTTGGATCAGCAGTTATTACCCTACATTGAAAGATTATATCCTTGAATATTCTGTTCTTGCAAGTATGCATCTAGTAGCCGTTTGAACATCTGTATGGACTCTGATAAAACCACTTCCTCAGGCAGAGAATTCCACATTCTGATTGTTCTTACAGTAAAAAAACCTTTCCTTTGCCTTAGACGAAATCTTCTTTCTTCCAGTCTAAACTCATGGCCTCGTGTCCTATGTAAAGATTTCCACACAATGGTTTGTATTGGCCACAAATATATTTGTATAATGTTATCATATCCCCTCTCAGGCGACGTTTTTCTAAACTAAATAGGTTTAAATTTGTTAACCTTTCTTCATAGCCGATATGTTCCATTCCTTTTATTAATTTTGTAGCCGCCTCTGCACTTTTTCTAGTGCCATAATATCCTTCTTTAGAACAGGTGCCCAAAATTGCACAGCATATTCAATATGGGGTCTTACCAGTGATTTATAAAGAGGCAAAATTATATTCTTGTCCCGAGAATGAATGCCCTTTTTCATGCATGACAATACCTTACTGGCCTTGGCCACTGCTGATTGACATTGCACATTGTTGCATAGTTTGTTGTCTATAACAATTCCCAAGTCCTTTTCATGTGTTGTTATCCCTAATTCGCTTCCATTAAGGGTATACGTTGCTTGTGTATTCTTTACGCCGAAGTGCATAACTTTGCATTTTTCAACATTAAATTTCATCTGCCATTTGAGTGCCCAGTCCCCCAGTCTATCTAAGTCCCTCTGCAGCAAAGTAATATCTTGCTCACATTGTATTGTTTTACAAAGTTTGGTGTCATCTGCAAACACTGAAACATGACTTTCAATGCGGTCTTCAAGATCATTTATAAACATGTTAAATAGAAGGGGTCCCAGAACAGACCCCTGAGGGACACCACTTGCCACCTCTGTCCAGCTTGAAAATTTACCATTAATGACAACTCTTTGTACTCTGTTTTTAAGCCAATGTTCTACCCAAGAACAAGCATTTTCATCTAGACCGATTTCCTTGAGTTTGAACACTAATCTATTGTGTGGAACTGTATCAAATGCCTTAGCAAAATCCAAATAGATCACATCCACGGCAACACCCTGATCTATACTTCTACTTACTTCTTCGTAGAACGCAATCAAGTTAGTTTGACATGACCTGTGCTTCATAAAACCATGCTGATTTTTGCTGATAACCATGTTCTTCTCAAGGAATTCTTGAATATTATCCCTTAATAACCTTTCAAATATTTTACCAGCCACAGAAGTTAAGCTCACAGGTCTATAATTTCCAGGCAAGGATTTTGAACCCTTTTTGAATATAGGAACCACATCTGCCTTCCTCCAATCCTCCGGAACACTTCCTGAAAGAAAAGAATCTTGAAAGATTAAAAACAGAGGTTCACTTATTTCTGCACTTAGTTCCTTAAGTACACGTGGATGGATACCTTCAGGCCCTGGAGCTTTGTTTATATTAACTTTCTTTAGTTGCTGCAGCACCTTGTCTTGAGTTAACCAATTAAGTTATGTTTTAAGACTTTCAAACTGTTAGTTTATCTAATATTTTACTGTCTTGAACAGTTTTTCTGGGAAGTTATATACACGGCGTTGGATTCTCTAAAAACACTATATAAAATATTAGAACAATGAATGGTGTGTGGAAAAAATCACAATATTTATTGTTGTGTTTAATTTTCCTAATTTTACACATTTGCGCTAATTGTGATAGAGAATATAGATCTCGATTTAATATTTTTTGGATCAGCTTTTCAAAGGATTTCATGAATTTGAATAAACATTTAAAATGATTTGTATTATGAAAAATGTCTTCATATTTTTATATATTGATATATTTTTTCTGTCAAATCATTTGTACAGAAAAGTTTTATAACTTTAACAATAATGAATAAAATTAACTCAAACTAAAAGCAGCAGAAAACATCCATCCAACATACAGTTATTAAAAATGATATCAATAGTCAATTACAAATAAGGTATACAATAATAATAATAAGGTAAGAAACGAATTCTAAGTACCGGTGATACGTAATACTTAATACTTAGTAAAAACAATTACAGCAAAGGATACTTGTTATATTATAACTAATTTAAAGAGAATATTTACTCTTAATATTGTCCTCGCTGGCATTCCAGTGATATAGCAATGCATCAGCTGTAGTAGACGTCTGTCCAAGATTTAGCTTGTAACACATGTTGTCCAAGACAAAGTCTATTAATTCTCTAATTGCTGGAACCTCACTAGATTTCCAGTATCTTGGAATGGCCATTGTAGATGCAATTAATATATGGCCTATCATCATTTTATCAACTTTATTGGAATTATCAGGGAAGGTCTTAAATAAAAACAAAGAGAACGTTACCTGCGCTCTGGCCTAAATCCCCATGTACATTTAAACAAAATGGAGGCTCTTTAGTTTTATTCCAATGGCCATTTGAATATATAAGCTCACCTGCCACGTCAAGGCAAGCCTCAATAGGTGAGTTCCTACACTAGCCATTAGATACGCTGATATCAGCCAAGTAAGACAGGAAGGGGTATTTTATAAACCCTTTCACATTTAACCCTTTATAGGGCTTCTGCACATACAATAAACTTTGCTGGTATCAGACAAAGTGTATACATCTCTAATGAGACAGGAAGGGGTGTTTTATAAACCCTTTCACATTTAACCCTTTATAGGGCTTCTACACATACAATAAACTTTGCTGGTATCAGACAAAGTGTAAACATCTCTAATGAGACAGGAAGGGGTGTTTTATAAACCCTTTCACATTTAACCCTTTATAGGGCTTCTACACATGCAATAAACTTTGCTGGGTGTTTTATAACCCCTACTATAGGGGCAGCACCCCTTCCTGTCTCATCAGAGAAATTTGCCTTTTAGCTGATACCAGCAAGGTGATTTGTATGTGTTATAGCCCTATTCAGGGTTAATTATGTAGGGGTTTATAAAACACCTCTTCCTGTCTCATTAGAGATGTTTACACTTTGTCTGATACCAGCAAAGGTTATAAAGGGTTAAATGTGAAAGGGTTTATAAAACACCCCTTCCTGTCTCATTAGAGATGTTTACACTTTGTCTGATACCAGCAAAGTGTATTGTATGTGTAGAAGCCCTATAAAGGGTTAAATGTGAAAAGGTTTATAAAATACCCCTTCCTGTCTCACTGGAGACTCTTGGCTGATATCAGCATATCTAATGGCTAGTGTAGGAACTCACCTATTGAGGCTTGCCTTGACGTGGCAGGTGAGCTTATATATTCAAATGGCCATTGGAATAAAACTAAAGAGCCTCCATTTTGTTTAAATGTACATGGGGATTTAGGCCAGAGCGCAGGTAACGTTCTCTTTGTTTTTACTTTGTATTTTAAGCTGATGGATACTAAGCTACTGCTGCTGTAAGCGCGGTGCTTTATCTTTGTGTTTGTATAAGGTCTTAAATAAGGCAAAGTGTTAATGTCTCCATGAAAGGATCAATATCTTTAATCAGTTTATGGACATTTACCCAGAACACGTGAATGTGAGGGCAATGCCACCAAACATGGGAGAAAGTACTTGTCAAGCCACAACCAGGACAACTTGCTTTTGGGGAATTTGGATACATTTTGTGCAACCTCGATGCAGTTAAGTATCACCTATTATCACCTTATAATGACTTTCTAGGTGGGCAGAACATTGTTTTATGCCTTTTAGGTTCAAAGTAATACCCAGCCACTCATCTAAACAGAAATCCTTCTGTAAATTCCTCCCCCATGGTTTTATAAAATGTATTGTATTGAAAGGCCAAGGATCCTACCTGGATCCTCAAGTTCTATTGTACTTGCAATTCAGCTCAGGAACCTTAAAGATCTCTGCGACGAAGTGCCCTTCGTCACTTGTGCCTGGAGATGACTGATTGCCATCTTCCTGCCTTGTGACAATGGCCCCTGGGATATATTGCCTGTTAAAAACTCTATTTTAGCAGATTGGATTTTAAAAGACTCTTTCTGCCTCTTTAAATGTTATTGGAGCAGTTCTGCAACTTTAAAATGGCACTTCGGATACAGCCGAAGTTCCGAAGTAGTCGAAGTGGCCGCCATTCGGCAACCGAACACGTGGTGGCAGCCATTTTAATTCAGCTGAACGTGGTCAGCTGTGTTTTGCCGTCGAGTTCATGGAACTAAAATCGGATACTCGATGGCCCAAACACCGCTGAAGTTTTACCTTCTTTTGGAACTTGCATTTCGAATGGAGTCGAACGGCTTTCGACTATTCGAACGCCACATTGACATTGCTATTTGCACGAACGGCACCCGTTGGTGCATTCGAATGACATTTGCATTGGGATGAATAGACCGGCCGCACAGCCCAAATCTATGGAACTGTTTTGGGCATGAAAATGTGCGTGCGGTCGGTAAAAATATGACTTCCAGCTAACTCACGAACGGCTGAACGGATTTGAATGATTTTTTTATATGTTTTTGGTTCAGATTTTTGGATATGTTTTTGTTCAGATTTTTGGATATGTTTTTGGTTCAGAAAATGTGACTTTTATTAATATTGGATGTATAATTTTAGAGTTATAAAAGTTGTGTAAAAAGTATGTTTTTCGCTTGGAGATAATTGAGTTAATCCAGCTATTATACTCAATTTTCTCCCAAGCAGAGGGAAGGAATTTTCTGTAATGTATGGGAGTGTTTAACTGTGTTTCTGTATCGGATTGATTGTGACGTTGTGTTTTCAGTATCCAACAAGGACCACGTGGGTGGTAACCTTGTTGTAAAATGTGTATAAAAGAAGCAATAAAGCCTTAGTGCGTTCAGTTCCTGCTTAACCCTCAATTAAGAGTCTTGTCTCTTATTGGGGGAATTGCTATATCACTACAAGGGATTGCTATGCTCTGCATGCTCCCTTGGCTAATCACTACTAAGCTCTTTTAAGAGCTTGTTCCTGCTTCACTCTCTTGGAGGAGAGGTTCACCCACTGGAGCCTTGTCGTAGGTCCAGGGTGGGTAGGAGACGGCAAGACGCCAGCCAAGCTGCGGCGGTTCATGGGGTCTGCGGTGGTTGTGGTGTCTGCGGAGCGCTTGGAGCCCTCGGGAAGCGCTAGGAGCATCCTTCAACACAGGTACCCAGTCGGGGTGCCAGGCGGTCCGTTACAATCTCTTTAAGTCTATTACTTTTGATTTTATACTTAGGGGCGGCCGTATCATCCAAGTTATATTTTGATTTAATTTTGTCAAATAAGAAAAAAACATCAAATTATTTAAAGATTGCAGGGGATTAGAAGGGACGTGGATGTCCCGAGCGCGCAGCCCAAGCACCGTGCCCAAACACTGTTACTATCTCCAATTTTCCAAGTACTGCTTACTGCCTCCAGTGAGATACACTAGGACATCACTGTCAGTTGGAACTGCAGCAGGAACTTGACGGATTTAACAGCTTACCGACTGGCATACAGTCACCTTCTACAGTAACTACTGATCTTCAACAAATCCTCCGGTTGCATCTAAGGCTTCACACTATAAGGACATTCCAGTTGGTGAGATCCACCCATTTATTACTTTAGTGCACTATATTTTCTGGACTATTGTACATAAGGACAAAAACATTTTTCATCATTAATTTTTCATTTTTCACTTTTTGTCATTTTTTTCATTATATTTTTAATTATTTTTTTCATTTTTTTCAATTATTTGTTTTGATCTTGATTTTTTCCTTTTTCCTATGTACATAGATTACAGCAGGTCCAACTATTACCTTTATGGATATGTTGCCCTTAGACCATTAGCAGGAACATTATCAGCTGTGTATATATGTATACCATGAATTTATACAATACCCATGGAGGTTATTTTGTAAATAGCTATTGAATATATGATGTAATGTATTCTATTTATCTATTATATCTGCTCATATAGAGTAACTACTTATGAATCTGATAGTGAGAGCACAATAAATTAAATCACATTATCTTCTACTATTTTTCTGATTATTTTTCTATATTGAGTGCGGTATTCATATTAATTTTTTTTGTATGATTATTATGAGGCTTTGTTAGGGTTAACCTTGAATACCTGCACCTTTAATGTGATTGAGTGCCAGCACATGTTATATTTTTTTAAATTATTTAAAGAGTGGGACTTCCAAAAATCAATATCCATGTTTGGTGTGTCATGTTTTAATATGGATATCGGTATAGTCCTGGACCATAATGAAGTTTTTTTACATTTCTTTATACATTTTATCCCAAATGTCCCAATTTAAATTGAAGGGATCATTTCCCTAATTTATTATGTTATTATATTTATTATTATACTATAGTAATTCCTTAAATAAATGTTGAAGTGATCTGTAACCATACAGGTAAATTAACTTCCACATTACATTTGAAAGCCTGTTCTGCATCGGCAGCATAAAAATAAGTTAGTTATTCCTAAAGCACCATTTATACAAAGAATCTGCAATACTGACAATTTTAATCTACTGGGTTTGTTTGTCCAAATAAAGGGCAACATAGCCCAAGGAATCTTATAACAAAAGGTAAAAATGTATCTCCAAATTGCTCCATCTTTCCATTTCTTTTTTTAAATCTGGTCAAACATTTTTGACAGATTCTTGGCTGGACTCATGCCCAAATAGGCAATGTGTGAGTCTCTTCACTCAACATTGAAGTGACCCTTCAAACCAGCCAAGACAGTCTGCAGAATATAGAAGAGCAGAGCTTGGGTTTTGTGCTCGTTAAGTTTTTAGTATGATATATCACCAAACTGTTCTAGAATGGACATAAGAGGCCCAAGAGAAGAATCACGCTTACTCAAGGACAATATTATGTTGTCTGTGAAAAAGTTAATTTTGTGTGTAGTATCTTTGATCCTAATTCTTTCTATTCCTGGAATATTTTAATTATTTTGCCCAAGGGTTCCATCACTTGGTTAAATAAAAGTGAAGACAGAGGGCAACCCTGTCATGTTTCATTTGTGAGAGAAAAGTTATTTGAGAGAAAACCTGTGGCCAAAACAAAAAAGCTCTCTGAGAAAGAAATCTGTGGCCAAAACCCAAAACTCTCTGAGATAAAACCCATGGCCGAAACCCAAAGAAAGGAGCAGAGAAGGCACAAGATCTGATTTGGTGGATTAAGTTAATAAATGTTCTAGTACCATATGTGGCCTGTCTATCTAATATGAATCTTACTTGATCAGTTATTACAATGTCCAGGATTATTTTGGCCAATAAATTTGACAAAATGTTGGCATACAACTTCGTATCATTATTTAATAGTGAAGTGGGCCTAAAATTTTAGCCTGACCCCTGACCCCTCCTCCAAGGAGAGCGTGTCAGGAACAAGCTCTTAAAAGAGCTAAGTGACTCAAGCTCAGGGGAGCATGCAGAGCATAGCAATCTCCAGTGTGATTATAACAGCTCCCTCCAATAACGAGACAAGGCTACATTTAGAGGGATCAAGAAGAACTGTCAAAACCTTTATTTCCCTTGGGACCTGCCAATAACATTGTTGTGAAACCTCAATAAAATCACAAACAGTCAAACCATATCAAGCAACACACAGTGACTTATCACAACACAATGGCACATTTTTAAAGGGGTGGGGGGAGACAATATTTAACAGTAAATATCTCACCTGCCTGCAGAATTAGCAATATGCAAATCTACCCGAATATGCAAATGAACCAGTCTTGCAATTCAGGTAGTGCATATTGCTGTTGCTACCAACAGAGGGCACTAGACAAGCTCCATAGCCAAACCCACCTAGTTGGTAGCAAACCTCAGCAATACAAGAGAGCAGGCAATACATTACACAGTACACACACACACTATAAACAATTACATTACACACACCCTGCACCTATAATGGGTACAGGGTGACTAAAACATAAGATAAATAAAGCAGCCTACATAAATAGTCTGTCTGAAGGTAGACTAGGGGCTTTAAAGCCAAATACATCAAAGAGTCATAGTCACAGGGGAGGAGGCTGGCAAGCAGGCCTCTCCAGGACCAAGTGGCGAAGGGCACTTCATCACACAATGGAATGCCCAGTTTGCCGTGTGTCATATGTGTGTCTGAAATACAGCCTTGTGTTTGTGGATTGTTGTACTCGGCGATATACAAACCCTAGTGATACACTGTAAGGTGGTATCGTATCTGATCTTGTCTGCATTTTAAAATGTGTAAATGTTTCGAGCGTATTTAGCTGTTGGGCCGTATAACCGCTAGAATTGTACCAGAAAAAAAGCCAAACAGTCTTGATTATCAATGTGAAAATAGAAAGCCTGCCGCGAATGGCTCTATAACGTCACACCAGGTTTATGATGCGGCATTGTGCTGGATGAAATTGTTAATACAATAGCTGCATGAAACGGGTTAAAATTCCTCCAGTTTAAATTGGGGATTTACATTTCAAAAATACACACAATCGTTCAGGCATTCTGGTTTCCATGATAGTTAAGACTATTGAAATCTCCGAAGGACAATTTTTCTACTTTACATTTTCAAAGCAATGATGCATTACTTGTTTTATATGATGTAACTGGTATAATAAAAGCAAAGAAATTCCAAAAGTTTTATAAAATTTTATATTAATTTTGAGATGAGACAAACATAGCAAAATGGCCTCCAACTAAAACCTGGCCTGGCATTGAAAGGGTTAAATATCTAGGTATAATGAAATAATAATTTGGCCCCAAATAACTCCAACTATCTGGATCTCACACTAGGTTTTCTATTAATATAAAGCCATCTAAGGTTACTCTAAAATCTGTGCTCTGTTCAAACACCATGGTAACTAGGCAAATTCTACGACAAATACTAATGTCAGCCGCCGATTCCAGCAATAAAATACCAGATTCATCTCTGTTAATATGCAGATTCCCATAAAAGTAATGTAAAGTTATGTTCTTTCAGGTCTCATTTCAGAAGTTTAAGTCAAGGAAACTCGTTAAAGTTCCTCTTTACACTCATTGAGAGTGAGTTTCCCTGGAATGAGCTTCTCTGTTGAGCTGACACTCACTTTGCGTGACCCAACACCCCATGTTACCCCAAGATATCTCTTATCTTTCTATCTGATACGAAAATGCTTCTATTATCCCAGAGTAATGTTACAAGCTGCGTACTACGGCCCCATCTGATCTATTGGAAATACAATAATAATTAATATTCAGTGATTTCAATTTGTGCTTGTACAAGCATTATCTTTTAAGTAATGTTTTGTATGAAATTGCTCATTAATTCCATTTTTATATTTATTTTGAGCAATTTAGCTCTTTATCAGGTCTAATGATTCACTGTCTGGTCTAAATGCTCTCGCAGATTCAGTCACTGAATTATTAAAACACAACTGGGGACAATTAATTGATCTAAAGGGTAAAGAGCAAGAGTAGGATATTACTCATGATGCAGCAGACGAGCTCGTTCAGAATGATGGAGGTTTGGGAGACACTTACCGTGTATTGAGCTGGCCAAGGTCTGGAGAGAAGTGAAGTCTTTCCAGCCTTAGAGAAATTCTTTATATAGCAGAAAATTCTTTCTCAACGGCCATTATTCCTCTGACGTTGGATACCAATTTTGGAGCAATTGGGGGAATTCTGCTAATGAGAAATTCCATAGAGAGCTACCGTTCTGAGTCTGGGAAGCTGGTTTGAGGAAGATCCGCAGGGACTGGTCATTTCAGACCCCGGAGAGACCAGCGTGATGCAAGTTCAAGTAATGCTCTTTGTTTTTTTCAATGTAATTAACGGGACCCAGTAAATAGGTTCCTCTGATATGTATATATATTATTTTTTATTTATTTATTTTTTCTTGCTAATGACCATAGCTGCCAACATACATAGTTACATAGCTGAAAAGAGACTTGTGTCCATTAAGTTCAGCCTTTCTCTTATATGTTTTTGCTGTTGATCCAAAAGAAGGCAAAAAAAACGTCTGAAACGCTTCCAATTTTGCAACAAACTAGGAAAAAAATCCTTCTTTACCCCAGAATGGAAATCAGATATCTGCTTGGATCAATCAGCTATTACCCCACTAATTAGAAATTATATCCCTGTATGTTATGTTTTTGCAAGTATTTATCCAATTGCAGTTTAAACCTCTGTATAGACTCTGATAAAACCACCTCTTCAGGCAGAGAATCCCATATCCTTATTGTTCTTACTGTAAAAAAAACCTTTTCTTTGCCTTAGATGAAATCTCCTTTCTTCCAGCCTAAATGTGTGACCTTGTGTCCTATGTATAGCCCGGTTTATGAATAGATTTCCAGATAAAGTTTTCTACTGGCCCCTAATATATTTGTATAATGTTATCATATCCCCTCTGAGGCGCCGTTTTTCCAAACTAAAGAGATTTAAATGTTTTAACCTTTCTTCGTAACTAAAATGCTCCATTCCATTTGAAACAGTCTGATTTTTAAACATATCCAGTCCAGCATAGAACTCAGAGCTCCATCAGATGTTCCATGGCCATTTGAAACAGTCTGATTTTTAAACATACCCAGTCCAGCATAGCACTCAGAGCTCCATCAGCTGTTCCATGGCCATTTGAAACAGGACCCACCATTAGTGATGTCCCGAACGGTTCGCCGAACGGTTCGCGAATGATTCGCCACGAACGGTTCGCCACGGACTCATCATTGAGTAAACTTTGACCCTGTACCTCACAGTCAGCAGACACATTCCAGCCAATCAGCAGCAGACCCTCCCTCCCAGACCCTCCCACCTCCTGGACAGCTCACTAAGAATGCAGCTTCACAATGGATGCATCTTGAATATTACCGCGAGTAAGGGTGTGTCTAGTAAATAGTGAGCAGCCAGTGGCTGCTCACTGTAAAAAAAAAACCTATTGCCCCCACCCCTGTGCGACGGGTGGGGCCATAAATAAGAATTTGGGGGGGACCTACTGTCCTCCCCCCAGCCCCCACCCCTTATGAGTCAAATTACACAGCGTGGGAAAATTCCAAAGAACTTTCCCACGCTGTGTAAAATGACACAGAGCACTCTGATTGGTGGACTTCAAGCCAACCAATCAGAGTGCTGTGACAGGTAAATGTAGAGACTTACCTGTCAGTCTTTTCATTTACCTGTCAGAGCACTCTGATTGGATGGCTTAAACCAACCAATCAGAGTGCTCTGAGCCTAACTGCAGGGCGGGGCAAGGCTTTATAATCTTTCCCCCGCCCTGCAGAGCTCAGTCTGCACGGAGCCCTCCATGGGTGAAAATTTATATATTTTTTTTTTTTGTGCTCGATTATTTTATTTTTTTAAACTGCATCGGTTATTATGGATTTTTATTTGGCTTTTTTGGGGCTGAAAAAATAAGATTTTAGAAGAAAGAAGACATCAAATGGTAAGTCTATTATTTAATTTTTTAACAGGTATTTAGATAAGGGTCCCCCCTCATTATTTTTAGGATGAGAGGGGTAGGTAGGGGTAATTTTTTTGAGGGGAGGTGGGTGACTAGGGGACCCCTAGTCACTTGGGGGGGGTAAATTTTTATTTAGAGCCCCCACCCAGTGCTCAGGGGTGGGGGCCGGGGAGGAGGACAGTAGGTGTCCCCCCCTTTATTGTTATTTAGGGCCCCCACCTGACGTGCAGGGGTGGGGGCTGAGGGGAGGACAGTAGGTCCCCCCCAAATTCTTATTCCAAATTCAATGAGCGGCAAATCAGCTGTGAATTTGTGTAGAATTATATAAAAGGCGCTTAGACAGTAATAAATTATGTAGAAAATTACTTACACTTGTGAGCCGCTAACCACTATTTAGTGTTAACATAGAAAACACTCTAAAAAGCAGTAAAAAAAAATAAAATGATAGTGTAGCGCTTTAAGTTACTGAAAGTGATTTAAAAACATTCACTTTTCAGTAATGTCCCAACTTTTTCTTAGAACAAATCCAATTGGTGATACAAAGTGCTCATGCAACCAGAAATATACATTTTTGTGAGTACAATATAATCAATCCAGATGTGGTTTTTCGGAAAATACTTTTAACCCCTTAAGGACGGAGCCAAATGTACACGTTGTGAGCGAAAAAAAATGTAATACCGTTTGCTTTTACTGCAATAAAATACACATATTTGTATTCAGCAAAGTCTCACGTGTAAAACAGTACCCCCTATGTACAGGTTTTATGGCGTTTTGGGAAGGTACCGGGTCAAATATAGCACGTTACATTTGAAATTGAAATTTGCCAGATTGGTTATGTTGCCTTTGAGACTGTATAGTAGCCCGGGAATGAAATTTACACCCATAATGGCATACCATTTGCAATAGTAGACAACCCAAAGTATTGCAAATGGGGTATGTCCAGTCTTTTTTAGTAGCCATTTGGTCACAAACACTGGCCAAAGCTAGCGTTAGTATTTGTTTGTGTGAAAAATGCAAAAAACGCCAATTTTGGCCAGTGTTTGTGACTAAGTGGCTACTAAAAAAGACTGGACATACCCTGTTTGCAATACCTTGGGTTGTCTACTATTGCAAATGGTATGCCATCATAGGGGTCATTTTCATTCTTGGGCTACCATAGGGTCTCAAAGGCAACGTAACCAATCTGGCGAATTTTAATGTGAAAAAAATGAAACACAAGCCTTATATTTGACGCTGTAACTTTTGAAAACACCATAAAACCTGTACATGAGGGGTACTGTTGTACTCGGGAGACTTCACTGAACACAAATATTTGTGTTTCAAAACAGCAAAAAGTATCGCAGCAATAATATAGTCCGTGTAAGTGCTGTTTGTGCATGGGAAAAATGCCAAAAACTTCACTTTTACTGGCGATATCATCGTTGTAACACATTTTACGGTTTTGAAACACTAATATTTGTGTTCAGCGAAGTCTCCCGAGTAGAACAGTACCCCCCATGTACAGGTTTTATGGTGTCTTGGAAAGTTATAGGGTTAAATATAGTGCTAGCAAATTAAATTCCCTTTACTTTCGGCATGGGTTGTCAGGCAGGTCCCGCTAATTGTAATTAATTAAGATACCTAATTACGTAAAAATATTACATAAATATATATGTAGAATTAATATATGTATATATATACGTATGTGAATCTATATGTGTTTATATATATACTTTTTAAAATATTTTTATTTATATATAGGTATATATATATAGTGATATATACGTATATATTTATGTATGTAGATATATATATTATTTCGTTCTACATGTATTTTGATATAAATATATATTTATATCACAATACAGTTAGAACTAAATAACACACATCTATATATTTTTTAATAATATAAAATACACCTAGACAGTGTATTATGTGTGTATGTATATGTGTATATATATACTTGATCTAAGTATATATTTTTTTTTTATACTTAATTAATTTATTTTAATTTTATTTCCAGCCAGCAGGGAGACTACCTGTCATTACACGCAGCCCCCCTGCTGGCAATACAGCAGGCAGCCTACCCGGCCATGTGATTGTGAGGTCCTCGCAAGGACCTCACTCTCACATGGCCTGGGGGCATCGGAGGAGGAGAATCTGCCGCGGGGGGCTCCCTGGGAGTCCCCCCCACCGCGATCGCCGGCGTGGGACCGCTGGCGACCGGGTAAGTAAAGAAAGACCGGAGGGCGTACAATTACGCCCGGCGGCGTTTAGAGCCGCCTAAAATAGGGCGTAATAGTATGCCCTCCGTTCTTAAGGGGTTAAAGTGCTTAGTGAGCAATTTATTTAAAATTGTGCAATACAAAATTACAATTGTGAAAACAAGAGAAGTGTTTCACTTAGTGTATTGATAAGCATAAAAAGTATACTGTGCAGCAGTGTGGCTTCTTTAGATGAGATATACCTCAAAGAAGAGAAATATGAAACAAAACAATAATAGTGAAGACTGTTTTAATAAAGGACAAGAATTTTTCACTAAGTCCCTTAAGACTTTCACTCACATTGTTCAGAGCCGATATGCCTGCCTCTGGGTTATGCGTTTGGGGGACTCCTTCCCTCTTTTCACTGGTGACCCTTTCACCTCCAAGAGAAAAATACACAGCAGGATCTAATGCAATATGTATCAGCAGTTTGAATATATATATATATATATATAAGAACCTTTTGACACTGTTGATCATCAACAGCTTCTTCTCATCCTCCGCAATATCGGTCTACGAGATATTGCTCTGTCCTGGTGCTCCTCCTACCTCTCCCAGCGCTCTTTCGGTGTTTCTTTCTCTGGCTCTGCTTCTTCTCCCCAACTCATCTCTGTTGGTGTCCCCCAAGGTTCAGTCCTTGGTCACCTACTGTTCTCCATCTATACTGCCTCCCTTGGTAAACTCATTAGCTCCTTTGGCTTCCAATATCATTTCTATGCAGATGACACGCAAATCTACCTGTCCTCTCCTGATCTCTCTCCACCCATCTTGACTAGTGTCTCTGACTGCCTCTTTGTTATTTCTAACTGGATGGCTGCCCACTTCCTTAACCCCTTAAGGACACGTGACATGTCATGATTCCCTTTTATTCCAGAAGTTTGGTCCTTAAGGGGTTAAACTAAACTTGACCAAAACTGAAATTCTGATCTTTCCTCCCTCAAGTGTTGTTACTCCTGTGTCTGTCTCCCTCCAAGTCAACGGTGCTACCATCAGCTCCACCACGCAGGCTCGCTGCCTAGGTGTTCTCTCTGACTCCGACCTCTCCTTGAGCTTCATGTTCAATCTATCACCAAATCCTGTCATTTTCATCTCAAAAACATTGCGCACATCCGCCCCCACTTAACACCAGATGCGACTAAGGTGTTGGTCCATTCCACTGTCCTTTCTCGCCTTGACTACTGTAATCCGCTTCTCAGTGGTCTTACGTGCTCCCAACTTGCGCCATTACAGTCCATAATGAATGCGGCAGCGTGGCTCATTTTCCTGTCCGCCCGCACCTCCCATGCCTCACCCTTCTGTCAGCTTCCTATAAAATATAGAGCTCAATTTAAAATTCTGGTTCTTGCTTTCAAATCGCTACATAATCCTGCTTCCACCTATCTATCCTCCCTTATACACAAGTATGTCCCGTCTAGGCCCTTAAGATCTGCTAAAGATTTACGTCTATCTTCTGTCCGTATTCCCACCTCTGATGCTCGCCTTCAAGATTTCTCGAGGGCTGCACCATAAAAGCGTATCCATTAAACTGTTCATAGCTCCCGACTGATTCCTCTTCTGCAACTGTCACTTGTCTAATACTATCCTTACCTTTTGTGTCATTTTACCCCACTCCCTCTAGCATGTAAGCTCATTGAGCAGGGCCTTCAACCCCTCTGTTCCTGTGTGTCCAACTTGTCTGGTTACAACTACATGTCTGTTCGTCCACCCATTGTAAAGCGCTGCGGAATTTGATGGCGCTCTATAAATATCATAATAATTATAATAATAACCACTCACGCGTCCCAGAGCCTTTCAATAAGCTCTATTTGAGTATAAGTGCGCCTAATTTTAAGGGGGACGCCACCATCCCAGTTATTTTTAAATATTCTCCACAGGCAAATCAGCCGTGCTTATACTTATTTTTATACTTTTCATATTGGAGTATTGTTCTTATCCATTCTCTTATATTTGAATCGCCTTTACTAGGCAGTGTTACAAATACAAATAAAACATATACATACTACACTTTTAGTTCTTTTTACTATTCCACATATTTCCAAGGACATATTTGGAGCTACACCACCCCGCTGTTTCTCTACCAGAGAAGTGAGGCCCTGGATTTGGTGACTAAGCTGCCTTTGTACGATACTAGTAATCTACAAGCACGGAATTCTTCTTTTGTTTTTACTTCATGTGAAGAATATAGCGATCAGCAGCTACCAAACTGATGTGTGCAATTCTACAAAATAACAAAAACTTACAAAAACCCACCAAAAAAACATTGAGTGGAGTGCTATATTCATTCATTTTCGCTGATTGTAGAGAAAAAATCAATAACAGCTAGAGGTTCCCACCCTAAGGGTATCACTTATGATACCTTAGATGAAGAGTATGTATACACCAGTGATCCCTTGTAAAATATGTATAATAGATTGGTAAATGATCATCTAAGGGATATATTTCTGTATTATATACCGTATATATTGAACATATACTGGATGTGACGTACCGTTACGAATATTGGACACGAGGGAGGATTGGAGCATATGAAGGAGGCTTGGAACACAGCATACCCCAGGAAATATTGAGGGAAACTTTAGCGACCACAGCAGAGGTATAAGAAGAGGTATATATAAGAAAAGATGACCAGTAAAGCAACAATCCTGGACTGAAGAGGCCATATTGGCGACACACGTTTCAGGATTTTTATATTACTTTTATATATGTTTTTGTTTTATTTGTCAACTTATTAAAGTATATACTATTTTATATAAATGGTCATATTGTTCCTGTATTGCGTAGGTGGTGTGGACCTTATCTATTGAGACATTGGATAGGCTTAATGCTTGTGCGTATATTACCACTCGGATACAATATTACACTATATGCCTTCTCTCTTCTGAGACTATATTAGACTATACTATAGGACTACCTAAAGAGACCAGAACATCCTTTGTTTTCTCCCATCAGAGGCGAGTGGTCGCCTAAACAGACCCAGAAGCCTGTATAGCCAGAGCTAATTTATGTAGCTCTCAAATGTGTAAGCTCTTTAACATATTTCACTATTAAGTTAAAAGTTTTACACTTTTTTCTTAATTTGTATTTTTTTTAAAGGTATACACACTGGATCTTTGACAAGCCTAATATTAGATAAGTGATACCCCTAGGATGTGTACTGTTACGGTTGCCCCAGGCTAGCTGAGCGTTGGACCGTTTTAGATGTCCTGGTTCCCGATCTTGGAGAGAAATAACGAAGTTCCAAACAGCATCCAGGGATAATCCTGAAAGTGTGAAGACATCCCACTAGCTATAGTAGAGCTATTATAAAGCATTTCCCTACAACACGAGTCGAGGCTGCGAGTTGAGGGTAAGAAGAACTGATTTATTTATCACTCATGCACTGCTTGAATACATATTTTTCAGGCCATAGGAACACCCCTCTGGACCTTATGGTACACAGTATTACAAAGTGTAGCAGCCAATAAGAACAAAGTGCATTTTCTAAAACACTCCCTCGTAGCCTAAAGATAATTGGTCTTAACAGTTACAGTAACTCAATTATCTCCAGGTACATGAAATAACATCACTTTTATGGACACATGAAAATTGAATAAAAATACATCACTTTTGCACCATAGTCTTTGAATACCAGACAGCTTGGATCTGAGTGCACAAAATACACAAAAAGCGCTCAGATCTCCCGAAAGGTATGGAAACGCTAAGGGGATGAAAATTGTCTGGAGGGCTGCTCAGCCAGTAGCCGCCCATGTATTCGTGGCCACAGTGTCCTGAAAGGGGTCGGTGTATCTTCCGTAGTATCAAAGTGTCGAACGACACGCCATTCGGTGTTTTATACACGAACGGACGGGGCAAGGTGAATCCCAGCGGGGTTTGTGCAGAATAGTGTCTGAAGAGAGTACCAGGCATTTGACGACCAGGTCCCGCTGGGCGTTCAACAACAAAAGATGGCCGCCACCACGTGTTCGTGTATACGAACGACGACCACCCTGTCAATGATCAATTGAGTTGCGGTTAACCACAAAGCCGCTGCTTCAGGGTGGTTAACCAGGGGCACACGCCTCAGGTAGGATGGTCGGTCATTTGGTAGTTGGTTCGTCATTTAATTCGGTACCCCATTCGACCTTTTCATACGAACGGTGAACACCCTGTCAACGATCAATTGAGTTGCTTTTAACCACAAAACCGCAGCTCCTGGGTGGTTAATTGGGGACACACTCCTCAGGTAGGGTGATCGACCGTTCAACAGTTTGTTCGGTATCCTGAGAGGTGAACGGGGTTAATTGGTGGCACACGCCAGGAGCCGGGTGGTTGGCCATTCGTATGTATGAATGGCCTGTAACAGTTCTTCAGGAAAAAGCAACAAAAGTAGCAACAAAATAACAGGGATGTTGGCAGACAGAGGGGACATTGTAACACGTACCACTATCTGTTACGGTTGCCTCCAGGCTGGCTGGAAGTTGGACCGCTTGGATATCCTGGTTCCCGAACTTGGAGAGAGGGAGAGCCACTCAAATCAGCAAACAGTAGTAATTCCTGGAAATGTAGAACATCCCACTAGCTGAGTTGAGCTGAATTGAGGGTAAAACAAACTGGTTTAATGACACTCATGCATGGCAATTTATACAAGTTACCAGGCCAGAGGACAACCCCTTCTGGACCTGATGGAACACTGGACAATGCAATGTCCCAACCAATAAGAGCAAAGTGCATCCTTTGAAACACCCTCCCTTACCTTGCAGATAATTGTTCCCAACGGTTACACTAATCTCATTATCTCCAAGTACATGAAAAATACCACATTTATTATACACATGAAAATAACATAAAAATATGTAACTTCTACATTTAAACACTAAAATATCCCATTCGACCATTCTCTGGATAGATCAGATCTGAGAGCACAAAATATACGAATGGCGCTCAGATCTCATGAATGGTATGCAAGAGTCACGAAAGTAAGGTCTGTTCATATGGTGGTTATACGAATGGATGGGATAACCGGCGCCTCAGCGGGATTCGTATAAAATATTAGTCCCTTATAGTTCCAGGAGTTTTAGCACTAGGTCCTGCTGAGTATTCGAAGACACAAAGATGGCCACCGCCTCGTGTTAGACATACGAACAGCAACCACCTGGTAAGTAATGGGTACTTAGAGTGCGGTTAACCACAAAAAACACAGCTTAATTGAGGACACACACCAGTATCTAGGTGGTTGTCGTTCGACAGCTCTTTCGTGCGGATGTTCGGTACTTCGTTCGGTTATTTGGATCCGAATGGTGACCACCTTGATGCAAGTCAATTAGGCTGCGGTTAACCACAAACCGCAGTTCCCGGGAGGTTAATTGTCGGCACACTCCTGGTGCACGGTGGTCCGTTGTTCGTCGGCTCTTTTGGTGGTTTCGAGGTCAATGGGGTAAACTAGTGGCACGCGCCAATGGCCGGGTGGTCGGTCATTCGTATATACGAATGACTTGTAGAATGTGTTTGCATAAAACAAAGTATCAAACTGAAACAAAAGTAGCTGTATGCAGAGGTGGCTCGCTTATTAGGCGGTTTAGACGGCCGCCTAAGGCCTCGTGCTAGAAGGGGCTTCGCGGCCGCCTAAACCATGTAATTAGAGAGACGCTGCAGTGCTTTCCCAGTAAAAATTAAATATTATTAATACATTAATGCCGGCTGGCGGCCGCATCAAGATTGCCGCTACGCCGGTGCTATTGCAAGATGGAACCGTCACATGGGTTTAGTCTGTGCAGGAGTGAGTCCCCTCCCCTCCTCCTGCACACTAACCTGGTAATCGGCCAATCCGTGATGCCGATGACGTCACCACGCGACAACGTAACCCCTCCCTGCATTCCCCCGCCTGCTGTACCAAGAAGAGAAGAGTAGCTGCTGCTGAAGGCAAGAGAGCAGAGGAGAAGAGAGAAAACTGAGAAAAACGGAAAGACTCAGGAGAGCAGAGTAGAAGAGAGAAAAGGGTAAGGAGAGCAAAGGAAAATAAATTAAAGGGGAAGGGAAGGAGAGCAGAGGAAAATAATTTAAACGGGAAGGGAAGTAGAGCTCATGAAAATAAATTAAAGGGGAAGGGAAGGAGAGCACATGAAAATAAAGGAAAGGAGAGCACATGAAAATAAATTAAAGGGGACGGGAAGGAGAGCACATGATAATAAATTAAAGAGGAAGGGAAGGAGAGCAGAGGAAAATAAATTAAAAGGGAAGGGAAGGAGAGCACATGGAAAATAAAGGAAAGGGGAAGGGAAGGAGAGCAGAGGAAAATAAATTAAAGGGGAAGGGAAGGAGAGCACGTGAAAATAAAGGAAAGGGGAAGGGAAGGAGAGCAGAGGAAAATAAATTAAAGGGGAAGGCAAGGAGAGCACATGAAAATAAAGGAAAGGGGAAGGGAAGGAGAGCAGAGGAAAATAAATTAAAGGGGAAGGCAAGGAGAGCACATGAAAATAAAGTAAAGGGGAAGGGAAGGAGAGCAGAGGAAAATAAATTAAAGGGGAAGAGAAGGAGAGCACATGAAAATAAATTAAAGGGGAAGGGAAGGAGAGCACATGAAAATAAATTAAAGGGGAAGGGAAGGAGAACACATGAAAATAAATTAAAGGGGAAGGGAAGGAGAGCAGAGGAAAATAAATTAAAGGGGAAGGGAAGGAGAGCTCATGAAAATAAAGGAAAGGGGAAGGGAAGTAGAGCACATGCAAATAAATTAATGGGGAAGGGAAGGAGAGCTCATGATAATAATGGAAAGCGGAAGGAGAGCAGAGGAAAATAAGGTAAAGGGAAGGAGAGCAGAGCAGAAGAGAGAAAAAAAGCAGGAGAGTGGTGGTATATCATGGTGATGCAGCAGCATCTTGTTCAAAAGCAAAATCATTTTTATACTGTGTGTATTACTATACTGTGTATAGTTAGTAAGAACGATTATCATAATTTCTTAGTTTGTTATCCTGTTACAACAAATATGCATAAAAGTGGCAGGGAACGTGATAGGGGGCAAAAATTTGAATCCGGTCACCAGAAAAGAAAAAAGAATACTGCTTTTGAGGAATGCAAAGAAGAACTAAGAGGCTCTATGCAAAAATATTTGAAGACAGGGAAGATAACTGCAAGCGAAGAGGTACCGGAGGATGAACCTCAGATAGCAGAACCTGTTTTGACTGAAAGTGAGGAAGATTCACAGCCAAGCACTTCAAATCAGTTTGAACAACGTAACGTTTTGTTTAGCACTGAAGAAGAAGCTACAGAAGAACCACAGGAATTGGTCTCTTTTCATTCAGAGTGTAGTTATCAGCCTCTTACCTATGATCCTGCAGAATGGACTTTCCCAGTGGAAGATAAAGATAGAGTCTATTTTATTCAGAAAGGACCCATAAGAGAAGACATTTTAACTTTCCCATTAGACAGTACAAAACGGCATTTTTCTACCTTTCATTACACAAGGATTCTAAGCAACAAGGAGACACAAGATAGGCATTGGTTGGTTTATTCTAGACACAAGGACTGGGTTTTCTGTTTTGCCTGTCGTTTATTTTCATCAACACGGAAAGCGTTAGTGTCTGATGGCTGCAGTGACTGGAAGAACCTGAACAAACAGTTCAGGCCCAGAGGAGGCGGGCTAAAAGCTAGCCGGATAGGAGGCATGTGTGGGTGTGGTGGGTGTAGGTGTCACATGTGGGGGGGGTGTCACTTAGGTTAGGGGTGGGGTGGGGTCATATAAAAGGGCAGTCATTTTGTCCCTTACCTCAGCCATCTTAGAATAACGGCTGGTAACATCTTCTTCCTCCTTGCTGCCTGTTACCACTGCTTGTCTCACGGCCAGGGCATGGACATAGAATCAATTTTGTCTGCTCTCAGGGCTGAGGCCCTTCAGGATGGAGGACGTCACCTGCAGTCACAGTTGGCGCGGCTGCAGGGTGCTTCTGGGTCGGCTGCTCCCCTTCTCACCAGCCCCAGCGTCCAGCGCCGCCGTGCACGCCCCCCCACCCGGTATAGCCCCTCGCGGGAGGGTCGGGTGAGGGGCAGGAGCCCTGCGGCCGGGCCGCGCACCAGTTCCCACGTGGTCGCGGCCGCCGAGGTCTCTCCCACTCCCGGCACTTCCTCCGCCGGTCGGATGCGGCCCACGCTGCCTCACTCTCATCTCCCCAGCCGGTCTCGCGGGCTTTGCGGAGGGCGGCCGCGAGACCGGCTTTCAGCAGGTTTCCATCGACGAGATCCTCACGGATGGCGGCTCCGGTGACCTCCGGTTGGGTAAGTAAGCCGCAGGTCGGGGGGGAGTTCGGGAGGCCCTGTTACTGCGGCGGGATCACCTCACCCTCACATCAGCTCCCCTTCTGCCTTGCCCTCCTTCCCTGCCTCCCCTGGGCCTGCTCCTGCCACCAATCCTAGTGCCTTCCAACCCACAGTGGGTCCCTCTGGGGCTGGCACTTCTCCCCTGTCCTCTGTCCATGCCCCATCACCCCTCCCCTCCCCCTCACCTGCCCCCCTGGTGTCTGCACCCCTTTCAGGTACGCCTGGACCTGCCCTAGGCCCATTGTCTGCCCCATCAGCAGGCCCTCTCAGGGTGGGGGCCCATCAAGTTTTACCTGCCCCCCCTCTTCATCATCCTGGGCCCTCTATTGGTACCCTCCATTCCGCCCTTCCCGGCCCTATGCCTGTTGGGGTGCCATCCGCCTCGCCAGGCACTTTTACGGCGGGTGTGGGAAGGTTGGTTTCCTTTTCACCTTTGCTTTCTTCACAGGTGGCCCCTGGTCGGGTGCGTTTCTCGGACGCTGGCGCTGGTGCTGTCCCTTCTGCAGTGACAACTCCCGTGGGTCCACTGCAACCTGGGGACCAGGTTATGGGGTCGCCGCAGCTGCCGTCACATTCCATTGTCGCTGGTGAGTACGCAGCTTTATCCGGGGGTGCTTTAAGGGGTCTTGGTGCAGGGGTCCTACCTGAGTGGGATGCTTTAATACAAACCATGAGACAATTCTTACAGTCGTTGGAGAAGGGTCATCGCCCTGGGCTCCAGCCCCCTTTAGCCCTCGATGATCAGCTGAGGTCGGGTTGGGCAGCTGCTGGTGCTTCTGATCTTTCAGGGGTGGTCGCAGGCCCCTCTGCTGCACCTGCAGGGCCCAGTGGCCCTGTTGTGCCAGTTCCTCCAGTGGCGGAACTTGAGCCATCCAAGGGATCGTCAGATGACGTCGCTGCGTCTTCGGTGTCAGGGGTCGCCCCCGCTGCGCATGGGGCCGCTTACATGTGCTGGTCAGGCCCTCTAGGTCTCCATTTGACCCCGGAATTGCGCACCAAGATAGAAAAAGGGGAATTCGTGGAAATTTTTTCCTTGCTTCCTATGGAGGATCTGCCTCGGGTTGATCCTACGGCAAAAGACTCTGAAAAGGAGAAGGAGAAGTTTAGGTATCGGAAGATACCAAAAACTTTTGGTAATTGGATTAGGGCCTTTTCGATCCTGGCGAGTGTGATAGGTGAGAAGTCCCCTAATAAATGCTCATCCCTCTTTTGCTACCAGGATACGATATGGAACGCGTGCCGGACCTATGGCGGGTTAGGCTGGTGGCGCTATGATGAGCAGTTCCGCCAACGCATAGCGGTCCGCCCATCGTTGAGTTGGGACCAGATGGACATTGGCTTGTGGTTGGCCATCATGACCCGCCCGGCGTCGCATCAAGGGGGCCTCTCGTCCTTTCTTGGGGGGGCCGGCGCAGGGTCCTCGACCGCTGCGTCGGCCAATCAACGACGAACGGGTTGTTGCTGGCAGTACAACGAATGGGCAATGTAAATTCGGCGCAGGCTGTCGTTTCAAGCACGAATGTTCTGGGTGTGGCGGATCACACCCCGCCGCAAAATGCTTTAAGCGGGGCAGGCCTGGCGACAAGGGTGACGCCATGGGCTCAAAAGGCGAGGACGCCGGTGGACGTAGGCGCGATGCAACCGTGGTTAAAACGTTATAAAAACAAAAAGGCGGCCACCTTACTCCTGGAAGGTTTTACGTTTGGCTTTTGGATTCCCCACCAACCTCGACCGGCGTCAAATGTATGCCGGAACTTGCGTTCGGTCTATGACCACCCTGGGGTGGTCAGGGACAAGTTGGCCAAGGAAGTGGCTTTGGGGCGTATGGCAGGCCCTTTTCGGGAATCCCCTCTCCCGGATCTCCGGGTGTCGCCATTAGGCGTCGTACCCAAGAGAGAACAGGGTAAATTTCGGCTCATTCATCATTTATCGCACCCCCATGGGAGGTCTGTAAATGATGACATTGCATCGGAATTATGTCGTGTTTCCTACGCCTCGTTTGATGCTGCGGTTTGTATGGTCAGAGCTGCCGGATCAGGGGCACTCATGGCAAAAGCAGACATTGAGTCTGCTTTTCGCCTCTTGCCGGTTCACCCGGGATGTCATCATCTCTTAGGTTGTTACTTTGAGGGGCATTACTATGTGGACATGTGCCTCCCGATGGGCTGCGCGATCTCCTGCTTCTATTTCGAGTGTTTTAGCTCATTTCTTGAATGGGTGGTGAGAATGGAGTCTGGTCACAGCTCCCTCCTTCACTACTTAGATGACTTCTTGTGTGTTGGTCCCGCGCATTCCTCAATCTGCTCACAGATTTTGCAGTCGGTGGCGGATGTGGCCTCTGGGTTTGGTGTACCGCTGGCGCCCGACAAAACAGTGGGCCCTTCAACGTGCCTGTGTTTTCTTGGGATTGAGATTGATTCCGTTATTGGGGAATGCCGGCTCCCGGTGGACAAATTGGTAGATCTACGGGGGTCTGTGCGTGAGGCGGGCTCCTTGCGTAAGATCACTCTCCGACGCCTTCAATCCCTTTTAGGCAAGCTAAACTTTGCCTGCCGGATCATGCCTATGGGCAGAGTATTCAACAGGCGTCTGGCGGCCGCCACGTCTGGAATCTCGAAGCCCTTCCACTTCATCCGCTTAACTAAGGCGCTCAGGGAGGATCTGGCAGTCTGGGCTGTTTTTCTTGAAACTTACAACGGGAGGTCTTATTGGCAGCAGCCAGAAGTTTCGAATGCAGCGCTTCACTTGTTTACAGATGCTGCGAGTTCCTCGGGTTTTGGGGCTATCCTGGGGTCTCATTGGTGCGCGGAACCTTGACCTGTATCTTGGGTCGATTCAGGCCTTACCAAGAACCTGGCGTTCTTGGAGCTCTTCCCCATCTTGGTCGCTGTCCACCTATGGGGTACGGAGCTCAAAGACAGGCGTGTCGTCTTCCACTGTGATAACCTGGGTGTAGTTCAGGCCATCAATAACCTGACGGCCTCTTCCCCTCCAGTGGTTAGGCTATTGCGACAGCTGGTTTTGCGATGCTTGTCTCTGAATATAACATGCCGTGCTGTGCATATTCCCGGGGTCATGAATATTACGGCTGACTCTCTTTCTCGCTTTCACTGGCAGGTGTTTCGGAAAGCCGCTCCGGGAGCAGACTTGGAAGGCCTCCCCTGTCCCAGAGAACTATGGTCCCTTGGCCTGAGCGGATAAGGGAATGGATACGGTCCTCGGTGTCTGAGGCGACATGGGTCCGGTATGGTAAGGCTTGGGGGGACTGGGTTGCTCTTGAACAGGATTGCGGGGGTTACACTTCTTCGGCGGAACGAGTTCAAGGTTTGTTACGTTTGCTTTGGTTTTGGGAGGCTTGCGGGTGTTCCCCGGCTACTGTTTCGGGGAAGCTTTCGGGTCTTAGTTTCTGGTTTAACCTAACTCGGGTGCCGGATGTCACAAAAGATTTCATGATTAAGCTTGCGATGCATGGTTGGCGTAGGGGCCCTCGTGGACAGGACTCTCGTAGGCCGGTCTCGGGGGCGCTGCTGCTAGGAATTGCCTCAGTACTACCGCAGATATGTTATTCCGATTATGAAGCTAGTTTATTTCGTTTGGCCTTCATTTTTGCCTTTTTTGGGGCCCTCCGGATTGGGGAACTAGTCAGCCCGAACAGGGGGACTCCGGGGGGCTTGTTAGTTCATGATGTGTTCCTCTTGGATGGTGCGGTGCGTTTCTTGATACGGCGGTCAAAAACTGACGTTGTTGGGAGAGGTCGCTGGGTTACCCTTCGCACCATCCCTAATTCGTCTGTTTGCCCAGCCGCTGCGTATCAGTCCTACTGCTCCATACGCCCGAATCTTGCGGGTCCGTTGTTAATGCACGAGGATGGTACTTACCTGTCTCATTTTCAATTCCTCAGAGTATTTCGGTTGGCGCTCGACAAGCTGGGAATCCCGAGTGGTGAATTTGGGGGTCATTCCTTCCGGATTGGGGCAGCTACAGAAGCCTCTCGGTTGGGTTTTTCTGATCAAGTGATTCAGAGGATTGGGAGGTGGGAATCTGGGAGGTTTCGTTCTTATATCCGGCCCACGCGTCTGATGGGTGCCTCCCTTGTGTTTTCTCCGCAGGGTCTGGCCGACGGATCTGGCTGATTGGGCATTCATATATCTACTGGGCCCACCTGCGGGCAGGGGTACGCCCGGGTGGGACGCGACTTGGAGTTCCCCGGGAGCTGGCTGAGGTCCGATGGTTCGGTTTTCGGGGCATGCGCTGGGGCCAGCTTTTGCCGGAGGTGTTACAGTTGGCTACATTGTTGGGGGCCCCTGATGTATTGGTGATACATCTGGGGGGAAATGATCTTGGGGCGCTGCCTGCTTGGGGGCTTAGTGAGCTCATTAGACGGGATTTGGCGCGCTTGCTGGTCCTCTTCCCGCAGCTCTGCTTAGTCTGGTCAGGTATAGTATCTAGGAACTATTGGCGCCGCGCGAGGGATCAGGGTGCAATTGAGCGCTGCAGGGTGAAGATCAACAAGAGGGTGTCCAAATTCGTACTCGGGGTTGGGGGTGTCACAGTGCGACACCGGATATTCGAAAGGGAAGCGGCGATCTATTTTCGCCCGGACGGGGTCCATCTCACGGATGTGGGTTTGGATTTATTTAATCTTGCGCTGCAGGACGCGTTAGAGCAGGCCATGGCGGTGGTGGGGAGTCGCGCCCGCTGATTTAGGCTTAAATGCAGTAGGCGCTAGTGGCGGGTATGGTCCTTGCCAAACCAGTTGGAAAACGAGTACACCGGAAGAAGGAATGCTGGGTCTGGTCCCTCCCCTAAACTCGGAGAGTTTGTGGTAGTTGGGCGTGCCCCCCGTGCCAGTAAAAGGCGGCCAGGGGTTGGCATGGGGAATTGGAAGGCCAAGTTAAAAGGCCAGTTATTGTGGATGAGGGGGGAGGGCAGTTACCCTGGTTGGTGGTACTCTGGAGTCATTATGGTTTGGTTGGCAAGGACAATATTTTTCGATAAAATATTGGCTGATTGATTTATGTTTATTATTATAAATAAAGCTGTGGCCTGTTTTATACCACATTTATGTCTCTTGGTTTTAATTGGGGGGAAAATTGGGATAACGTAATTTTGATTGCTTTAGTTCGCACCGCACAATAACCACTACCTACACACAAGGCCCAGAGGAGGCGGGCTAAAAGCTAGCCGGATAGGAGGCATGTGTGGGTGTGGTGGGTGTAGGTGTCACATGTGGGGGGTGTCACTTAGGATAGGGGTGGGGTGGGGTCATATAAAAGGGCAGTCATTTTGTCCCTTACCTCAGCCATCTTAGAATAACGGCTGGTAACATCTTCCCTCCCGCCCACCCTTGCTTGTGATTGTTGTATATTGTATATCTCTAACTTTCTTTCTTGTCACGGCTGGCGGGTATGGTCCTTGCCAAACCAGTTGGAAAACGAGTACACCGGAAGAAGGAATGCTGGGTCTGGTCCCTCCCCTAACCTCGGAGAGTTTGTGGTAGTTGGGCGTGCCCCCCGTGCCAGTAAAAGGCGGCCAGGGGTTGGCATGGGGAATTGGAAGGCCAAGGTAAAAGGCCAGTTATCGTGGATGAGGGGGGAGGGCAGTTTCCCTGGTTGGTGGTACTCTGGAGTCATTATGGTTTGGTTGGCAAGGACAATATTTTTCGATAAAATATTGGCTGATTGATTTATGTTGTTATTATAAATAAAGCTGTGGCCTGTTTTATACCACATTTATGTCTCTTGGTTTTAATTGGGGGGAAAATTGGGATAACGTAATTTTGATTGCTTTAGTTCGCACCGCACAATAACCACTACCTACACACATGACCATTTACAAAATATTATTACATGGATGGAAGCTGAGAAGAGATTCCGATGTGGTAAAACTATTGATGCATCAGTTCAGAAGCAAATTCTGCTGGAAAAGCAACATTGGCGTGAAATTCTAGAAAGGCTCCTAGCCACAGTTCAGTTTTTAGCATCTTACAACCGACCATTTAGAGGTCACAGAGACACTTTAGAAGTAGAGAAAAGTGGCAATGTCATAGACCGGATAAAGCATTCTGCAATGTTTGAGCCTGTTCTCCGTGAACACTTACAGCGAATAGAAGACAAACGTATTCACAACCACTACTTGGGAAAAAACATACAAAATGAATTAATTGCCTTGGTGGCCAAGCACGTCAAGCAGACAATTATTCAAAAGATTCTTCAAGCAAAATATTACTCAATCATTCTTGATTGTACGACCGATATCAGTCACATTGAACTGATGACAGTGATATTGCGCCATGTTGATGAAGTGTCCGGCAATATTGAAGAGCATTTCATTGGATTTATAACAGTTGAAAAAACTACAGCTGAAGAATTAACAAAAACCATACTGTTTGAAATTGATGAGTTAGGTTTGGACATCAAAAACTGCAGAGGGCAAGGATATGATAACGGCGCTAACATGCAGGGAGAGAAAAGTGGTGTGAAAACCAGAATATTAAATATCAATCTTTAGCCTTCTTTACACCCTGTGGTTGTCACAGTTGGAATTTGGTGCTTGGTGATGCAGCAGCATCTTGTTCAAAAGCAAAATGATTTTTTGGTGTTTTGCAAAGGTTGTACACACTATTTTCCGGGTCATCCAATAGATGGTCTGTTTTAAAGGAGAAGGTAAATATCACCCTCAAGCCATTGTCTGAAACTAGATGGGAATGCAGAGCTGAGAGTGTAAAGGCTGTCCGGTACCAGCTACAAGAAATTGCTGAATGCCTGGAAGAAGTGACACAGAAAAGTAATGATCCTAATTCACTACAAGGAGAAATGTTGTCATCCGAGTTTGTTTTATCATTAGTTGTGTGGTATGAGATTTTGGTGAAAATAAACCTGGTCAGCAAGGTATCGAAAAAGTCTAATATGCAGTTGGATACTGCATTAAAACATTTGGAGGAATTCATGTGCTGTTTGGAAGACTACAGACAAAATGGCTACAATTCTGCCATAGTTGCTGCCAACGAAATTGCACAAGAAATGAACCTTGTAAGAGAATTTCGACAGTGCAGGATACGCAGGACCAAAAGAATGTTCGACTATGAGGACCCAGATGAAGTGTTGGTTAACCCTGCAGACAGGTTCTGAGCAAAATATTTCAACATTATTCTTGATAACATTCACACTGGTGCCGAGCCTCGATTTAAAGGTTTAAAAGACTACGTCAGCAATTTTGGTTTCATATATGATATTTCATCTTTATCTATGAAACCTGATGAAGAACTTTTAGAAAATTGTAAAGAACGTGAAGCACTTCTAACTTTACCAAATTTTCTTGATGCTGACATAAGTGGTTTGGAATTGTACGAAGAGCTACGAATGTGCACCCGTACTATGCCTCCAAAATTGGATATGTGCAACTCTCTGAAACACCTCATTGATAATAACTTAACTGACGTTTACCCAAACATTTATGTCGCATTAAGGGTCATCTTAACAATTCCAGTCACTGTAGCATCAGCCGAAAGGAGCTTTTCTAAACTTAAATTAATAAAAACATACCTAAGATCATCTATGAGCCAAGAGAGATTAGCTGCATTGGCAATTTTGTCAATTGAACACAATCTGGCTTCAAAATTAGATTATTCATCTGTGATAGATGACTTTACACATTCAAAATGTAGGAGAATGTTTTAAAGCTCACTTTTATTATATTGTGATTTTCATTTTATTAAGGCTCGGTATTCGGTTTTCCTCTGTTATTTCCTTGCTTTTGTTGTGTTATGACTTAATTGAGAGAATTCTTTCAATGTGATTGGAAATGCTGGCTGGGCAGCAGATGTCTGGTGTGAAGGATTTAGTGAGGTTGATAGCCCATCCAGGGTGACCAACGTTTAACAAATTGGATGAAACTCAGGTTTTGTATTTTAATATTTAAGGTATTGTCTACTCTTGTTAAAAACAAGAAACAGAGTTATTTATTTGGTATTACTTATTATTACTTTGTACCCATTATTTTCCTTGCACTATTGAGTAAACTGTACTATTTTTTTCTGTTTTTTTACATGTTCATAAAAAAAAATGTGATTGCGTTTTGTGTTTAAATATTTGCTATTGTTTGTTCTTGTTCAAAATAAAAAAACAGTTCTTTATTTGTTATTAAAAAAATAAAAAATATGGATGTATGTGGTCACATGACCGTTTTAAGTTACGTTTTTATTTTATTTCACTATATTGTAAAATATCATTATTTACTATGTGTATATACATTAGTATTACCACAAGAACAGAGAAATATGCAGACCGTCTCAATTATATGAATGAAACTTACTGCATTGACTGGAAAAAATATATCTATGTATAGCGCGATGTTCCAAGTATAGAACCTGGCTATTAGAAATAATATGGTCAGAGACCCTAATTAAACAAAGTATATACAAATGAACCTACAATCCTATGCCAGCCCAGGGTAGTATAGATCAAGAGGTAGTAAAAAAGATAACCTCACTCCCCCTTAAAATTAACTTTATTTTATATCGTTTTCTTCTTTTCTTTCCTATGCCTATCTAGCTAGCTTTACAGAGAGAGAGGCTTTATTAATGCTAATTATCAGTCTGTTTTTGACTGATTTTTTTACTTCTATTTTCAGTCCTTATCTCTCTCTGTTTTTCTTAATATGTTTCTAGTGTGACCAGGATACTTCCTAGGATGCATGGATTATAGAGACTTAGCTACTGTATACTCCTATCCCTATAGCAGATTACAATAAAGCTTAATTATAAGGGGGAGTGAGGTTATCTTTTTTACTACCTCTTGATCTATACTACCCTGGGCTGGCATAGGATTGTAGGTTCATTTGTATATACTTTGTTTAATTAGGGTCTCTGACCATATTATTTCTAATAGCCAGGTTCTATACTTGGAACATCGCGCTATACATAGATATATTTTTTCCAGTCAATGCAGTTTCATTCATATAATTGAGACGGTCTGCATATTTCTCTGTTCTTGTGTTTATATTTGGGGTTAAGCCCCTCTGAGACAGCTGGAGTCTCATACTGGTACGTTGGTCTCTGCGTGACCCCTGCAGCCACTGCCCCCCTTTTGGGGAGGTTTTGAGGTGGTGGGTGCGGCGGCTATACAGGGACTTGGAACGTTGTGTTCCTTGTTCTCTTTTTTATACATTAGTATTACTATAGAGATGTGCTTTTTAGTACTTTATTTTATATTTGAAGTTCACTGTACAGACATGTATGTCTTTTATCATTGTATGCATAAATTATGACGTCATTTTGGCGCCAATTTTGAACTAAAAAGTTTATATAAACCAGTTTATACCAGGTCTCTGTTTCTATATGCCAGTTGAAAAAGCCCTGTGCGGCGAAACGCGTTTTGGCTATTTTACTGTAGTATTTTATTATCTCATATTGTATTAATAAAGGATTATTGGCTAATATACATTTTTTTCTTCCTGCCATATTCCTATTATTTTCTATTTTTTATTTATTTTATTCCTGGACCTGGTTTTTATTTCAAGCACTTTTTATCTGTGCCCAAGAATCCTAGGTGGGGACTATACCACCC
>OW240912.1:423068110-423100923 GCA_933207985.1 Pelobates cultripes
TCAGTGCCACAAGTCAATGATTAATTATCTCAGCTGTGCCTTCATCGGTCACTGAATGAATGCCGCAGAGTGAATTAGATTTTGCTCATTATCCTCATGCGTTTCTAAGTGTTCGTAATTGAGTTAAAAAAACACAGTGATGTCAATACCCAGGAGGCTCTGAGGCTGATAAACTAACAACAAAATGTGTAAGATAAAGGCCAGGCCTCCACCATATGTTAGCAGACTGAAGGCCAAGCAAGGATTCTTGACAAATAATGTAAATATTTTGGGCTACCATTTTAATATTTAGAATTATCAGTTTTGTTATGCCACCTTTTTCAAATGCCCAACAAATTCAAAAATTTTTATGAAAGTTATATTTTCCCACCGAAACAAAAAGATTTTCTGAACAACTAACCTTTAAAACACAAATCTAATGCAACATAACCACTACAGCTCATTGTATTATTTCAGCGTATTGTATAATTACAGATCATGGTATTATTACAGCTTATTATAATATTGCAGTTTATTGTATCATTACAGCTTTGTGTATTATGACAGTTTATTGTATTATTACAGATCGTTGTATTGTTACAGCTTATTGTATTATTACAGCTTATTGCATTATTACACCCCATTGTATTATGACAGCTTATTGTATTATTATAGCTCATTGTATTATTACAGCATATTGTATTATTACAGCATATTGTATTAATACAGTGTGGCGAAAGTAACCTCGCCACTGGTAGTTGGAGGGGCCTGCTTGCCAGCGTCTTGCCTCAGGATTATGGGCCCTGCAAAAAGACATGTTAAAAAGTGATTTCCATGGAAAAACCAAACCACTGAACCGATCTGGGTGATTTTTTGATATGTTGGTCACTCAGATCAGGGCTATCCGAGGATGTGACTCTTGTGGGGATTCCATGGATCTTGGGGGTAGTTTTGGGGTGTTTGTAAATTGTGTGTTTTTCTGTACCTGGAGATAATTGAATGTATTGTCTGTGCCTCTTCCCCTCCCCCTTTTTCCTGTGCTATTGTTCTCCAGCAGGGCGTTGTCCCAGGGACACTGCCAGACCAGTTTAAACTGGCTGCTTTGCCCCTTTTCAATCTCTTATCAGCCCTTGCTATTTTCTGATCCCACACTTCCTTGTACTATAGTGCTCTATGTAACCTATTTTATGTAAATGAGGCTTTTGGGAGTTTAAATGTAGGTATAAATTGTAAGTGCTGGCTTACATTAAAGGTACACTCCAGGCACCCAGACCACTTCTGCCCATTGGAGTGGTCTGGGTGCCAACTCCCACTACCCTTAACCCTGCAAGTGTAATTCTTGCAGTTTTCATAAACTGCAATATTTACATTGCAGGGTTAAGTCCTCCTCTAGTGACTGTCTAGTTGACAGCCACTAGAGGAGACTTCCGTGTTCATGGAACACGAAAAGTGTTTTAAAACGACGCTGGATGTCCTCACGCTATGTGAGGACCTCCAGCGTTGCCGAAATTCTCATAGGAAAGCATTTTATAATGCTTTTTCTATGGGGAGGTCTAATGCGCGTGCGCAGCCATTGCCGCGCATGTGCATTAGGTCTCCCCCGCCGACAGCCGCGCATGCGCATTAGGTCTCCCCCCGTCGGCTGACGTCGGCGGGGGAGGAGCGTAGGCGGAGCCTGACACAGCTCTGAGGGACATCAGCGCTGGACTCCAGTAAGTCACCGAAGGGGTTTTAACTTGGGATGGGGGGTGGGAGGTAGAGGGGCACTAGAGGGTCCTACAGTGCCAGGAAAAACAAATATGTTTTCCTGACACTGGAGAATCCCTTTAAACAGACCTGCTTTACCCCCTCATGAAGTCTTGGCTCATGTTTGGGGGATTGGATAACTACATTCTCCAGGATTGCTATACTCACAATACTCCCCTGAGTATAAGCACTAAGCTCTTGTAAGAGCTTGTTCCTGCTACACTCTCTGGAGTAGGAGAGGTCTGCCCACTGGGAGCTGGGTCTTGGGTCCATGGTGGGTGGAGGATGGCGATACCCCGGCGCAGCTGCATCGCTAGTGCTGCAGTGCTTATGGTGTCTAGTGGAGTGCTTGGAGCCCTCGGAAAGCACTAGGAGCATCAATTAATGGAGATCAGGGTGCCAGGCGGTGCCAGACTCTGTGTTTATTGGTTGTTCACTGTTTTTCCCTGTGCCCAATAAGGTCCACCTGGGAGGCAACCTTGTTGGGAAAGGTGCATAAAAGTAGCCTTGTCTCGTGCTTGTAGGGAACCTGCTTCACAGCTAATCACTAGCTCTTGTAAGAACTTTACTGCACCTTCGACTACCTGTTCGGCTGAGATTACATCTGGAGAATACTGCTGCACAGCTACTCTGAAGGGAAAAGGACCTCTCTAACGGCATACACCCCTCAGATACTCTGGGTGGCCGTTACAATTACTGCTTATTGTATTATTACAGCTCAGTGTATTATTACAGATGTGTATTATTACAGCGTATTGCATTATTACAGCTCATTGAACTATTACATATCATTGAATTATAACACATTGTATTATTACAGCTTATTGTATTTATAGTGGCTCAGTTTATTATTACAGCTTATTGTATTATGGCAGATATTATATCTGTGACGAGACCAATCTCGCCACATTGCATTGGAGAAGCCTGGTTGCTCGCTTGTTGCCTTTGGATTATGGCCCCATGTTAAAAGGCTTGATTTTCCCCTGCAAAGACATGAAAGCCGGGTCATTTGGTGCTTGCCCTGTTTGAGCGGTGATACCCCAGATAGCTATGCCATCTGGGGTATCACCGCTCGTATAATGAAAGACTATGGGAAAGACTTTGGCTCCATGGCAATTGAACTGTATGTGTGTGTTCTGTGCGCCATTCAGTAATAATGTGCGCTCAGATCTGAGCTATCTGGGGATATGTTAAATGTACCTGTTTTGTGCAATGGCTGCACAGTTATATGTTTTTATGTGTTTTATTGTCTTTTGCTGCCATGTGTTCAATGGAGTTTTGCTTCTGTCTTTGGAGATTATTGGATTACTTCCCAATTATCTCCAGGATAAAAGACTCTGTGGAACTGGTTTTGGGCAGAAAAGCCATGCTTCCTTTGGTCACAAAGGACTACGATCTATCTTTTGAACCATTGGACCAATTTGTATGAATTTGACATATGTTTGTATTTGGAGTATGCTGATTTATGTGAATGTGATACTTTTCAAGTTATGAATAATGTGGAAAAAATGTATTTCTCTGCTTGTTATAATTACATTACCCATTGTGTAAGGTAATTGTATCACAGGCAGAGGGGAGGATTTTGTGTGGGAGTGTCTGAGTGTATTGTATGTGCTTATTGGTTGTGTTCCAAAACCCTGTGGGTGGTACTAATGTGTAAGAATGTGTACATAAGAACAATAAACCCACAGCTCTGTCTGTTCACTGCTTGACCCTCAACACGGAGCTTTGTCTCGCTCTTGGGGGGATTTATTGTATGCTGTTCCAGTTTGACTGCTAGGAGTGTAAACCTATTCGTATGGTTTTTCCTATTCGGCTGTTTACACCATTCATATGGTTTCCTGTTCGGCGGATTGGTGTTCTGCAGTAGCTGTGCCTGTGTCTCTGGAAGGGGAAGATCTTTTATGCCTGGGGGTGCCGTTACAGTATCATTACAGCTCATTGTATTGTTACAGCTTATTGTATTATTTCAGCTCATTGTATTATTACAGTTTATTATATTATTACAGATCATTGTATTATTACTCATTGTATTATTACATCTCATTATATTATTACAGTTTATTATATTATTACGGATCATTGTATCATTGTATTATTACAGCTTATTGTATTATAGCAGCTCATTGTATTATTACAAACTTTGAATGAGATTCTTTCTCTATAAGATGGCATTGCAGAGCCATAGTTTGTGTGAGTGTGCTACATGTAAATCATGCAATAAAAGTGAAAAAGTGAATGGCGCTTACACAATGTTACGGTACCTCCAGTAATTAATTGCACAAACCGCCGTTTAGTGAATGTTCCCCGTTCGCAGTACTGTGGTCTGGTAGCGTAGACAGTGAAACCATGCGAACCGCCAGCTAGGGAACACTCCAAACTCCCGAACGGTACCTGTACGGCTCTTTCCCTTCTCGAGCTCCAAATACACGAATCGCCAATAGCAGCCGAACGGCAATAGTTTCCAAGCGGCAAATAATTCCAATAAGTAGTCTCTAGGCGCCGGTAATAAAATCCCCCCAATAACGAGACCAAGCTCCGCTTTGAGGGTAAAACACGAACTGATTTACTGTGGGCTACCTGCCCGGTATTTATGCAGGTCTCCCACTTGATGGACACTCCTCTACGGGACCAATGGGAGACTGGAATAACAGAAGGACATGGGGATATTTCAGACATACATCCCCACAATATTCCCAGCATGCATCACAGTTTCCTCCACTCTGCTCGGGAGATAATTGGGAAGTAATTCAATTATCTCCCCGAGCAGAGGCAAATCGCCATTTTAACTCAAAGTTATAAAACACATTAAAATACATAACTTTCTAATTGCCGAACATATTGCATTCGTGTAACACATCCCCAGATAGCCTGGATCTGAGTGCATATTATTGGCGAATAGCGCTCAGATCCCATTCGCATAGCTCAATCGCCATGGAGTCAAAGTCTATTACAGTTCTTCGGTATGCGATTGACTCCATGGGAAGGCTATCTGGGTTAAGTCCATTCGTGTTGTTGAATCTCCCGAACGGCCGGCATTCGTATGCTTTTGTCGATTGAGAA
The DNA here is from genome assembly GCA_933207985.1 of Pelobates cultripes. Taxonomy (NCBI): domain Eukaryota; kingdom Metazoa; phylum Chordata; class Amphibia; order Anura; family Pelobatidae; genus Pelobates; species Pelobates cultripes. The sequence goes on from OW240912.1 coordinate 423,072,899, forward strand.
GGGGAGGTCGACGGCTTCAGCGGTGTTCGGTTGAAAAAGTGTCCGCTTTCAGTTCCATGAAATAACCGTCGAACACCGCTGGTCTTTCGCATGGTTAAAATGGCCGCCGCCTCGTGGTCGACATACGAACGACGACCACCCGGTATTCGGCTTTAATTGAGAAGTGTCTGTGGTTATCCGCAACGTTCTAATTGGGATCAATAGGTCAACCAGCAGCACACTTCTCTTCTGGGTGGCCGTCCGTTCGGTAGTTCCGTTCGACAAAAAAAAAGACATTCCCTTAAACAAAGCATACGAATGGGGGAATTCATGCAAACGGCAAAACAGACGAACACAGTGCTTTTAGTCCATACAGATGGGTCTGTCACACACAATAAAAGGAACACACAGGTAGTGGTGGAATGAAAGGTGTTCCCCAACACCTTAGATACAAAATGTAAGGTAAAAGATATATTGACACTAAATATATAGATGCCAAAAAAGATCCACACACCACTCTCTTAGTCCCAAACAGTGAGTGTATGCAATACTTGTAAATACAAAGGTATACGCTGATGGTATTCCATGTTCTTGGACCCTAGAATAACACAAAGCAGTACATAGCGTAGACTGTATATAGTAATAATAATGATACAAAGAATAAATGGATCCACTCACGAATTCCAGAGCCGTGCCAGGCTTTGAAAGGAACACCTGGGTACCTCCGTTAGAGGATGCTCCTAGCGTTTCCTGAGGACTCCAAGCACTCTGGCAGACACCACAATCACTGAACCGGAGAAGCATATGAGTACTCTCAAGCATATGAATGCTATAAACAGCTGAATAGGCAAAAAACGTATGGATGGGTTTAGACTCCTAGCAGTCATACAATAAATCCTTCCCCAATAATGAGACGACACTTCACTTTGAGGGTTAAGCAGGAACTCTAGATTTATTCACACCACCTCCTTTTAAGACATTCTCCCATGCAAGAAAGGGGTTTACAATAATTATTACAACAGCCAATCCCATAAATGTTACCTCTCACACATCTCCTCCCCTTAGATTAACACTTAACATAATTATACAGTACACACTTTTCCCCAATTCTTGGATGTACCCTAAATATGGTACCCCCTGGTAGCCCTGATCTGGGTGAGGAACATATCCAAAAATCACCAAGATCAGACCAGGGGTTCAGGAGTTATGGGCAGGTAAAGATTTGACCAACCGCATTGGGTAAAGTATCCGAAAATAGTTCCATGTATTTTGACCCTGCGGTCGGTCACAGAAAAGGGAATGAAACACACGAATTAACTGGGTTATGGAGCTTGGGGAGGATTTGTATGAATCCCCTTGTTCGTGGGATCCTCTCCTGTTCGGTAGTTTCTGCACGAATTGCTGGAAGTCTGGAGGTCTCAGCGGTGTTGGCCTAGTCTAGTGTCCAATTTTAGTTCCAGACACTCGACGGCAAAACGCCGCTGTTCGGGAGTTTAAGATGGCTGCCGCCACGTGTTTGTTTCCCGAATGGCTTCCACCCAGAGGATAAAGAACACATTACATAGATTGCTAATTACCCATTTGCAACATTGTTGCAAACCGTAATTGGAGGCACACTTATTCCTGGGTGGTCTGGCTGTTCGGTAGTTTCACTCATTACAATGAATGGAGTGATTCTACCGAACAATCAGTCGAATGCTGCATACACATAACACCGTTTACCGAACACATAATATTAAAGACAGCCTGAATGCAATCTGATACACAGTCTTAAAGGGCATTGTCCCTGCAGGTCATAATATGTCCACGGATGGCCCTTAAAGGGCCAGTAGCAGCAATATAAAATATTGCCCAAATATTGCATTCCAAAGTACAAATTTACCAGGGCCATAGTCAGCAGGTAGGAGGCGGGCAGCCAGGCCTCTCCAATGTCCAGGGGCAAGGCGGCTTCCGCCACACACTCAGATCCCACGAACGCAGCAGAAACGACACCGGGGTATAGTTTAGACCGACCGCACATGAGGTGCCTGCCCAAAAGAGTTCATTGAATTCAGGCTGAGCAGTCTATCCCCTTCAGGAGTACGAAACAATAAAAACCACAAATAAACTGTTCGTGCGTATGCTTATCTTGTGCCCCGCACTTGGGAGTATGCTCCCACCAAACGCCGTTCATTCTGATCCATTTTGCCGAACTTAACTGGAGGTAGAAGTTCCAGCAGAGTTTGTGCCGTCGAGTGTCCGATTTTAGTTCCATACACTCGACGACCAAACACTGTTCTCTGTGTTCGTGGCTGTTTACCGAACAGCCGCACGAACCGGAGACCACCCTGGAGCTTGTTAAGCTTAATTGATACATGGTTGCAATTTCCACCTCTGTTGTCTAAGTATTCGTCTGGGTGGCCGCAATTTCTATATTCTATTTTGGCGGCCATCTTGTTCACATGAACGAAAACCGTAAATAGACTTCAGGGGGACTTAGCCGTCAATGCCCTGGAACTATTTTTGGCACAAAAAACCTTGCGGTAGGTCCTCCAGGGGCACTTAGCCGTGATTATGTGGAACGATTTTCGGCTATCGGACCGTGCCTGCGGTTGGTAAAAACTATGACTTCCGTAAAATTTCTGAACCCCTGAACTTAGACCTCCCAATTATAACCTTATCTATACTTCCCTTAATCTCACATGTCCCTGTTCTGTCTAGGCCACACCTGACTTCTTAGTGTCTGTAACAGAAGCGACTGCTGCACGGTAATACAATTTGGTTAGGACAAACCATTTTTCCAGAAAACAGAACATTTTTCTGTATGCCTGAAATTGGGATGTGTTGTGGGACCGCTACCTGTTCATGAATTGCTAGGAGATATTCCATGTGTTTTCCCCAGTAATGTGTTGTATTTGTGTGTTTTACCTGCTCCCCGTTTGGGAGGGCTCAATGAGAACGGGTTCCGTTCACCTCCCGAATGGGGACCACCAAGAAACCTAATTTAGAATGTTGTCTTAGAATATTCACACCTCGTAATGAGGTATGCAAACCACAAACCGCAAGGGGAGCCTCAGTGCGTGCTTCCTGTCAGCACTCACCCTCAGTCCATCGCCGCCCGCGGTCTCCCATCCTCTTACCTGTCAGCGAGCGGCGTCTCATCTCTGACGCTCGCCGCTTGCGTCCTCCACGCCTCCCAGCGGCAGCATGTATAACGCTGCACGCTGGGAGGTCACTGAATTATGCAAACGCCGGGGTCACTTGAGTGACCGGCATTAAAGAAACAGTACCACAATCACAGTGGGAGGTATAGATTGTTAATTCTGATTGGAAGTTATCCAATCAGAATTAAACCAAGGGTATTTATACTTACCTTTCCTGTCCCTCAGTGCCCTGTTGTGGTCTTGTGATACCTGTAGTGCTGTTCTCTCATGTCGCTCTCTGGTTTCCGATTATTTGGCTCGTTATTCCGATTATCCTGTCTTCTCCACTCCTTTGACCTCGGCTTGTTTCTCGTTCTCCCGTTTTCTGGCTCCCTTTACTTGGCTTGTCTCCTGACCATTCTAAGGACTGGTATAGCACCCTTCCTCTCTGTGACCTGTTAGCATGTTAGGTTCCGGAATCGTGACATTTCCCTGGCTGGCCGCCGTTCGTATAGATGGGCAGAGGCCAGGGGGAGCATTTGTTTCACCCAGGGACCCCACAAACAGAGGCAGTTACCATTCGGTGGGGTACCTGAGATTGGTGGGGACACTCTCTTGGGGACAATGGCAGTTTGGTGGGTTTTCTGTGTCTGGGAGTCACAGAGGCGGGAAGCTTTCCCGTGCAGGTACAGAGGCTCATGGGATGAAGAACACCTGGCCACCAGAGGTGGGAAACCCTAGAGGATAAGTGGCAGGAACAAGGGACAAAGGGACTGGAGTTCCGTTTCCATCAGTGGACTCCTGGGAGGGAGTGGGAGGGGACACTGAATTGCGGAACAGGGGACAAATTATACGACCCCTGGGCAGGGGAGGACCCTGGAAGGGGACATTGTTTTTATGTGTGTTTTACCCCTGGGTAACTTATCCCCTTATTAACAGAGGGGATAACGGGGGGGGTAACCAATCGGGTTACCAAGGGCCCGCTACTGGATTAATATTAGTTCAGCTCAGCAGAATTTTGGAAAAAGAACTAATTTGGAAACGACTTAGATGAACTGAAAGGGAGTGAAAATCAAAAATATATAAATATGTATTGCTCATTCAGTTGGCTTATGATTTGAGTACATTTCATCTTGGAGTGCAAAAAAGATTCCAATCAGCTTAAATTTGAGTACTGACCAAAAACAAATCTCCAGGTATTACACTTACTGAGAACAGTCCTATGGGATAGACTAGTCCTATAGGATATGTTTTACTGGTTAACGAGACTAGTCCTGTGGGATATGTTTTACTGGTTAACAAGACTAGTCCTATGGGAAACGTGTTACTAGTTAACAAAACCAGTCCTGTGGGATATGTGTTACTTGTTAACTGTAACAAGAATATACCCCTACACGCAGGATCCAGCTAAACAGAGGCAAATACAGAGGAGAGATACGTCTACCGGACCTTAGAATGGCCGGACTCGACGTATATGAGAGGAGACAGAGCCAGGAACAAACCGAGGTCAAGGGCACAGAGAGACAGCGTAAACTAGGACAAGCCGGGGTCTGGTACACGGAAAACAGCAAGCCGGCAAACAGTACAGATAAGGATAAAGCGAAAACGAAGTCAGAATACGAAGCCAAAGTCAATACGAGAAAACACAACTGAACACCACAAGCGCTAAAGGGAACTGAAACAGAAACCACGATAGGGCAACGAGCTAAGGGAAAAAGGTAAGTTAAATAGCTTTTAAACCAAAGTGATTGGCTCCTGTCACTTCCACACCCCCTATAGGTAATTGTATAGGGAGTGTGGTATGACAGGAGCCAATGGGAGCCTTTTGGCAATTAGGCTCCCACTGTCTCTTTAAGAGCGCGCCCGAGACTCGCGGCGCGCTCTTAGTTTCAGGCGGGACACGTGACCGCTTCACGCGGTCACTGCCCGCCTTCCATCTGAAGCAGTCGGATGAGCCGCGCGCGGCTCGTGCAGCCGCAGGACCGCGCGCGGCTTGAAGAGAGGACCGCGACCGGCCCCCGGTTAAGGTAAGTAACGCTACAGTACCCCCCCCTGAGGACACGCCCCCCGGGCGGGTAGGACCAGGCCTGGCAGGAAAACGAGAATGGAAAGAGCGCACAAGACGGGGAGCATGGACAGCATCAGCCGAAATCCAACTGTGCTCCTCAGGCCCATAACCCTTCCAATGTACCAAGTACTGAAGTCGACCCCTAAGGAAACGAGAGTCAAGAACAGCAGACACTTCAAACTCCTCATGACCCTCCACCGAGATAGGAGGGGGAGGAGGAGTATGCCGGGTATAGCGGTTGCGTACGAAAGGTTTCAACAATGAGGTGTGAAAAACATTAGGAATACGTAGATTCTTAGGCAGGCCTAAGGCATAAGAAACAGGATTAACCTTATGTATAATACGATAAGGTCCAATGAAGCGGGGAGCCAATTTCATAGAAGGCACCCGGAGACGAATATTCCGCGTGGAAAGCAAAACCCTGTCCCCACAACATAGGACGGAGCTGCTCTGCGATGCTTGTCAGCCTGAGCCTTCTGGCGAGTAGCAGAGTCCACCAAAGAACGCTGAACCTGCTCCCAAGTATTACGCAAACCAGCCAAATGCTCATCCAGAACTGGCATGCCCTGTGAGGAGAATGCAGCCGGAAGAACAACGGGATGCTGGCCATAGACAACGTAAAAAGGGGTCTTGCCGGAAGAATCATGAGTGGCGTTATTCCGAGCAAATTCAGCCCAAGGAAGCAGGTCAGACCAATTGTCCTGATGGTGAGACACAAAACAACGGAGGTATTGCTCCAGAGACTGGTTGGCACGTTCAGCAGCCCCATTAGACTGGGGATGATAAGAGGAAGAAAATGAGAGAGAAATACCCATTTCTGAACAAAAGGCCCTCCAGAACCTGGAAATAAATTGGCTACCCCTATCGGATACAATAGATACGGGAATCCCATGTAATCGAAATACTTCTCTAGCGAAGATATGAGCCAGTTCCTTGGATGTGGGCAACTTGTGAAGAGACACGAAGTGAGCCATTTTGGAGAACCGATCCACTATCATCAGGATTACTGTGTTACCATTTGAAGGGGGTAATTCAACAATAAAATCCATGGACAGGTTAGACCAAGGTCTCTCGGGAACGGGTAACGGATGCAACAGCCCACAAGGAACTCTACGGGAGGATTTCATACAGGCACAAGTAGTACAAGCACTTATATAGTCAGTGACATCCTTTCGTAAGGAATCCCACCAAAAATACCGAGAAACAGCTGACACCGTTTTGGAAATACCAGGATGTCCAGCAGTCTTAGTATCATGATATAATGACATAATATCCCTGTGACGAGACCAATCTCGCCACATTGCATTGGAGAAGCCTGGTTGCTCGCCTGCTGCCTTTGGACTATGGCCCCCTTTTAAAAGACTTTATTTTTGCATGCAGAAAAGCTGTATTCGTGCTTTTCTGCCGGTTGTTCGGTAGTTTCAATCTACCGAACAACCGTACGAATGACTGGACCACCTTGGAGCTGGAGTGTGCCGGCAATTAACCTCCCTGAAGCTGCGGTTAACCGCAGCTTAATTGATGAACGCTGGGTGGCCGCCGTTCGTATCCCGAACACGAGGTCGCGGCCATTTTAATCCATACGAATGAACAGCGGTGTTCGCCTCTATTTTTATGGAACTAAAATCGGACACAGTTTTGCGCGAACACCGCTGAAGCCGCCGACCTCCCTTCTTGTTCGGTGAAAGCACACGAATGACCCGGTGTTCGGTATTTTTGTGTGAATATCTTATACCCCAGATAGGAATCCCATGGAGCCCATTCGTATGAAACTGACTGTAAAGACTTTGGCTCCATGGCGATTGAACTGTATTCGTGTAGTCTGAGTGCCATTCACCTAATAATGTGCACTCAGACCTGAGCTATCTGGGGATATGTTACATGTCTGTGGTTTAGGTAGTAAATGTTACTTTGTGCATTTTAAAGTGTTATGCTGGTTTTGTGTTCCCACGTGTGTAATGGAGTTTTGCCTTTGTCTTGGGAGATAATTGAATTACTTCCCAATTATCTCCCAGGGCAGAGGGGAGGAAGCCAGGATGCATTGTGGGAATATACTGTGACTGTGTGTCCTTTTTGTATACTTGTCTGTCCCTTGTCACAGTCTCCCATTTGGTCCCCTAGGGGAGTGTCCACCAGGTGGGAGACCTGCATAAAAGCTGGGCAGATAGCCCTCATTAAACAGACCACTGCTTGACCCTCAACACGGAGCCTTGTCTCGTCTTTGGGGGGATTTACTGTATGCTGCTAAGGACTGATTGCCAGGAGTGTAAGCCGCTTGGAAGCTTTTCCTGTTCGCCTGCTAGCAGCTATTCGTATGGTTCCTGTTCGTTTATTTGAAGTGCTACCTTATTCCCTTGTATGCCGTTCGGGAGTTTGGAGCATTCACTTATTGGCGGTTCGTGAGTTTTGGTGATTATTCAGTAGCTGTGCCTGTCTCTGAAAAGGGGATTATCGTCTAAGCGGTTTTTTCCCCTTTTATGCTAAACGGTCCGTTACAATTGGTGGCAAGCGGCGGGATCGTTCCTACAACCAGAAGGACAGCTACAGGAGACACCATTTCTTTGGATTTTACAATTTGAGGGCAACGCATGTCCCAGTACAGCGACCCTGACAGCACCAGCATGGAACCAGCAGTGGAGTATGACGAGGGTGCCATGGATGACCGAGATGCAGTCCGTAAAGGCATCTGGTACCAGGCACTGGGTATTGTGGAGTACCAGCGGGGCAAGAGACTCCCCAAGGAAGACCAGCGGTTGCAGAAGCGAGTAGCCCTGCGGATGCCCTTCCTGGGAGAGCAGCCCCTGGAGGAATGGGTGAGGAAATTGGAACACCTAGTATGGCAGGAGTTGTGGCTAGAAGATGCCTACCAGGCGCTCTGGTGGTATGGGGCACAGTACCTACCCTGGACAGCCGAGCATGACAAGCCAGAGGGAGAGGAGTTTGATGGTCCTGGCTTGTTATGGGAGTCGTTTTCAGAGCTCGAATTTGGGAGCCCTACACAAGCCCGGTTCAGTGATCTCTGGGAGTGGAGGGAGAGCAGGTATTACTGGGACGACGCTCACAAAATTGAGCAAGACCTGGTCCACCTGGTAACCCGGGAGATGGAGCTAGAACAGGGCTACCAGCAGCTGTTTCAATACAGCGAGAAGGCTCAGCAGGAGAGCAGCATGACAGACCCAGAGCCAGACCCATTCAGCTGGGAAGACATTGTGGATATTTTCTGGGAAGAACCCCAGGTGGCCGGTAGAGATGGGACCGAGGTCTCTCCACCGGTCCTGCAGGGAATTGGGAGCCCAGTCTCCATTCCCCAGCGGGAGATATTGCAGGGAATTGGGAGCCTGAGCCCATTCCCCAGCGGCAGGCTGAGTTACAGGGGACAGAGATAGTCGCTCCTGTCCCCCAGCAGCAGAATGAATTGCAGGGAATTGGGAGCCCGAGCTCCATTCCCCAGCGGGAGAAATTGCAGGGAATTGGGAGCCCGAGCTCCATTCCCCAGCGGGAGATATTGCAGGGAATTGGGAGCCTGAGCTCCATTCCCCAGCGGCAGGCTGAGTTACAGGGGGCAGAGGTAGTTGTTCCTGCCCCCCAGCAGCAGAGTGATATGCCGGGAAGGCAGTGTAAAGTGCAGGGAGAGGAGAACAGCGTCCTCCCTCCCCAGCGGCAGGCTGAGATACAGGGGGCAGAGGTAGTTGTTCCTGCCCCCCAGCAGCCAAGTGATATGCCGGGAAGGCAGTGTGAAGTCCAGGGAGAGGAGAGCAGTGTCCTCCCTCCCCAGCGGCAGCGTGATTTTTTGGGAATTGGGAGCCCAGTCTCCATTCCCCAGCGGCAGCACAGATCATTGGGAATTGGGAGCCCCGTCTCCATTCCCCAGCGGCAGAGTGTCCTACTGGGAATAGAGAGCCCAGTCTCCTTTCCCCAGCAGCAGGACTCTGTATTGGGAGCAGAGACAGTCGGTCTCCCTCCCCCACAGCTGGAAGTATGTATGGGAGAGGAGCTTGTTACCCCTCTCCCCAGCGGCAGCTTAATGTACAAAGGGGAGACAGTAAGCCCCACAACCGTGCAGATGGGACCGTAGTCTCTACACTGCCAGCACAGGGGGTAGGGACGGTCGGTCCTGCCCCCCAGCGACAGGGCTGTTTAGCCAAAGGGGAGACAGTCGGTCTCTCCCTCCAGCAGCAGAGATGGGTAACCAAAGGGGAGACGGTCGGTCTCCAGCAGCAGGACTGTGCATCTAAAGGGGAGACAGTCAGTCTCCAGCAGCAGCAGCAGAGCGGTGTATTTAAAGGGGAGACAGTCGGTCTCCCCCTCCAACAACCAGGCTTCCACCAGGCTACCCTCCCAGTAGCGCTGGCAACAGGACAGAGTGCCGCTGGTCTCTGCCCACGCAGCAACCCACCAAGTCAGTGTACCCGTACCCAGCACAGCCGTGGTGAGGCACCTGGACATGGACAAGCTTCCCCTTTACCCAGGTGTAGTAACCATTTATTGTGGGTGGGCTGTGCTGTTTATTATTTGTTGTGGGTGGGCTGCTGGACTAACAAGGGCACTGACCGGCAGGAGGTCAGATACCCTGTTAGTCTGTTTGGAAAAGGGGAGAGATGTGACGAGACCAATCTCGCCACATTGCATTGGAGAAGCCTGGTTGCTCGCCTGCTGCCTTTGGACTATGGCCCCCGTTTAAAAGACTTTATTTTTGCATGCAGAAAAGCTGTATTCGTGCTTTTCTGCCGGTTGTTCGGTAGTTTCAATCTACCGAACAACCGTACGAATGACTGGACCACCTGGGAGCTGGAGTGTGCCGGCAATTAACCTCCCTGAAGCTGCGGTTAACCGCAGCTTAATTGATGAACGCTGGGTGGCCGCCGTTCGTATCCCGAACACGAGGTCGCGGCCATTTTAAACCATACGAATGAACAGCGGTGTTCGCCTCTATTTTTATGGAACTAAAATCGGACACAGTTTTGCGCGAACACCGCTGAAGCCGCCGACCTCCCTTCTCGTTCGGTGAAAGCACACGAATGACCCGGTGTTCGGTATTTTTGTGTGAATATCTTATACCCCAGATAGGAATCCCATGGAGCCCATTCGTATGAAACTGACTGTAAAGACTTTGGCTCCATGGCGATTGAACTGTATTCGTGTAGTCTGAGTGCCATTCACCTAATAATGTGCACTCAGACCTGAGCTATCTGGGGATATGTTACATGTCTGTGGTTTAATGTAGTAAATGTTACTTTGTGCATTTTAAAGTGTTATGCTGGTTTTGTGTTCCCACGTGTGTAATGGAGTTTTGCCTTTGTCTTGGGAGATAATTGAGTTACTTCCCAATTATCTCCCAGGGCAGAGGGGAGGAAGCCAGGATGCATTGTGGGAATATACTGTGACTGTGTGTCCTTTTTGTATACTTGTCTGTCCCTTGTCACAGTCTCCCATTTGGTCCCCTAGGGGAGTGTCCACCAGGTGGGAGACCTGCATAAAAGCTGGGCAGGTAGCCCTCATTAAACAGACCACTGCTTGACCCTCAACACGGAGCCTTGTCTCGTCTTTGGGGGGATTTACTGTATGCTGCTAAGGACTGATTGCCAGGAGTGTAAGCCGCTTTGGAGCTTTTCCTGTTCGCCTGGTAGCAGCTATTCGTATGGTTCCTGTTCGTTTATTTGAAGTGCTACCTTATTCCCTTGTATGCCGTTCGGGAGTTTGGAGCATTCACTTATTGGCGGTTCGTGAGTTTTGGTGATTATTCAGTAGCTGTGCCTGTCTCTGAAAAGGGGATTATCGTCTAAGTGGTTTTTTCCCCTTTTATGCTAAACGGTCCGTTACAATCCCGTCTCTCAGGAACATCAACGAACAGTTTATCATTAGACCTCTCGCTAGGTGCCATGCTTTGTTTCGCTTGTATGGCCTGCAAGAGGGACGAGGAAATAGACAAAATAGTAGTAGCTATTATCCTGTCTGGGGGAATGACAGGAGTAACATCAATCTCCTGTTTGTCAGTAGTTTCGAACTGTCTGGACAGAGTGTCTGCTTTAGTGTTGCGATCACCTGGCCTATAGGTGATAATAAAATTGAAACGGGACAAAAATAGTGACCACCTAGCCTGCCTGGAAGACAATCTTTTGGCTTCGCTAAGGTAGGATAGGTTCTTGTGATCCGTAAAAATGAGGATAGGATCCTTAGTTCCTTCTAACAAATGTCTCCACTCTTTAAGTGCTAAAATAATAGCAAGGAGTTCGCGATTACCCACATCATAATTTTTCTCTGCTTTGGACATTTGTTTAGAAAAGAAGCCGCATGGATGCAATGGCTTTTCAGGCGACTCTCTTTGGGATAAGACAGCACCTACCCCAATATCCGAAGCATCAACTTCAAGAATATAGGGCAGTGAGGGGACAGGATGCTGTAAAATAGGTGCAGAGGCGAACGTAGTTTTAAGAAATTCAAAAGCCTGAAGTGCCTCGGTAGACCAAACACGAGTATTGCCATCCTTTTTAGTCATACGGGTAATAGGTGCTACAATGGACGAGAAACCTTTGATAAAACGTCTATAATAATTGGAGAACCCAAGAAAACGCTGAATAGCTTTCAGACCTTGCGGTAGAGGCCATTCTATTACAGCAGCAAGCTTCTGGGGATCCATACGAAAACCTTTAGCGGAAATCAAATACCCCAAGAACTGGACTTCGGTTTGGTCAAACAGACATTTTTCTAGCTTGCAATAAAGACCATTAGCAAGAAGGGTCTTCAAAACTGTCGTAACATGTCTGTGATGAGTGTGTATATCTGTAGAATATATTAAAATGTCGTCCAAGTATACGATAACAAATGTGTGAATAAAATCTCTTAAGACATCATTAATAAATTCTTGGAATACTGCTGGGGCATTGCAAAGCCCAAATGGCATAACAGTATATTCGTAATGACCGGATCTAGTGTTGAATGCAGTCTTCCATTCGTGATTTTCCTTTATACGTATCAAATTGTATGCACTCCTAAGGTCTAATTTAGTGAACACAGTGGCATGTTTCAGCCTGTCAAATAATTCTGTAATTAAAGGTATAGGGTATGCATTTTTGATAGTGATTTTGTTTAGACCTCTATAATCTATACACGGTCTTAAATCACCTTCTTTCTTCGATACAAAGAAGAACCCTGCTCCAGCTGGAGAAGAGGATCTCCTAATAAACCCCTTTTCTAGTGATTCCTTAATATACTCCTCCATGACACGGTTTTCTTGAACCGATAAGGGGTACACCCTTTGGAGGTATAGTGCCAGGCAACAAGTCAATAGCGCTGTAACGGCTACCCGGGTAGAGTGAGGGTATCTGCCGTTGGAGACGTCCTTTTTCCCCTTTAAGCTGCTGTGGAGAAGTAAGCTGGTATAATCCCATCCACGATATCCAGAGTAAGAGTCAGGTTCAGCTGTAACAGGAGCAGAATAACATTCCCAAATAATCCCCTTCCAAGAACGAGACAAGGCTACGTTTTGAAGGGTCAAGAAGAACTCAGGACTGGAACACCCAGCCTGCTTTTTATTGGGATCAGGTACACACAGGATACTCCCAGGGGGAGGATAAAAACACCCAATCATATACCTGGTAACACCCCCACGTCTCCTCCCCTCAGATAACATATAACATAATTAAAACGTACAACATTTTACCCCAGTTCTGGATGTTCCCCAAAAACAGGGGGTACAGCTTTAAATCCTGGGTCGCTTGATAGCTCTCATTCAGGGGACCAACATGTCCAAAAATCAGCCCATTCGGATGAATGGTTCGGGAGATACAGAGTTCCAAAGTTTTGACCGACCGCACAGACCAACTAGCCGAAAATAGTTCCATGAGTTTTGGCCTTGCGGTCGGTCTCCGTTCGCCTGGTAAAAAGGTATGAAATTCTTGCCATCCATTCGAATCTCGGGGTTCGCCGCAATCCCCATAGATGATTGAACATAACTACCGAACGTCCGGTGATTCGGTAGTTTCCGTGCGAACTTCTGGAAGTATGGAGGACTCAGCGGTGTTCGCCTGTTTGCGTATCCGATTTTAGTTCCACGCGTCGACAGGCAAACACCGCTGTTCGCACGTAAGATGGCCGCGGCCACGTGTAAAGTCCCGAAATGGCGGCCACCTATACTTTACACAGGGAATTCATGCAAATCCATTCGAATGGTTGCAATGCACTAAATGTGACGAATTCCTAAATGTGACCATAAAGGTAGGGGGTGAGCTTCTTTAGGGCCCAGACCAGGGCTAGACATTCTTTTTCCACTGCCGCATAACTCACTTCCCTGGGCAATAGCTTTCTACTCAGGTATGCGACAGGGTGTTCTCCCCCATCTTCTCCGACCTGGCTTAGCACTGCCCCCAGTCCGTACATGGACGCATCTGTGTGGACGACAAATCTTTTATTAGGGACGGGGGCAGACAAAACCGGTGCGTTGATCAGAGCTTGTTTCAGGGTTTGGAATGCTGCTTCACAGGCGGGAGACCACAGGACTACTCTAGGTAAATTTTTCTTCGTTAAATCGGTCAGAGGTTTGGCGATGGCGCTGTAGTCAGGGACAAATTTTCTGTAGTACCCTGCCGTTCCCAAGAAGGCTAATACCTGGGTCTTAGTGTGGGGGATGGGCCAATTCGCTACGGCCTCTACCTTGGCGGGTTCTGGTCGTTGTTTCCCACACCCCACTCTGTGTCCCAAGTACTGAACTTCGGCCATACCAAAGTTACATTTCTCTGGTTTCAGGGTTAGGCCGGCGGCCCTAATCTGATCCAGCACAGCCTCTACGTGTCATAGGTGTTCTTCCCACGTCTCACTATAGATCGCAATGTCATCCAGGTACGCGCAAGCGAATTCCTGGAAGCCATCAAGGAGGCGGTCCACTAAGCGCTGAAAGGTAGTGACAAACGCCGACTTAGGGATAGCGTCCTTGGCCAGGGGGATCTGCCAGTACCCTTTGCACAAATCGATGGTGGTCAGATAGCGTCCCCTAGCAATACGATCTAATAGTTCGTCTACTCGGGGCATGGGGTATGCGTCTGTCACAGTTCTGTCGTTAAGGCGTCGGTAGTCGACACAAAATCGGGTCGTTCCGTCCTTTTTGGGGACTAGGACGACTGGGGATGCCCAGGGGCTGTCGGAGGGTTCTATAACTCCTAGCTTTAACATTTCCTGAATCTCCTTTCTCATCTCCTCTTTCACGGCTTCGGGAATTCTATAGGGAGTCTGTCGGAGAGGGTTTTGTCCTGGGGTCTCTACGTAATGTGTCGCTAAGGGTGTGTAACCGGGTTCCTGGGAAAACGTCAATCTTTTTGCCGCTAGCATCTGCTGGAGTTGCTCTCTTTCGGTGGGCGTTAGTCGCTCCCCTAGCTGTACAGTGTTAAGCAAAGTTTTAGACTCGGGGTTAGCTAGCAGATCCGGGATGGGGAGACTGTCCGGGTCCTCAGTGGCTGGGATACATATGGCTGCTATGTCTTCGGGCCTTTCCTGGTACTCTTTCAGTAAGTTTATATGGAAGGACTTCTGTATCCTCTCGTCCTTGCTACTGGCAATTACATAGGTGGTGTCACAGATCTGTGCGACCACCTTGTAAGGGCCTTGCCAGGAGGTTTGTAATTTGTTCCCTTTAACGGGTCTAAGTACTAGGACTTTCTGTCCCACCTGGAAGGTTCTCAATCTCGCGCCCCGATCGTACCAATGTTTCTGTCGGCCTTGGGCCGCCTGGAGATGCTCTCGGGCCATCCTGGCTAGGTGCCCCATGCGGTCCCGCATCTCCAGTACATATGGTACGATGGGGACCCCCTCATGTTCTGTCTCTCCCTCCCAGTGCTCTCGGATCAGGTCGAGGGGGCCTCGTACCCGCCGTCCGTAGAGCAATTCGAATGGGGAGAACCCTGTGGATTCTTGCGGCACCTCTCGATATGCAAACAAGAGGTGTGGCAAGAATCGCTCCCAGTCCCTGTATTCCGCTGTAAAGGTACGCAGTAGTTGCTTTAGGGTACCATTAAAGCGTTCACAGAGACCGTTAGTTTGAGGGTGGTACGGGGAACTAAGGAGGGATTGGACACCGCAGGCCTTCCATAACTGCTGAGTTAGGTCTGCGGTGAACTGGGTCCCTCGATCCGACAGGATTTCCCGGGGAAATCCTACTCTGGTGAAGATCCCAACTAGAGCACTGGCGACAGTGTCAGCCTGGATATTCGTCAGAGCGACGGCTTCTGGGTAGCGGGTAGCATAGTCTACTACAGTAAGAATATATTTCTTACCAGAGGGACTGGGGTTAGGTAGGGGTCCCACTAGGTCGACTGCCACCCTGCTAAATGGTTCCTCGATCACTGGCATGGGTAACAGTCGGGCTTTGGGGTGATCCCCTCTCTTTCCCACCCTCTGGCATACATCACAAGTGCTGCAGTAGCGGCGCACATCTTTCGAGATCCCTGGCCAAAAGAAGGTCTGGGTGATCCGGAAGGTTGTGCGGTTACCCCCTAGATGCCCTGCCAACGGAATGTCGTGGCCAATTCGGAGAAGCTCCCACCGGTACTTTCTGGGTACCACTAATTGGCGCTTCTGCGAGGGGGCACAGCCTCTCTTCCTGCCTTCGGTCAATCTGTATAGCCTGTCCCCCTCCCATACAAAACGTTCTCGCTCGTCCGCCCTACTGTCAGCTAGTTCCCTGTACTTTTGGAGGGTGGGGTCCTGCCTAGTTTCCCTCCCAAATTCTTCTGGGGTGTCCCAAGCTATGGGTCTCTCTGTCATGTTAGTGTGGGGTGTCTGCTTGTGGCTTACCTGGGTCTCCCGACCTGTTGTAGGATCGTCCTCGATACGGGTCTGTGAGCGGGTGGTCACGGGGCAAGCACCAGCAGTAGTGGGTAAAAATGCTGAAGCTAGAGGGCCAATATCGTTGCCCAATACGACCTCGGCGGGTAGATTGTCCATGATGCCCACTGTGGTCTTTCCTGACCCGGCTCCCCAATCTAAGTGTATCCTGGCGGTGGGTAAGCGAAAAACAGCTCCCCCTGCGACACGAACAGCCACGGTACGATTCGACACATGTTCTGGTTTTACAAGGTGTTTCTGTATTAGGGTAATGGTAGCGCCAGTGTCTCTTAGGCCTTGTGCTATCTGTCCGTTCACACGCACCTCCTGACGGTGATGCTGACGATTATCTGGGGAAGCTGCTTGTATGGGGTTGGCCTCATATAATATTCCCAGGCACTCTTCAGGGCTTCCTTCAATTTCTAGGCAGTGAGCAGCCGCTGGACGTGGCGGTGTGCTCTCGGTGTTAGGTGGGCGCCTCCAGTTATTATTGGCTGATCCCAACGGGCAATACCGGGCAATATGTCCTGTGTTGCCGCAGCGATGGCACGTTACTTTGTAAGATTCCCGGGATGGTTGTTATGCCCCTGGGGACGTGGAGGCCCTGGGGGTACTGGGGCCCGAAATTCTGTGCGTGCAGGGTAGGTTGTAGTGCGGGCCTCTGCTCTAGGGGCTGGTCGTGTGTTACTTTGGCTCACCTTCCTTGTTTCTGCATACTCATCTGCTAGTCGCGCTGCCTCAGTTAAATTGGCAGGGCGCCGATCTCTTACCCAGTCCTGTATATCTGCAGCCAGATCTTGAAAGAAATGTTCCATCAAGAACAACTGTAATATTTCTTCTCCGGTGTTAGCATTGCACCCTCGCACCCAGTGTGTTGCCACCCGTTGTATCTTGTTTGCCCATTCCATGTGGGAGTCCACTGCCTTCTTTTTGGACTCCCGGAAGCGACGGCGATATGCTTCTGGGGTGACCGCATATCGGGTGAGTAGTGCAGCTTTCACCCGTTGATACTGCGTTATATCTTCCGTAGTAAGTGCCCGAAAAGCCTCATTTGCTTTTCCTGAGAGCTTTCCAGCCAGAATAGTAACCCATTGGTCTGGTGGTACTTGGTGTAGCGAGCATTGTCTCTCAAAGTCCGCTAAATATCCGTCAATTTCTTCTTCATTCTCTATAAACGCTTTAAATGCAGTGAACGGTATTTTCCTCCCTGTAGCAGCGGGTGGGGGGGTAGGAACTGCCTGTGTAATGGGCTGTCTAGCTCTTACCAGTTCCGCTTCTTGTCCCCTCTTAGTTTGTATCTCCTCCCTTGTTTCCCGGAGCAGCTGGTTTATTAGCTCCGTGGATCTTTCTGGATACCAAGCTAATCTCCGCTGTACAATGGCAGAAATTTCATCGTCCTCGCTGACAGGTGCAAGAGGTTCTGTTACCTCCATGGACCTATCCATTTCGTCCAGTTCTAGTAGGTCAGCTATCAGCTCCCTCCGTGGTCTGTTGCTGGCACTCCTACCACGACTCTCCAATAAATCCTTTAATGTGGGTCTTTTCAGCTTGGCGTACTGAGCCTCCATTCAGCACTTGTTCTCTGGATAAAAGGACCATCCCACCGCTGCCACCAATGTAACGGCTACCCGGGTAGAGTGAGGGTATCTGCCGTTGGAGACGTCCTTTTTCCCCTTTAAGCTGCTGTGGAGAAGTAAGCTGGTATAATCCCATCCACGATATCCAGAGTAAGAGTCAGGTTCAGCTGTAACAGGAGCAGAATAACATTCCCAAATAATCCCCTTCCAAGAACGAGACAAGGCTACGTTTTGAAGGGTCAAGAAGAACTGAGGACTGGAACACCCAGCCTGCTTTTTATTGGGATCAGGTACACACAGGATACTCCCAGGGGGAGGATAAAAACACCCAATCATATACCTGGTAACACCCCCACGTCTCCTCCCCTCAGATAACATATAACATAATTAAAACGTACAACATTTTACCCCAGTTCTGGATGTTCCCCCAAAACAGGGGGTACAGCTTTAAATCCTGGGTCGCTTGATAGCTCTCATTCAGGGGACCAACATGTCCAAAAATCAGCCCATTCGGATGAATGGTTCGGGAGATACAGAGTTCCAAAGTTTTGACCGACCGCACAGACCAACTAGCCGAAAATAGTTCCATGAGTTTTGGCCTTGCGGTCGGTCTCCGTTCGCCTGGTTAAAAGGTATGAAATTCTTGCCATCCATTCGAATCTCGGGGTTCGCCGCAATCCCCATAGATGATTGAACATAACTACCGAACGTCCGGTGATTCGGTAGTTTCCGTGCGAACTTCTGGAAGTATGGAGGACTCAGCGGTGTTCGCCTATTTGCGTATCCGATTTTAGTTCCACGCGTCGACAGGCAAACACCGCTGTTCGCACGTAAGATGGCCGCGGCTACGTGTAAAGTCCCGAAATGGCGGCCACCTATACTTTACACAGGGAATTCATGCGAATCCATTCGAATGGTTGCAATGCACTAAATGTGACGAATTCCTGCTGATTTTGGTTAGTTCACTGGCCCAGCATACAGCATAGTTCTGTTACAAGCGCAATCATAGGGTCTGTGAGGCGGTAATTTCTCAGCCTCCCTTTTATCGAAAACAGTCTTTAGAGATAAATACTGAGGGGGTATAACCGTAGACAAAGGAGGATTGGTAGGTACCTCAATAGAATTCAAAGGTGTGACTTCCAACGTACAAGACTCGTGGCAGGCCTCACTCCATGATTTTATTTGCCCTGTCTCCCAGTCAAAAATGGGATTGTGAGCACGTAACAATGGATACCCTAATACAAACTGTGAAGAGGGAGAGGTGATGACCTGGAATCGAATGGTTTCATAGTGTAAAACCCCTGTGTACATGTGTAATGGTACAGTCTCATGAGTAACAACTGGAGAACTTAATGGTCTACCATCTATGGCCTCAACGGCCAAGGGTATCTCCTTCTCTCTGATGGGAATGTTGTTTCTCTTTATAAAGCCAGAGTCTATAAAATTTTCAGCTGCCCCAGAGTCAACCAGAGCATATATGTTGTCAACTATACAAATCTCTCCCATATATAAAGAAACCGGGAGAAGCAAGCGGTTAGGAGGCAATTTAGGAGACTTAGATATCACACCCAAGGCCAGTCCCCTATAAGGTCTTAGGTGCGAGAGTTTTCCGGGAGTAAAGGACATTCCTTTACCATATGGTCTCTCCTACCGCAGTATAGGCAGAGTCCCTCCCTTCTTCTATGTAATTTCTCAGTATCAGAGAGTTTGGCAACCCCTAATTGCATAGGTTCCTCCTCAGACACTTTAACACTCTCTGGTATATTAACTCTGGGGTTAATGGGTGTAACAAAACGTCTATTCCTGTTCTTGGTATAGAGCCTGTCACGAATTCTATTATCTATATCAATGAGGTAATCGATAAGGTCCTCTAAGGCAATAGGAAGCTCCTTAGCTGCTACCTCATCCAATATCGTATCTGACAAACCTTCCACAAAGGCAGTAGTTAACCCATTGTTGGTCCAATCTACCTGCGAAGCAAGAGTGCGAAACTGAATAGCATAATCAGCCACAGACCTAGAACCCTGTTTAATTCTCATTAATGCTCTCGCGGCATTCTTTGACCTTTTCATTGTGTCAAAAGTTCTACGAAAAGCCGTAAGAAAACTGCTGAAATCATGTACCATAGGTCCATTAGCTTCCCAAATAGGATTTGCCCACTCAAGTGCCTTATCGGTAAGTTGGTGCATAAAGAACCCAACCTTAGACCTCTCTGTGGGAAATGAACGTGGATACATTTCGAAGTGGAATTCAATTTGATTAATAAACCCTCTGCAAGTCTTAGAGTCCCCTCCATACCTAGGAGGAGGTGTTAAATGGACCGAAGTATTAGGCAAAGTAGATACTTCAGGGAGAAGGGGCGTAGGAGGGTTAGGTGTGGTTGCTGGAACGGTTCTAGCTAGGAGCGTCTGGAGAGCCTGAGCTATCTGATCCATCCGGTGATCCTGCTCTACAAATCTTGCCTCATGGGACGCCATCTGTTGAGCTAAATCTGCGGGGTCCATGGCACTATCGTAATGTAACGAGAATATACCCCTACACGCAGGATCCAGCTAAACAGAGGCAAATACAGAGGAGAGATACGCCTACCGGACCTTAGAATGGCCGGACTCGACGTATATGAGAGGAGACAGAGCCAGGAACAAACCGAGGTCAAGGGCACAGAGAGACAGCGTAAACTAGGACAAGCCGGGGTCTGGTACACGGAAAACAGCAAGCCGGCAAACAGTACAGATAAGGATAAAGCGAAAACGAAGTCAGAATACAAAGCCAAAGTCAATACGAGAAAACACAACTGAACACCACAAGCGCTAAAGGAACTGAAACAGAAACCACGATAGGGCAACGAGCTAAGGGAAAAAGGTAAGTTTAAATAGCTTTTAAACGAAAGTGATTGGCTCCTGTCACTTCCACACCCCCCATAGGTAATTGTATAGGGAGTGTGGTATGACAGGAGCCAATGGGAGCCTTTTGGCAATTAGGCTCCCACTGTCTCTTTAAGAGCGCGCCCGAGACTCGCGGCGCGCTCTTAGTTTCAGGCGGGACACGCCCGCCTTCCATCTGAAGCAGTCGGATGAGCCGCGCGCGGCTCGTGCAGCCACAGGACCGCGCGCGGCTTGAAGAGAGGACCGCGACCGGCCCCCGGTTAAGGTAAGTAACGCTACATTAACAAGACTAGTCCTATGGGATATGTGTTACTGGTTACCGAGAGTAGTCCTATGGAATATGTTTTACTGGTTAAAAAGACCAGTCCTATGGGATATGTGTTACTGGTTAAAGAAACAAGCCCTGTATAATATGTGATACTGGTTAACAAGACCAGTCCTATGGGATATGTGATACTGGTTACCGAGACCAGTCCTATGGGGTATGGTTTACTTGTTACCGAGACGAGCCCTATGGGATATTGGTGTTAATGGTTAACGGGACTACTCCACTGGGTTATGTGATACTTGTTACTGCAACCAGTCTTATCGAATAGGACTAGTCTCACTAACCAATAAAACATATTCCATATCTGCTATTGGTTACCGAGACCAGTTCTATAGGATATGTGTTACTGGTTAATGAGACTAGTCCTATGGGATATGTATTATTGGTTAATGAGACTAGTCCGATGGGATATGTTTTACTTGTTAACGAGACCAGTCCTATTGGATATATTGCTGGTTAACGAGACCAGTCCTATGAGATATGTGATACTGGTTAACGAGACTAGTCCTATGGCATATGTGTTATTGGTTAATGAGACTAGTCTAATGGGATATGTGTCATTTGTTATCAAGACCAGTCCTGTTGGATATGTGTTAGTGGTTACCAAGACTAGTCCTATGGGATATATGATACTTGTGGCGGAACCACTGCGTATGTGTGTGTTTTCCCCTGGTTTTATGTGTTTCCCTGTGTATTTCGTGTCCTATATCCTATTTTCCTGTTTGGGAGCATTCATACGAAATGAACCCATTCGTCTCCTGAACGGGGACCACCCCGGTGCCCCATTAGAACATTCCCACCAATTATTCAGAACGTTCGCACTTGCAACATAAACTGCAGCTTTAAAAGTCCCAAACCATCCATCCCTGCAGCATGAAGGCCATTTTAATTTACTCGGCTCTACCCACCCACCCCGGTTCCTTCTAACTATATAGCATGCACCTCCAGCTGTTTGGAATCACAGCTAATTACCTCCCTAATACCTTCACATGTTATCAGCTGCAGTTATACCATTAACTCTCTCTGCCATCACATACAAATTCCTCTGCTACCTTTTGTCTCATCTCCCCATTTTAACCTTTAGATTGTAAGCTCACGGGCAGGGCTTTCTACCTGTTGTATCGGTCTGTTCTTATTGTGTTTGTCTTTTTCCCAATTGTACAGCGCTATGGAGTTTGTTGGCGCTTTATAAATGCCAGTAATAAATAAAAATAAATAAATGTGAAACCACAAGGGAAGTAATTAATGAATGCTCCCCTGGGTGGCTGCCATTTCGCATGGATGAACGCCAACCAGGGGGAGCACTCGTACCCCGAAAGGAGACGCCTTGCAGGTTTCAGCACCGGAATCTTGCAAACAAAGAGTAGTCGGGGGGATGTGCCATTGTGAGGTAGCCTGAGGTTGGTGGGGACACGTTTGGGGTACTAGCTAGTTTGGTGGGCTTTGCTATACCTGGGAGACAAAGGGACGGTCTCTTTTCCCGCACCTTTGCTCCCAGGCATAGAGGCTCCTGGGATGAAGTCCCCCCTGTCGGGGCTATGCATAAAAGCCATGTGTGGCTCAATAAAATTGTGTTGTACCTCCAGAGCTGTGTCTTGTCCAGTTACTGGAGGGAAATGGGTTTCTTGATATTTTAAGTGGTTCCTGAGCAGCTGAAGGAAGGGGTTAGCGGAGAGAACCGGTCGGGTTACCCGGAGTCTGCTACAATACTGATTATGTGAAACCAGTTGGTTTCACATATCCCACAGGACATGTGATAGTGGTTACCGAGTCCAGTAGGTTATGTGTTAATGGTTAAAGAGACCAATCCTGTGGGATATGTGGTATTGGTTACCGAGACCCATCCTGTGGGATATGTGTTACTGGTTGTTGAAACATCTAAACTCTCATCCACACATCCCCTCACTCACAGGCTCATTGATCCCAGAACTGCATGCTCACCCCAACTTTTTCACCCCCATTCACTCAGTAGTGTTCACAAAATCCTAATCTGGACCGCATGCTCTCTCAAGCCTTTCTTAAAGCTTTTAATCTCCTCCACTATCCCCGACATCCACTTACACTTTCTCTCACTCTCCTCACTGCTCTGCATTCAGCTTTTCAAGTTTCCTCCTCTTTTCCAGTTGCTCGATAGAGTGCCTCTAAGCTTGCTGTGATTGGCCGCGTTGTGGCGTCCAGTGGGCACTTGATGCTGTCTTCTTGGATTGGTTGTCTGTTACTTCCAACCTATGATGTAACTGAAAACCCTTTTAGTGCTACAATTGATAACCGCATATCAACAACCCACCAAGCTCAACATTGTGAGATTAACAATCAAATTACAGTCTTTGTTTAAATTGTGTCATGCCCAGGATTGTATGCACATTTTCCACAGTTTGAAACACATTATTTTGTTCGTTGTATCAGAAGTCGCCATATTAAAAAGTGAAGGTTCAGTAATTCTTTCTCTATGTCTTCAGGAAAATCGCCCACGAGCTTTGTAAGAAGAAGAGGAATACAGGCTAATTGCAACCAGAAATGTGTCCAACTCCTGTAAGAAGATAATTAATAATGCCAAACCTTGCTTGCCATCTCTCCCGCCTCTAATTACCAGCCTCCATGTTCTATATCGGAAGATAGCTTTCTGCAGCCCACATTCTCTTTATTCACCTTTTGACCCTCTCATTATGTGGGATTCTCTACAGCACTAAATAAGATTTTCTCTTGATTATTTCTGTCTCTCCGTACGTACAGGTTCTTATTCCTATTTTAATTCTATTTATTATACATGTTTCTGTCTTAAAACAATCACCAGCAGTGCTGATGGTACTATGGTGCATGGAAGAGCAGTCCATTCAATCAGCAGATATGCTCAGATTGATCCAGCAGGTGTGACTACATGTGTATACACTCTATACGAAGCCTAAACCAAGCATGACAATCCCATTCTAAGTGTCCTACAGTGTAAGTAAATAGCTTGTAAATAAACTCTGATAGACAACATTAAAGGCACACTCTAGACCCCGGCTTCCTCAATCACTTTATGCGTGAAGAGTGTGCCCTCTTTTTTTCAATTTTACAAAAAGTACAGATTTAAGTAGAAATTGTCACGTTTATAAATGAATCTTATTACACCCACTAGTAGTGTAAAGCGGTACAAGTCATCAAACTAACTTTTGACAGGTGCCCCGCCCCCTTTTTATGAAACCACGCCCCTTTTATGAAACCACGCCCCTTTTATGAAACCACGCCCCTTGCGCAATATGCCAGACGCCCCGCCCCTTTTTATGAAACCACGCCTGTTGCGCAATAGGTCTCCGCCCCCTGTGTGGTGATGGTTGCCCAGCCCTTTCATGAAACCACGCCCCTTGCGCAATAGGGCCCCACCCATTGCGCGTTGATGGGTGTCCGCCCATTTTTTTATGAAACCACACCCAATACGGCATGTAATAGACACGCCCCTTTACAATGTTCATAGAGTCTGCCACCATGTGGTTGTATGAGGTACTACATCCTATGGTTGGATGTTTATTTATTTTTAATTTCATTTCATATTACTGAATAAAGAGGACAAGTCTGGACATGTTTTGGAAGATGTGTCTGGGGCCAGTTTTGAAAGTAGAGAACAAACGCAGAGGGAAAGTTTATATACATCTGAGAAATAAATAAATGCCAAAGTAACTCATATAACGATATTTATTAGACAAAAAAAAAAAGCCAATACACTATTCACAGGAAAAGCAACAATACAATAGTCACAGGCAAAAGGGGTAATACAATGTATGAAGGAAAAGCAATAATCATCACATGTTTTAGACAGAAATGCAATGAATAAACATCACAAATTCAACCAATCAGCAGGCTGCTTTAGTATACGGGGGCGCTTCTTAGGTAGCAAATAGCCGTGAGATGTAGTTAATCCCGGGGTGCTAAAAGAAATATTTGGTAACGATTGTCTCTTTTGAAAATGGGGTGTTATGTCCCGAGTCTCGCTTGCAAGGATCCGCAATTTCAATTGTTCCAAATAGTCTCTATTTGATGTGTTGCCCACAACGGTAGACGGTATGTTCAGGTCAGCCATAGCCTGAAGAAAAGTATCCCAGCCCAGAGGTAATTTACGTACCGTAACATTGTGACTCTGGGTAACACTACATACCAAATCGAGTATATTTGATCCCGGTACAACAGTGTTTTTATAAACAAATTCACCCTTATCATTCCAAGCGGTAATGTGCTTAAATTGAGACATTCTACTCAACAACAATTCAGCATTTTTTTTATAGCGGACATTTACATTATTAACAACTTCACGAAATACAGCGTCTGAAACATCAGAGACTCCAGCATTATGAGGATGTGCTACAGGGGGGTTTGGTACAGAGGATTCTCCAGGAGGTAAGAAAAGTGTCAAGCCCAACTTTTCGCTTTCACTCTGTTTAGTACGTACCAAGTATTTCTGCAATATAGTGGTATACCTCTTTATCTTCTCATCATCCGATACACCTCTATTTTGAAGAATAGATATAATCTCATTATCTAGGTTTTGAGTGACAGACTCACGAGCGGTCTCAGAGCTCTGAGTGGTTCGCTGTATTAGGTCTAACTCTTGTTTAGACACTAAGTACTTTTTCTCAGCGTGTGCCATTAACGGTTAGTCAAAAGACCGGTCAGCAGAGGTATAGCAAATCCCAACAGAGAGCCAATAAATCCTCCAGACTGTTTAACCAACTGTTTCTTCTTACTAAAAGACACTTTTTTGTTGCTCAGTGCTTTTATATTTTTTCGCCACTTTTTTAGCTTTTCTACTTGTTGTTGTGATAAAGGTATCTTACCTTTAAGGGTATTAAGAGCTATTTCACATATAGCCGTGACTAAATCATGAGATGCGGAGCATAAAATATCTTTTTTTTGTGATGGCAATGCACTTATTAGACTTTGTAAAGCCAACCAATTGCGACGTATACGCATAGACATCCTTAAGGATCTGAGATTCGGCAGGGAATGACCTGTTAATGGTATGTTATCGACTTTTAGAGGGCTGTTTGTTATAAACACTAAATATATGGTACTTTTTAAGAACCCAAGAGATAAACTGCAAATCACTACTCTGGCCCGCCAAATGTACCCCGGTAAATCACAATTTTTTCTAGACGCTTTTGAAGATGCCACACGCAAATCTTATGGTTATCTACTTGTAGATTTAAGATCTGCAACCCTCGAAGAGTACCGCTTAAGAACCGGTCTCTTCCCACCCGACCTTCCCTCTGCATATATTTATAACAAACAGCCCTCTAAAAGTCGATAACATACCATTAACAGGTCATTCCCTGCCGAATCTCAGATCCTTAAGGATGTCTATGCGTATACGTCGCAATTGGTTGGCTTTACAAAGTCTAATAAGTGCATCGCCATCACAAAAAAAAGATATTTTATGCTCCGCCTCTCATGATTTAGTCACGGCTATATGTGAAATAGCTCTTAATACCCTTAAAGGTAAGATACCTTTATCACAACAACAAGTAGAAAAGCTAAAAAAGTGGCGAAAAAATATAAAAGCACTGAGCAACAAAAAAGTGTCTTTTAGTAAGAAGAAACAGTTGGTTAAACAGTCTGGAGGATTTATTGGCTCTCTGTTGGGATTTGCTATACCTCTGCTGACCGGTCTTTTGACTAACCGTTAATGGCACACGCTGAGAAAAAGTACTTAGTGTCTAAACAAGAGTTAGACCTAATACAGCGAACCACTCAGAGCTCTGAGACCGCTCGTGAGTCTGTCACTCAAAACCTAGATAATGAGATTATTTCTATTCTTCAAAATAGAGGTGTATCGGATGATGAGAAGATAAAGAGGTATACCACTATATTGCAGAAATACTTGGTACGTACTAAACAGAGTGAAAGCGAAAAGTTGGGCTTGACACTTTTCTTACCTCCTGGAGAATCCTCTGTACCAAACCCCCCTGTAGCACATCCTCATAATGCTGGAGTCTCTGATGTTTCAGACGCTGTATTTCGTGAAGTTGTTAATAATGTAAATGTCCGCTATAAAAAAAATGCTGAATTGTTGTTGAGTAGAATGTCTCAATTTAAGCACATTACCGCTTGGAATGATAAGGGTGAATTTGTTTATAAAAACACTGTTGTACCGGGATCAAATATACTCGATTTGGTATGTAGTGTTACCCAGAGTCACAATGTTACGGTACGTAAATTACCTCTGGGCTGGGATACTTTTCTTCAGGCTATGGCTGACCTGAACATACCGTCTACCGTTGTGGGCAACACATCAAATAGAGACTATTTGGAACAATTGAAATTGCGGATCCTTCCAAGCGAGACTCTGGACATAACACCCCATTTTCAAAAGAGACAATCGTTACCAAATATTTCTTTTAGCACCCCGGGATTAACTACATCTCACGGCTATTTGCTACCTAAGAAGCGCCCCCGTATACTAAAGCAGCCTGCTGATTGGTTGAATTTGTGATGTTTATTCATTGCATTTCTGTCTAAAACATGTGATGATTATTGCTTTTCCTTCATACATTGTATTACCCCTTTTGCCTGTGACTATTGTATTGTTGCTTTTCCTGTGAATAGTGTATCGGCTTTTTTTTTTGTCTAATAAATATCGTTATATGAGTTACTTTGGCATTTATTTATTTCTCAGATGTATATAAACTTGCCCTCTGGGTTTGTTCTCTACTTTCAAAACTGGCCCCAGACACATCTTCCAAAACATGTCCAGACTTGTCCTCTTTATTCAGTAATATGAAATGAAATTAAAAATAAATAAACATCCAACCATAGGATGTAGTACCTCATACAACCACATGGTGGCAGACTCTATGAACATTGTAAAGGGGCGTGTCTATTACATGCCGTATTGGGTGTGATTTCATTAAAAAAAGGGGCGGGCACCCATCAACGCGCAATGGGTGGGGCCCTATTGCGCAAGGGGCGTGGTTTCATGAAAGGGCTGGGCAACCATCACCACACAGGGGGCGGAGACCTATTGCGCAACAGGCGTGGTTTCATAAAAAGGGGCGGGGCGTCTGGCATATTGCGCAAGGGGCGTGGTTTCATAAAAAGGGGTGTGGTTTCATAAAAGGGGCCTGGTTTCATAAAAAGGGGCGGGGCACCTGTCAAAAGTTAGTTTGATGACTTGTACCGCTTTACACTACTCCCACTGGTTAATCAGGCACCCGATCCTCTTACTTCCTGGTTTGGTTATCTCAGCGGAGATAAACTCAAGAGACAACAATTATCCAGAGC
>OW240912.1:423109329-423123727 GCA_933207985.1 Pelobates cultripes
TACCTCCATCAGGGACGCCATCAGCAATTTTGGGGCCCCTGACAAAGCACCCTCACTCCCGGGCCCGCCCACGCCCTACCTGGTCCGCTGACAATGATGCAGGACTGAATGTGGTGTGTATATAGTGGAAGTGAATTCGAATATGTGTAATGGATGTAGTGTTTGTGTGTATTAGATACTGTTTGTACAGTGAATGCAGAGTGTGTGTTTGTGTAGCGGATGCAGTGTGTATAGTGAACGCAGAGTGTGTTTGAGTAGTGGATATACTGTGTGTACAGTGATGTAGTGTGTGTTTGTGTAGTGGATGTAGTGTTTGTATGTACTAGATGAAATGTGTTTAGTGGGTGCAGTGTCTGTAGTGGATGTAGTGCATGTATTAGACGCAGTGTCTGTGTATAGTGAATGCAGAGTGTTTCAATGTGTGGTGGATGTAGTGTGTGTATTGTGAATACAGGATGTTTGTGTAGTGGATGCTTTGTGTACAGTTAATGCAGAGTGTATGTTAGTGTAGTGAATGCAGAGTGTGTGTCATTAAAAACGTCAATTATATGAACAGAGGCATACGAACGGGTAATTCCACGAAAAGGCAAAACAGACGAAACCAGCAATCCCAGTCTATACAGATGGATCTGTCACAGTCAGTGTTTGTATACTGCGAGTATGTGTCTCAGTGTCTGTACACTGTTAGTGTGTCAGTGTCTGTATACGGTGAGTGTATGTCAGTGTCTGTATTCTGCGAGTATGTATCTCAGTGTCTGTATACTGTGAGTGTGTGTCAGTGTCTGAATGCTGTGAGTGTATATCAGTGTCTGTATACAGGGAATGTGTGTCCCAGTGTCTATATACTGAGTGTGTGTGTCAGTGTCTGTATACTGTGAATGTGTGTGTCAGTGTCTGTATACTGCGAGTGTTTGTATCAGTGTCTGTATACTGTGAATGTGTGTGTTAGTGTCTGCATGCTGTGAGTGTTTTTATCAGTGTCTCTATACTGTGAATGTGTGTGTCAGTGTCTGTATACTGTGAGTATGTGGCAGTGTCTGTATACTGAGAGTGTTTGTTGTTTCAGTGTCTTTATACTGTGAGTGTATGTCAGTATCTGTATACTGAGAGTGTTTGTATCAGTGTCTGTATACGGAGTGTGTGTCAGTGTCTGTATTCTGCAAGTCAGTGTGTCAGTGTCTGTATGCTGTGAGTGTATAACAGTGTCTATATACAGGGAATGTGTGTGCCATGGTCTGTTTACTGAATGTGTGTGTCAGTGTCTGTATACCGTGAAAAGTCACCTGGTACCTGACCAAGCCAAGATCAGCAGAACCGTAGCAGTCAGGGTAGCCGGGGGAGCAGTATACCGGCTACCCACAGCACGGGTACATTTACATTGGGGAGCGGGGTTTGGGAATGTGGAGGTGGGGTTGATGCCCCAGCTGCCAGCGGAGGTTTTGTTGGGGAACGATTTGGGCAAATTGACGTCTGCCTTTGAACCACAGGCCCCAACAACTGGAGAAGCACACCCACTGGTTACACGACAACAGGCCCGCACCCAGGACTACAACACACTCCCGGAGGTCCAGGTAAGAGATCCTTCCCCTACCTTAGAATGTACCCCTTGGGCCCCCCCTACTGAATTTGTGGCTGAGGTAGCCACCGACCCCACCTTACAGGTCTATAGAGACAAAGTCACCTCAGATCAGCCGGGAGGGGAGGGCGAAAGATTTGTATGGGATAACCAGTTGCTATACAGGGAGTTTGACAAGCAGATAGCTGGGTCAGACCCCATTGTAATGAGGCAGTTAGTGGTACCCCAACAGTATCGCACAGAGTTACTCCGGATAGCACATGATATTCCGCTATCCGGACATTTAGGGGTCAGTCGCACCCGGCACAGACAGACCCAAAGTTTCTTTGGGCCCGGGGGTTAGTCAGGAAGTCCGCAGGTACTGCAACACGTGTGACAAGTGCCAAAGGGTAGGGAAGAGAGGGGATCGGCGGAAGGCAAAATTGCACCCGCTACCCATAATAGAGGAGTCCTTCAGCAGAGTGGCAGTAGATATAATAGGACCCCTGAAAATGCCCAGCCCCTCTGGTAAAAAGTATATCTTAACTGTAGTGGATTATGCCACCCGATATCCAGAGGCAATTGGTCTGACTAATATACATGCAGAAACCGTGGCTGAGGCCCTGATGCGGATTTTCACTCGGATGGGGTTACCCAGAGAGATAATCTCGGATCAGGGTACCCAGTTCACTGCGGAAGTCACCCAGAGCCTCTGGAAATTTTGTGACATAAAGTCGATTATCAGTGCCCCCTACCACCCCCAGACCAATGGGCTATGCGAAAGGTTCAATGGAACCTTGAAGCAAATGCTGCGCACTTTTGCAGACACCCATAGGGACTGGGAACGGTTCCTGCCGCATCTCCTGTTTGCCTATAGGGAGGTGCCGCAGGAATCGACAGGATTCTCCCCATTTGAGCTAGTATTTGGGCGGAGAGTAAGGGGACTGTGACAGATTCATCTGTATTGCTGGTTCGTCTGTTTCCCTTTGTAAACTGGATTTCCTGTTCATATAACCCCGTTCGTATAATTTGCAAACTACCGATTGAAACTACCGAACGAACGACCACCCAGGAGAGGAGTGTGCTGCTGGTTAACCTCTTAGCCCCAATTAGAACGTTGTGGTTAACCGCAGACACCTCTCCATTCCATTCGTACGGGTGGTCGTCGTTCGCATGTCGACCACGAGGCGCGGCCATTTTGGGACACACGAACGCATAGTGGTGTTCGGTACAAACTGTATGGAACTAAAAACGGACACTTAAACTACCGAACACCGCTGGAAGCTGCTGCCTACCTTCTATTTCGACAAGACACGCGAACGTCGGTCGTTCGGGAGTTTTTATTCATTCGTATGGACTTTTACCCAGACAGCCGTCCCATGGAGTCATTCGTATACCGAAGGACTGGTGAAAGACTTTGACTCCATGGCGATTCGACTAGATACATCGGATCTGAGCGCTATTCAGTGAAAACATGCACTCAGATCCAGGCTGTCTGGGGATATGTGACACGAACTATATTCATTCAGTATTCCTTCGGTTATGTATTTTAATGTGTTTTTTCTACTGTAATGTAAAATGGCGATTGTCTCTACCCTGGGAGATAATTAGGTTTCTTCCTAATTATCTCCGGGGTAGAGAAGATGGATTTATGGGTAAGATGGGAAGGGCTTATATTGAAGCCACTGTGATTGGCTACTGTCCAATATGTTTTACAGTCTTCCACAAGGTCCCCTCGGGGAGTGTCCACCTTGTGGAGACCTGCATAAATACCGGGCAGGTAGCCCCCATTAAACAGATCTTTATTTGACCCTCAAGATGGAGCTTGGTCTCGTTTGTGGGGGAATTATTACTGGGACAGCGCTTTCGTTATTTTTAGCTGTGGAAGGCATTCGACTGTTTTGCTGATCGGGAGTTGCCGTGTTCGTGGACTTCGTTCGGGAGTTTGGCGGTCGGCTGGATTTAAACTGCATTTCTGGAGAAGGGGATTATTTACTAAACGGCGGCTTCATCTACCTGGCGGTTAGTGTCTTAACAGGGACCCTTAGATCTTATCCGGGAACACTGGGAGGGAGACCAGTCATACCATATGTGCTGGCATTTCGAGAGCATTTGGAAGCGTTGACCAAGTCAGTCCGAGAGAATGTCCAGGCAGCTCAAACGCGCCAGCGCACCTGGTATGATAGGGGTGCCAGGGACCGCAGCTTCCAGGTTGGGCAGAAAGTTCTAGTTTTGAAACCCGTCCAACATGACAAGCTGCAGGCCTCCTGGCAAGGCCCATATAAAGTGACGGAGCAGAGATGCGACACCACGTATATCATTGGCGCTTGTACAGGGACTGGGGGGCGACGCATGATCCATGTGAACATGCTGAAGCCCTACCAGGAACGTTCAGAGGAGGTAACTGCGATTTTCGCCCCGTCCAATGAGGAGTTCGACAGCCTGCCTCTCCCAGATCTTCTGGGGGACGGCAGACTGCCCGGGGATTTGGGGGAAGTTACTCTGGGGGATCGGCTGAGCCCACAGAAGCGTACCGAGGTACAACAGTTATTAAGGGAGAAACAAGAAACCTTCCCAATATACCTGGGTACACTCCTTTGGCCACTCACTGGGTAGAGACCCCAGGGCAGCTTCCTATGCGCCAAACCCCATATCGCATCCCTGAAGCGGTAAAAGAGAGCATGCGTAAGGAGATTGAGGAGATGCTCCACTTAGGGTGATTGAACCTTCAGATAGCCCCTGGGCATCCCCTGTAGTACTCGTACCTAAGCGAGATGGCACAACTCGCTTCTGCGTGGATTACAGGAGGTTAAATTAAAAGACGGTATCCGATGCATACCCTATGCCTCGGATAGAGGAATTATTGGACAGAATGGCTAGAGGTCACTACCTCACGACCATTGATCTATGTAAGGGGTATTGGCAAATCCCCCTGGCACCTGAGGCCATTCCTAAATCTGCTTTTGTCACCCCATTCGATTTATACCAGTTTAAGGTAATGCCGTTTGGGATGAAAAATGCACCCGCCACCTTCCAGAGAATGGTGGACCGTCTCCTAGATGGATTTCAGGATTATACATGTGCGTATTTAGATGACATAGCCATCTTTACTTGGGAGGAACATTTGGCCCATATAGGGGCCGTGTTAGATAGAATCCGAGAAGCCGGATTAACCCTTAAACCAGCGAAATGCAGTATAGGGATGGCAGAGATACAGTACCTCGGACACAGAGTGGGGTGTGGGAAGCAGAAACCTGAACCTGCTAAGGTAGAGGCAGTAGCCCAATGGCCCACCCCCAGGACAAAAACCCAGGTCCTTGCTTTTCTAGGGACGGCCGGATACTACCGCAAGTTTGTTCCCAATTATAGTGCCCTGGCCAAACCCCTCACTGATCTTACCCGTAAAATTTACCCCGCCAAGTAACCTGGACCCCGGAGTGTGAGAAGGCATTCAACCTGTTGAAGGATGCTCTTGTTAATGCCCCTGTCTTGGCCACTCCCGATCCAACTAAACGTTTTCTTGTTCACACAGATGCTTCTATGTTTGGATTGGGAGCAGTTCTAAGCCAAGTCGGGGCCGATGGCAGAGAACACCCCGTAGCCTACATCAGTCGGAAATTATTACCTAGAGAAGTGAGCTACGCCGCCATCGAAAAGGAGTGCCTGGCTGTGGTGTGGGCCTTGAAGAAATTGCAGCCATATTTGTGTGGACAGCCCTTTTCCTTGCTCACAGATCACAAACCGTTGGTCTGGCT
This sequence comes from Pelobates cultripes, assembly GCA_933207985.1. Classification (NCBI taxonomy): domain Eukaryota; kingdom Metazoa; phylum Chordata; class Amphibia; order Anura; family Pelobatidae; genus Pelobates; species Pelobates cultripes. The sequence continues at coordinate 423,114,640 of OW240912.1, forward strand.
AAACCGGGTGGCTGGGGACAATGCCGGGCTGCTGCGCTGGAGTTTGGCGCTGCAGCCTTTTGACTTGAACATCCAGTACCGCCCGGGAAAACAGAATGGGAACGCTGACGGGTTGTCAAGACAAACTGACCTAGAGAAATGATCCATGAGCCTCCCCGGACATCCCCAAGCCGATCCGCGTTGGATCAGACTGTGTATGCCGGCTTGTGGGCAAGGGGGAGCAGTGTAGCAGATGGCCCTGGGCTGTCCTGAGAATTTCATGTATTTTAATGTGTTCGCGTAAAAACAGCAAGTTATATGTATGTAATGTATTGTATTCGTATGAATGTTAGGTAGTTTCATTCCCTTAGTTTGTTCGAATGAAACTACCGAACAGTCAGACCTCCCCTGGGTGAAGTGTGTTCTCAATTACCCGTTGCAACATTGTTGTGAACGGGTAATTGACAAGTTAAGTACCCGTCCTTTGTTCTCGGGGGTGGCCGCCATTTGAAAAATGAACACGTGGCGGCGGCCATTTTAAAACTCCCGAACAGCGGTGTTTTGCCGTCGAGTGTCTGGAACTCAAATCGGACACTCAACTAGGCGAACACCGCTGAAACCTCCACAAGCCCGGTCCGTTCGGTTCCTAACTACCGAACAGCCCCTCGTTCGGTAGATAGAAAGAACCGAACGAGGGGATTCAGGTGAACCCTCCCTAGCCTCTGTAGCTAGAGGTTTTCATGCCATTTATTCCCTGACTCCAGGACCGACCGCAGGGCCCATTCACATGGAACCGCATTCGGCTGTTTCACCCAGTGCGGTCGGTCATTTTATTCCCTCCATAAATTTCCCGGTCTGATCTGGGTGATTTTTGGACATGTTGTTCACCCAGATCAGGGCTACCAAGGGATGCATGATTTAAAGTGGTACCCCTAAGTTTAGGGGTACATCCAGAAATGGGGGGAATTGGTGTCCTGGATAAGGGGATTATGATGCAGGCTGAGGGGAGGAGATGTGTGGGAGGTTACCAGAGCAGGATTGGCTACTGTACTAATGAATGAAAATCCCTCCCTTGCATGGGAGCAGGCTTTAAAAGGCCACAGTCTGAATAAACAGTTAGTTCTGCTCCTGATACTGTGTGTCGTCCAGTTATTGGGAATTGCTGTTGGGATACCGCTGTTATTTTGCCTGCTGGATACTTTACTGTAGCGGAACGCCAATATTAAATCCACGAATTCCGCTGGTCCAGAAACGAATCCACAGTCAAGCGCTGAAAACACCAAGGCAATATCCCCAACCTCCCAATAACCGGACGAGACACAGTTTTGGGAGTCAACTGACAATCCTTTAATCGGCACGACAATTTATACAAGTCCCCATGCAAGGGGTTTCCCGAGTCCCTTCCCAGGGGCATTCCCAGAGGGGACTACATGGGGGACTTACAGTATAACATATTTCTCCCATCAGGCACTGCTGCACGAGAGGGATCATCCTCCCAGAATGCACCGTTAAGGGGATTATCCCCTCGTGCAGCAGAACCGGCAATTCATACAAAAATACATAACTTTTAAAATACACGGTGGATTTACACGAATGGACGTTCGGTAGTTAGCTGGGGTCTGGGCGCATCATTCGTGAGATTGCCGCTCAGATCCCAGCTAAAATAACCGAACGCCGCACAGAAAACACATTTCTTTCCAAACACACGAAAAGAACCGATTACTTTTAGTGAACCTGGTTCTGAAACTCCCGAACGTCCTGGAGGCTCAGCGGTGTTCGTGCCGTCGAATAGCTATTGGTAATGCTATGCGTTCGACAACACGGACCCGCTGAGGAACAAAGGATCCAAGATGGCCGACCGCCGCATGGTCGGTAGTCGAACGACGGCCACCCAGGAGAGCCTCTAATTACCGATTGCAACATTGTTGCAATCGGTTAACTAGCGCCACACGCCTCTAAGTGTGTGGGCTATTAGGGGGTGTCGCGTTCGTTTCACGAACGGCCCTCCAAAGTGCCGTTCGCGAAACGAACGAGAATCCCCATACAAACCGCCATTGGCATTCGGCGAAACCGGTAATTACAGTCTCCACAGAAATACATCCAGCACATACATAGGAATACAACGCATATCTCTCCAGACCTGTAGGCAACCCTTAAAGGCACAGTCTCTAGTTATTGTCCAAGTGGCTAGGTTTGCCACAATGCTCCCCCAGAACCAAGCCGGCATACACAGTCTGATCCCAACGGATCGGCTTGGGGATGTCCGGAGGAGTGCTCACAGATCATTTCTCAAGGTCTGTTTGTCTGGACAACCCGTCGGCATTACCGTTTTGTTTCCCTGGGCGGTAGTGAATTGTAAAGTCAAAGGGCTGCAGCGCCAAACTCCAGCGCAGCAGCCTGGCATTGTCTCCAGCCACACGGTTTAGCCACACCAACGGGTTGTGATCTGTGAGCAAAGAAAAGGGTTGCCCATAGAGATACGGCTGTAATTTTTTCAGGCCCCACACCACGGCCAGGCATTCCTTTTCTATGGCGGCGTAGCTCACCTCTCGGGGTAACAGTTTCCGACTCAAGTATGCTACGGGGTGTTCTCCGCCATCGGCTCCGACCTGGCTCAGTACTGCTCCCAATCCAAACACGGAGGCGTCTGTGTGAACAAGAAAACGTTTAGTTGGATCAGGAGCAGCCAGTACAGGGGCATTGGTCAGAGCCGTCTTCAGCTGATGGAATGCCTGTTCACACTCTGGGGCCCAGACGACCTGCCGGGGCAGGTTTTTCTTCGTCAAATCAGTCAGGGGTTTGGCCAGGGCACTGTAGTTGGGTACAAATTTTCTGTAGTACCCTGCGGTACCTAGGAAAGCTAGGACTTGGGTTTTGGTCCTAGGGGTAGGCCACTGGGCTACAGCTTCAATCTTTGCGGGCTCAAGCTTCTGCTGCCCGCTACCAACCCGGTGTCCTAAGTACTGGACCTCTGCCATCCCTATGTGGCATTTGCTGGGTTTCAAGGTAAGCCCTGCCTCTCGGATCCGATCTATTACAGCCCCTATGTGTTGTAGGTGCTCTGACCAGGTCTGACTGTATATGGCAATGTCGTCCAGATATGCACACGCATAGTCCTGGAACCCGTCCAGTAGCCGATCCACCATCCGCTGGAAGGTCGCGGGGGCGTTCTTCATCCCGAATGGCATGACTTGAAATTGGTACAAGCCAAACGGGGTGACAAACGCCGACTTAGGGATGGCGTCCTCGGCTAGTGGAATTTGCCAGTATCCCTTACACAAATCTATGGTAGTGAGATACTGCCCCCTGGCCATCCTATCCAGCAGTTCGTCTATCCGAGGCATCGGGTAGGCGTCCGACACAGTTTTGTCGTTCAACCTCCGGTAGTCCACGCAGAACCGGGTGGTACCATCTTTCTTGGGAACCAGGACTACCGGCGATGCCCAGGGGCTATCTGAGTGCTCAATAACCCCCAACTGCAACATCTCTTCAATTTCTTTTCTCATATGTTCCCGCACGGATTCGGGAATCCGATAGGGAGTCTGTCGCATGGGAAGCTGTCCCGGGGTTTCTACTCGGTGGGTGGCTTGTGGAGTGTACCCAGGTAGGTTAGAAAAGGCGGCGCCCTTGGTTGCTATCAGTTCTTGTACCTGGATACGCTCTTGAGGACTTAGCCGCTCCCCCAGTTGAACCCCCTGGGAGGGTTCCTTCTGCTCCTCCTGCTCTAACAGATCTGGAAGGGGCAGGTTCTCCTGATCTTCGGAGGCGGGCGTGCAAATAGCTGCCACGTCCTCCGTCCGCTCGTGGTAGGGTTTGAGCATGTTCACATGGAGCATGCGTCTCTTCCCTACTCCGGAGCATGGGCCGATCACATAGGTGGTATCGCATCTCTGCTCTACCACCTGGTATGGGCCCTGCCAGACGGCCTGTAGTTTATCGGTGCGGACAGGTTTAAGGATTAGTACCTTCTGTCCCACTTGAAAACTACGGTCTCTGGCCCCCCTGTCATACCAACGACGCTGTCGTTGTTGGGCGGCCTGGAGGTTGGTGCGCACTGCCTGGGTCAATTCCTCCAGGCGATCCCGGAACGCCAGCACGTAGGGTACAATTGGGGTCCCATCTGCGCTACTCTCTCCCTCCCAATGCTCTCTAATGAGATCCAACGGCCCCCGGACCCTTCTCCCAAATAATAGCTCAAATGGGGAGAAACCTGTGGACTCTTGGGGCACCTCTCTGTATGCAAACAACAGATGGGGAAGAAATCGTTCCCAGTCCTTATGGGTCTCTCCGAATGTCCGGAGCATCTGTTTTAGGGTGCCGTTGAATCTCTCACATAATCCATTGGATTGCGGGTGGTAGGCGGAGTTAATGATCGGCTTAATGCCACATATCTTCCATAACTGCTGAGTAACCTCAGCCGTGAATTGCGTCCCCCTATCGGAGACCATTTCCTGTGGGAACCCTACTCGGGAGAATATCTTCATCAAGGCTTCGGCTACGGTCTCGGCGTGAATATTCGTTAGGGCAATCGCCTCGGGGTACCGGGTGGCGTAATCCACCACGGTTAGGATATACCGTTTCCCAGCGGGGCTGGGTTTTGGTAGTGGCCCTACTATATCTACTGCTACACGGCTGAACGGTTCCTCAATGATAGGTAGGGGACACAGTTTCGCCTTGTGGCGGTCCCCCCTCTTGCCTACCCTCTGGCACACATCACAGGAGGTACAATATTGTCTCACATCTTTAGAAATCCCGGGCCAAAAGAAAGCGTGCGTTAACCGATACCGGGTCCGGGTCATCCCTAGATGGCCGGACAGAGGGATATCATGGGCGATTCTTAGTAACTCCTGCCTATACTTCTGGGGCACTACTAGCTGCTTAGTTTGGAGCATCACAGAGTTGCCTATTGCCCTTTCCGCCACCCGGTATAGTAACTTCTTCTCCCACCTGTACTGTTCTCCCTCCCGCCCCACCTGGTCCGTATCTACCCTATCCCGGTATACCTGCAGTGTGGGGTCGGTCTGCACCTCTACTTCAAACGTGGACGGGGTGTCCCAAGTCATGTCTGTCAAGGGGGGGTCATGATTTCTTACCTGAGCCTCAGAGTGTGCGGGGAATGCCGTGGTGCAAGCCTGTTGCCGGGTGGTTACCGGATGCGCCTCTTGTGACGGGGCCTGGGGTAGAAAAGCAGAAGTCATCTGGCCCAAGTCATTCCCCAAAACAACATCGGCCGGTAGTTTTTTCATTATGGCCACTTCCACAACCCCCTCCCCAGCACCCCAATTCAAATGTACCTTGGCCGTGGGTAACCGGTACATGGCTCCCCCTGCTACCTGGACTGCCACTGATCCGCCAGTGTGGGCCGTATCTGGAATTAAATGGGGGGCCACTAAAGTCAAGGTGGCTCCTGAGTCCCGCAGCCCCTGCACTTCTTTCCCTCCCACAAATACAACTTGGCGGTGATGTTGCCGGTTGTCCGTGGCTTGCACAGACATCACCTCGTACAGAACCCCCAATGGTTCCTCGGTTGGTATACTTGTCAGCTCCGAGTGGTCAGGTTCTGCGTAGTAGAAATGGGCCGCCGCCCTGGGAACGGAATTCTGCCGTACCTGGTTCCACGCCTGCCTGCTACGATTCTGGGTGCACTCCCGGGACATATGCCCCCACTGCCGGCAGGTATGGCATTGTATGTTGGCCCTGCCGTTGTAGCGGGCTGGCGGTGGGGGGTTTCCTGGTGGTGGCCTGAACGGGGTAGAGTTGGCGGGTGTGGAGCTGGTTGGGTGGTGTTGTATTGGCGGTCTTAGGGGACCCCTGTTGGTGAGCCCGTGGTGTCTCCGGGCATCAAAGTGTTCGTCTGCCAATCGGGCGGCTGCTGTGAGGGTGAGAGGTTTTCGGTCCCTTACCCACTCCTGTGCCTCGGGTGACAGACCGTGGAAGAATTGCTCCAGCAAGATGAGTTGGCGCAGTTCCTCCATAGTGGTGGCTTGACTTGCCTGAATCCACCCTTGGGAAGCTTGGTCCAGCTTATGCGCCCATTCTGCGTGGGAATCTCTTTCGGGCTTTTTCAATCCCCGAAATTTCCGTCGGTATGCCTCCGGGGTTATGGCATATCTTTCTAGGATGGCTCTTTTTACTTTAAAATAGTCCTTGCTGTCCTCTCTGGGCACAGCGCGGTAAGCCTCTGCTGCTCGTCCCGCCAACTTGCCTGCCAGTAAGGGTACCCTCATTGTCGGTTCCAGATCGTGCAGGTCGCATAGCCTCTCGAAATCCTGCAGATATCCGTCTATCTCATCCTTCTCCTCGCAGAATGCTTTAAATGCCTGGTACGGTATTTTCTGCTTTGTTGGAGGGCAGAATGAGTTGACGATGGATTCCGCCCTGGATGGTGACCTCTGGGGTTGATGTGCCATAATGTAGTCCTGGACGTCGCCCATTAGCACGGTTAAGATGTCCAGGGTTACTGGCTGTGGTACAAATTCCAGCCGGGTTCTCAGTTCCCTCTGGTATGGTGTTTCCTCTCTGGCAGGTGGGGGTGGACTGCTGTGTGCTTGGTCGTCCTCCATTAGCTCTGCAATCAGTACTGCCTTCGATTTGTTGCTAGCGATTTTCCCTCTAGCCTCCAGCAGCTCCTTTAGCGTCTGTCTCTTTAACGCCGTGTAATCAGTCCCCATTCACTGATCGCTTTCGTCTGTTTGTTTCATACGAATTGCCTTTCCGTTCGGTTGTTCCTTTCATTCGAATGCGCTGTATTCGGCTGTAGAGTTGGATCCCGTCGCTTGCCACCAATTGTAGCGGAACGCCAATATTAAATCCACGAATTCCGCTGGTCCAGAAACGAATCCACAGTCAAGCGCTGAAAACACCAAGGCAATATCCCAAACCTCCCAATAACCGGACGAGACACAGTTTTGGGAGTCAACTGACAATCCTTTAATCGGCACGACAATTTATACAAGTCCCCATGCAAGGGGTTTCCTGAGTCCCTTCCCAGGGGCATTCCCAGAGGGGACTACATGGGGGACTTACAGTATAACATATTTCTCCCATCAGGCACTGCTGCACGAGAGGGATCATCCTCCCAGAATGCACCGTTAAGGGGATTATCCCCTCGTGCAGCAGAACCGGCAATTCATACAAAAATACATAACTTTTAAAATACACGGTGGATTTACACGAATGGACGTTCGGTAGATAGCTGGGGTCTGGGCGCATCATTCGTGAGATTGCCGCTCAGATCCCAGCCAAAATAACCGAACGCCGCACAGAAAACACATTTCTTTCCAAACACACGAAAAGAACCGATTACTTTTAGTGAACCTGGTTCTGAAACTCCCGAACGTCCTGGAGGCTCAGCGGTGTTCGTGCCGTCGAATAGCTATTGGTAATGCTATGCGTTCGACAACACGGACCCGCTGAGGAACAAAGGATCCAAGATGGCCGACCGCCGCATGGTCGGTAGTCGAACGACGGCCACCCAGGAGAGCCTCTAATTACCGATTGCAACATTGTTGCAATCGGTTAACTAGCGCCACACGCCTCTAAGTGTGTGGGCTATTAGGGGGTGTCGCGTTCGTTTCACGAACGGCCCTCCAAAGTGCCGTTCGTGAAACGAACGAGAATCCCCATACAAACCGCCATTGGCATTCGGCGAAACCGGTAATTACAGTCTCCACAGAAATACATCCAGCACATACATAGGAATACAACGCATATCTCTCCAGACCTGTAGGCAACCCTTAAAGGCACAGTCTCTAGTTATTGTCCAAGTGGCTAGGTTTGCCACATTTACCCTATGGATTTATAATTGCTTGTTCCTGAGTCTCCCTGGGACCTAAAGTGGAGATAGGCTGTGGAATACCAGCTCTCCGCTACAGTCTGTATACTGTGAATGTGTGTCAGTGTCTGTATACTGAGTGTGTGTGTCAGTGTCTGTATACGGAGTGTGTGTGTCAGTGTCTGTATACGGAGTGTGTGTCAGTGTTTGTATACTGTGAATGTGTGTGTCAGTTTCTGTATAGTTAGTGTGTGTGTCAGTGTCTGTATACGGAGTGTGTGTGTCAGTGTCTGTATACTGTGACTCTGTGTGTCAGTGTCCGTATACTGCGAGTGTTTGTATCAGTGTGTGTGTGTGTGGCGAAAGTAACCTCGCCACTGGTTTTTGGAGGGGCCTGTTTGCCAGTCTCCTGCCCTGCGACTATGGCCCTGGGATGTATTGCCCTTCTAAGAACTGATTTGGGCATAATGGATTTCTAGAATGCTGTTTCTGGCCCTTTAATTCCCAGGGAAAGGATTTTTACTTTTAAACTGGCACTTCGGATGCAGTCAAAGTGCCGAAGTCGTCGAAGTGGCCGCCATTCGAAAACCGAACACGTGGCGGCGGCCATTTTAACTCATTCAAACGTGGTCAGCGGTGTGTGCAGCCAAATCTATGGAACTGTTTTCGGCTACCCAATTGCACGAACACCGCTGACCCATACCTTCTACTCCACTTCGACACTGCGGCTGGAGACTAAGTCCCATTCGAATATTCGAACGCTCGTTCGAATGGGACTTAGTAATTTTCTCTGTGTAAAATAGACCGACCGCAGAGCCCAAATCCATGGAACTGTGTTGGGCATGAAAATGTGCTTGTGGTCGGTCAAAAGTGACATATCTATCTCCCGAACGGCTGAACGGATTCAAATGATTTTTGGGTATGTTTGTATTTGAAATGTGCTGATTAATAATATGTGATTTGTATTAATATTGGATGTATAGTTTTAGAGTTATGAAAGTTGGGTAAAAATTATGTTTTAAACTGTACTGCTAATTGTGTTACCTCTCAGGCTAAGGGGAGGAGATGTGTGGGTTGTAACCATTGTTTAATTGGCTAATGTATAATTGTCTGTGGGCGTCTCCCTTGCATGGGAGAATTGCATAAAAGCCGAGTGTGTGTCTGTGGCAAACCTAGCCACTTGGACTAACATGGACAATATGTTTTAAAAGGTTGCCTGTAGCTTTATTGTGATTTCGTATGTGCCCTGGCTGTAATCTGCTTAGTCCTGTATGTTACATTGACTTTGTCAGCTAGCTGACGAAAGTAGATAGCATTCCTATATTTCGTTTCACG
>OW240912.1:423123827-423144031 GCA_933207985.1 Pelobates cultripes
ATTCTAAGGTCCGGTTATACGTTATCCTTAGTCCTAGGTGTGACACAGTACTGCTTGCTGGATCAACTTGTAATCGTGAGACCGACACACACACTGTCACCTCCACACACACTCAAGCCCGGACTGGCCATCGGGCATACCGGGCAAATGCCCGGTGGGCCACGATGGCCGTGGGCCGAGGCCAGCAGGGAAGATCACAGGATCTCCCCTGCCAGCCCCTGCAGGGCCAGAGCTATCCGAGCGCCGGCCCTGCTGTGTGCCTCCAGAGGCACTGAGATACGGCCACTGGCTGGGGAGTGAGGGAGGCAGGAGAGGACCGGCAGAGCTCTAACCAGAAACTCCGCCAGGTCCTCTCGCGAGGTCTGAGCGTTGCCACGGTTACCATGGCAACGCTCAGATCTCGCGAGAGTGAACTCTAGCCTGCAGGCTAGAGTTCACTCTCATCACTGGACCACCTGGGAATGCAGCACCCTCCATAGCACCACGGCACCCCCCCCCCATGGAAACCGTGGCTTCCCACCCCCTCCCAGACTAAAGGTAAGAAGGGAGGGGCGGATTAAATAAAAAAACAAAAACATACACTGTGCTATATACACTCACACTAAGAGCACTCACACACAGCACACTCATACTAACATCACCCTCAGACACAGACAGCACACACAGCACCCTCACATACACACATAGCACCCTCAGACAAACACACACACACACACACACACACAGCACCCTTAGACACACACACACTGCACCCTCAGACACACAGAGCACCCTCAGACACACACACACACACACACACAGAGCACCCTCAGACACACACACACACACACCCTCAGACACACCACCCACACACCCTAGACACACACACACAGCACCCTCAGACACACCGCACACACACAGCACCCTCAGACACACACACACACACAGCACCCTCAGACATTCACACACACACAAACACACACACACACAGCACCCTCAGACACACACACACAGCACCTTCACTCACACAGCACCCTCAGACACACACATCACCTTCAGTCACACAACACACTCACACACAGCACACTCTCACACATATACAACACACACGTATGTATAATATATAAAATAATCCTCCGTAAGTAAACAGACAAAAACAATTAGAAACATAGAATGTGACAGTAGATAAGAACACCCTCACACACACAGCACCCCTCTTACACACACACTGCAATCCTCACACACATGCTGCACCCTTCACACATACACACAGCACACACAACACACTGCGTCCTTCACACATACAACACGTCTATATATATATATATATATATATATATATATATTTATGTATGTGTTTGGACGTATTGTATGTCTGAAGGGCACAGTGTGTTGGGTGTGCTGTCTGTATGTGTGAAGGGTGCAGCATGCATATTATTATTATTATTATTATTATTATTATTATTATTGCCATTTATATAGCGCCAACAGATTCCGTAGCGCTTAACAATATTATATACTACATGTATGTACGTAGTGGGGAATCGCGATGCAGCCTAGTACGACTCTAAACCCATTTAACCCCCCCAATAACGACAGACCACTTAGTATGGATGAACAGGCCACAGCATTTATTATCACAAACTAAATTACTGCATAACACATCCATAACTTTATTCATTAAATCTCTTCTTTCTGTAACCAAAACGTTAGACATAAATAAGCATAAATTAACATATATACATATATAACTCCACCCATAGTGTTATACAGTGACCCAACCGTCCTTGCCAATAAACATACAGTGGTTCCTAATCACCACTTCCTCTCACCTCCCCCCTTGTCATAAAAATCATATATTTCCAATGCCCTCCATCAGCCGACCTTACCCACGCTCGATGGGCATGACACCTCAGGCAACCTAATGTTTAACCTTTTGAAGCAGGGGAGGTTGAGACCTAAAAAAACTTGTTCATCTCATTCCATATACTTAAACGTAACCACTGAAACTCAATTGGCAAGGACATACCCCCGCCACAACCACGCTGTTTTACACCTAAAATCAGCGGGGGACCCCACCATAACCAGCCATGGCCTGTTCCACCACTTCTTGCAGCACTAGATTAACATAGGCCTATTCCAAACTCCAGCAAGCGCACCCATCCCCTCGAGATAACTAGGCCGCATCTGGCCAAACCCTAAGGCGAACCGGAATCCCCCAAGACAAACCCAGAAACCCATCTTGTCAGAATTTTTTACGGCATCGCACCAGGGCACCAGGGCACTCACAGCGCACTGCCGACCGGAACGGACGATAGCCTCAGCCTAGCCCCTGAGAACCTCTGGGAAGAAAACAGTTTGCGCAATATGTCCAGATTGAAGAGCACCCAATACCCAAAACATCATTCGACCCAGGGATGACAAAACCCCCTGGTACCTCCATGAGGCGGGACAGCTGACCCCGTACGAGGAGGACCACACCCCCTCCATGTAACTGGTGCAAGACCACTGAACCTCCGCTCCCGAAGGCGTACGATCCAACCACTCGCCCCCGCCTCCTGGCCCAAATTACATACGAGCATCCCACCATCCCCTTTCCGGGGGGACCGTAACCGCGGTGAGAAATCCATTTGGAGACCAGCAAGGTGAACCTGAAGGAACCCACCACCCTGACTCCCACCATTCGAGCCCCCTGAACCATTGGCGCAGGCACACCAAGCCTGGCGGCGACCGTAGCCATCCCAAACCAGAATAAATGCCCCTTGAACGCCCCACCATCCTTCAGGCAAATGACGGAAACCTGCACCACCCCCGATCGGAACGGAATTTGTCAGACTATCCTGGGAACCCCCCTTGCATCGTGTTAGGAGCCCAACCATTACCCCGTGCATTCCATCTACCTTAGGAGAATGCGGAAAAGCCAGAGCATGTCAACCCCGCAACATCCAAGAATTGCACATCGACGAATCAGCCACACCGCAACTGACTTACCCGTCCCAACGACAACAGCCGTCGAGTGGCGAAACCTGAAGTAAGTCCGTCCACCAAAACACCCCACCACTTGCCGACGACCGTAACATGAACAGGAAGCCGAACCGTGTCAATCGCAGAAATCACCCCCAGCGCCCTTAACAGACGGAACCAAACATGTAGATGAGCAGTCCACTCCCGGAACTCCCAAGGAAACGTTCCCATTCGTCCCGGTCACTCCCACCATACTGGAGTGTTCCCCACTACGCCTCATAGGTCGACCCACGGACCAGCTTCATCAGACCATTGGACCAAGCGACCACCTCCACTGCCCTAACATTGACCCCGCGACACCTCTGCCCGAAGTACGCCGTATAATGAGCAGAGCATCGGCCACCACATCGGGAATACCCGGACACAAAACCCCTGACCAGCCGTCCCCAGACTCAAACAGCGCCAAGCCAGGAGCCGCAACCAGAGTAACACCAGGGTAAAGGGTACTGTCACATGACAAGACAGCCCGCACCACCCCACGATGGTCCCAAAGGAAAACCCACCCACCTGTTCGAGAGCTGGGCACCCCAAGCCACCGTTAAGGGAGGCCCAGAAGGAACCCCATACAGTCCAAAGGGCAACCCCAACAAGCAAAGCCCAGCGTACCCAGGAGAGTCGAAAGGTAGTGCAGCCTAAACCCACAACGCCCCTCAAAACCACCGACGCCTCGTGCCCGATGACCCAAACCGCAGTCAGGGGCAACCGATGTCCCGTTGCAGGAATCGATCCCACTATCCAGGAGACTACAGCCCGTATCCCGACCTACGGATATGGCCTGGGCCACCGAACTCCGAAACTCATAAAACTACCCCAGGAAAAACACTGCAGCAGCAGAGTGCGGACATGCGGCACCGACGGCCCCACACATAAACCACATCGGGAGCAACCCACGAGGAGGCACATAGCCACCCAATCCTGACCGTCGGAAACACAACCTGGAAACAATCAACCCGACGGGCGTACCGGCAGCAGCCGGAAAAACGATTCCACAGCCGCCTTTGTCAGCAAGGCCCCGCAGCCCCACCCACGCAGCCCGCTGCGCCGCGCCATCATCGCAAACCTAGCCCCTGGAAGGAAACGACAACTGAGTAAATAAGGAATCTGGCAATACCGACCCTGCTCCTCCATGGGCACCATAACCCAAAGGGGAGGGGGGGGTGGCGCAGAGCGAACTCCAGGGGCACCCTAAACGACCGGGAAGTAAACTTATCAAGCGTTCTTGGTAAACTGGACCCACATCGCCTGATGGAGCTCCCACATGGACTGAGGGCCCTGCACCGAGAGCACCCACGTCCCCCATCCCGACAGATTGCAGAGAGGACGAAAAAACACGCCGTGCTGAGGTGCCAGGTGAACCCCAAAGAAAACCAGCGGCCAAAGCCCATCCGGCCCCAGGCCAAGAAGGGTCGCACCGCCAACCGGTGACGAAAGTGCAAAACGTACCTCCACCAACCCAGCTCATCCCAGGGACGATACGCGTCCCGAGAGTGTCCTGACCGCAGAACCGCGCAGGCTCGGGGAGCCCTGTCCCCGACCATGCTATCCAGAAACCGGGGTGCATCCGAATATGCGCCCTGGGGTGTATCCAACCACAGCATGCTCCCCACGACCCTCCCAGAGCCCATAGTGTGCCCCCCTTAGTCAAGGGACCCCCGTGGCAGGAGGGAACATACCTTCAATAAAAACCCCATTCTCCATCTGCTCCCTAGCGTTATGCGCAAGCCAAGCGGGCCACATGAGCTCAGCAGCCCCAGAGTCACGTGAACCTGGGAGGCATCACCGGCGCTATCAGCTGCGCCAGACGCTGCGGGAAAGCGTACCTAAACGTATGATACATACTGAAAACGGAGAGGGGTACCTAAATTTTGTTTTATTGTGGATTCTATCTCATAGTTTTTTGTTTTTTTTAATTCTCCCCCTTGTACTTGATGTTGGATTCCTTTTTTTTTTTTTATTTTAGTCCAATAGGTAATTTACATTTTATTTCTGTCCTGTAATTTTTTTCTCCGTTTGTATCAATTTCTTTTCTTTTCTTTTTTTTTTTTAATTTTTACTTTTCTATTTTTTTTTGTTTTTGGAAGAAAGGAAGAAAGGAATTAAGAACGTATGGACACGAAAGCACTTAAAAGAAGGGAAATGTACTCACCGGACGCATATGTTGCTCCCCTTAAAGGACCACTCTAGGCACCCAGACCACTTCAGCTTAATGAAGTGGTCTGGGCGCCAGGTCCTTCTAGGGTTAACCCATTTTTTCATAATTATAGCAGTTTCAGAGAAACTGCTATAATTATGAATGGGTTAAGCCTTCCCCCTAATCCTCTAGTGGCTGTCTCATTGACAGCCACTAGAGGCGCTTGCGTGCTTCTCACTGTGATTTTCACAGTGAGAGCACGCCAGCGTCCATAGGAAAGCATTGTAAATGCTTTCCTATGAGACCGGCTGAATGCGCGCGCAGCTCTTGCGCGCGTGCGCATTCAGCCGCGGGGAAAGGAGGAGGAGGGAGGAGGAGAGCTCTCCGCCCAGCGCTGGAAAAAGGTAAGTTTTTACCCCTTTCCCCCTTCCAGAGCCGGGCGGGAGGGGGACCCTGAGGGTGGGGGCACCCTCAGGGCACTATAGTGCCAGGAAAACGAGTATGTTTTCCTGGCACTATAGTGGTCCTTTAATGGATTGATTCCAAATATGTAATTTTTATGAAGATTGGATGTGTAGTTTGGAAGTTATAGTACATGTATAAAAACTGTATTTTTACTGTTCTGTTTTAATTATGTTATGTGATTATCTGAGGGATGGGAATTTCCCCGAATGTATATTGTTCCGATTGGTTATACTGCTAATTATGTGGGTGTCTCCCTTGCATGGGCAGAATCTCATAAAAGCAGAGTGTGTGCCATTAAACATCAGATCTTCTTGACCCTCAATACGTAGCCTTGTCTCGTTATTGGAGGGAACTGCTATATTACACTGGGGATTGCTATGCTCTGCATACTCCCCTGAGCTTTTAATCACTTAGCTCTTTTAAGAGCTGTTCCTGTTACGCTCTCCTGGAGGAGAGGTCTTCCCCACACGGTCCTGGAGGACAGAAGCTGATCCAGGGTGGAAGGAAGACGGCGAGACTCCAGTTAAGCTACGGCGGTTGTGGAGTCTGCGGTGGTTGTGGTGTCGGCTGCAGTGTTTGGAGTCCTCAGGAAGCGCTAGGAGCATCCATCAACGGAGGGTACTCGGTCGGAGTACAGGGAGCTCTGTTACACAAGGTAAGTGACCTGCGGGGGGGGGAGGTGGGATCAGGCAAGGTAGAGAGAGGGGGCGGGAGAACAGAGGGGATGCATAGGAGGAAGGGATTAGGAGCAGGGGGGGGAGGGGGGACAGGGGGTGCAGCCCACCAGAGGGGGGAACCAGGAAAGAGGAGAGGGGACCGGGGGGGGGTAGCCCAGGCAAGGGTAAGCTGGGCCCCCTGGAAGAAAAGGGGAAATAAAGTCAGACTAACAGGGAGGGAAGGGGAGACAGAGCCCTGGGAACCTTCCTCACTGGCAGAGGAGGCTCCCAATGGGCAAGGGGACCCCCTCCCAGACCCTCACAGCGGTACAAGGTACCCCGCACGGCCCGCAAGGGCCCACTCACCTCCCCGCCAGCCGTGGGGGACATGCACAGTTGCTGGGCAACCACCCGCCGCCCGGATCACCGGATCTGCCGCCTACCGCCCGCAATCCAGCGCTGGCGGCCGGGGCGGATGGTGTGGAGGGGGGGGAAGAGGAGTAGGCCGCGCGGCCTCCTGGTTCAGGCCGCATCCCCGGCCTGGAGGTAGCCGGCCGGGCGGCCCAGCAAGTAGCAGGCCGGGCGGCCTGGAAGTAATAGGCCGCGCGGCAGTGGCAGGCCTCGTGGCTGAAGGCCGTGCCACGCGCGCGGCCTCAGTAGGCCTCACATCCCTGTAGTAGGCCGTGTGCCTGGAGCCCTAGACACGCGGCCCCCCGCGGTGCCCCGGGCCTGGGCTCCTGCTCCTCCTGCCAGTGCTGGTGCGGCCCCCAAGGGCAACGGCTGCATGGGAGGCAGCAGGGGAGACCGCAGTGGGTGCTCCAGGGGAGGGTAGGCCACGGGGGGTGCCCACACCGGTAGCCATACCTCCAGTAATGCTTGCGAATTCCTCCCTTAGGTGCCGGCCACCATCCAGCGCAGCAGCCCTGAGGGACGACCGGATCGCCTCAATATCCATCCCTCAAGCCGTGTGAATCTTCAGGCCCAGGCAAACAGGAGCAGGACGACACGAAGCTGTTTGCTGGCCCGAATCCCAAGTGGCACTGAGGTAAGACCTCCCCCACACTAACTTACACAGAACATAATCCCACCCACACACTCTTTCCCATCCAATCCCATGCATCTATCCCCACACTCCTACATGTGCCCTTGTCCTCTTAGCTGCGCTATCTCCCCAGGGCCTGCACCACTACACACATTACGCTCCAGATACACTCTAGATCCCTTACCCTATATACACTCTGAATCCTCTATCACACACAGACAGTCTCCTATACACACTCTTGGTCCTTTACACACTAGATCCCCTACACACACTGCACCACCTACACACACTACATTCCTGACATACAAACTCTGGATCCCCTATGCACACACTATATTCCTTGTAAGCAAACACATACTACATTCTCTAAACATACACTCTCTACAACCCCTACACACACTACAGCCTGTATGCACACTATGCCCCCAATACACACACTCGCTACAGCCCCTAGCCACACATATTACACCACAACCACGAATGAAATCGACTTATTTACACAATACCACACCACAATCAGCTTACTCAACACACACGCAATCCCACAAGCAGGCTTCAAACACATCCACCATACACTTTCCTGGCCCTTCTGTCCTTTTGTATGGAGACACCAGAGAAGTTAAAAGCAAACACAGTGCAAGCATGTTATTAAATTTGCTTGCGCTGCACAGAACAAATACAGGGCCTTTTTCCCATGCTAGAGCTCTTCAGCAGGGCTCTGCACATTGAACCAACCATCATTAGTGATGACAAAACACACCCTCTATGGCCCAGCCCCTTTCTCGGGGGGCCGCTGTGATTGAAAAATGCCCGGGCCGAATTTTTTTCCCAGTCCGGCACTGCACACACTCTATCATCCCCATTCACACACTGACACCCCTTCACCCAGCTATATATATATGCATACGAGTGTATACTTTTTTTTTAGGGTGGGAGGTGAATCTTGGGTGAGTTCCCACACTTTTTTCCCCAGGACTTGACCCCTGATTGATAGAGCTACATTACTTTGGTAAAAGAAGTCTGTGGCGGCGATATGCTGGTGGTCCGCCACATTAACCATTTATTCATATTTTGGATAACCCGCTAATTGTGCTGTTTACATGCTAGAAGCTGAGGAAGGGTATGATTAGACACTGAGATGTTATGTCCTGACTGCTAATTGACTCTTTCACAGTACTGCTCCCTACTGGTTTAGTTTTGATACAGTTAAATATCCCCCCATCTGGGTAAATGCACCCCCCATCCTGCGATGATAAAATGAGTTAATTTGGTGCAGAACACAAGTGGTTTTATTTAATGTGAGAGATTGTCACAGCACTTAAAGTTAATATATCTTCCTATTGGGATTATCTCAGGAGAAAACCACACTTGAAACTTCATTATCTGCCTAATTGATGGTTTATAGGAATCGTGGGCAAGCTTTGCTCCTCTCTATTAAACATCAGATTGGATTATAATTAAACATTGTGTTATATAGCTGGCCAGGCTGACAAACGGATTGTGTGGGCTGTGTACTGAAAACTTGGGGTCTGAGACACTCCCTGGGGAGACATGCATTCTTGATGTAAAATCTTTGACCTAATTTCAACCTATTTGGCAGCAAAGATTCTGAATGAAATAAAACCAATCAATCTGTTATGACATAGAATAATGAATGACCCAGTGATGCTGCCACATTAATGTATTCATTCTTGGGATTCGTGTCCTGCGATCTGTATCTGTGTCCCATTTCTGTAAACTTCTGAGATCGCAGCCGGGGCAGCAACAAATGCACTCATTCTGTGTAAATCAATGAGTCACAACCTAGCAGGACTTCACGCCTATTTGGCTCTCACAACTGCTGTTAAGCCAACGCGTCATCGATAACCTGAATGGCAGCACTGTAACACCTTCCCTGGCCCTTCCCATCCTTATTCCATGGGAATTCTGGCTCGGCAATATGGAATCTTTGGCTATATGATGAATGGCAATACGGGACAGGCAGTAAAACCTAGTTTCTCTTGTGTACCAGCTTCTGTTAGGGCTGATTCTCTAAGGGCATGGAACGCAGAACATGATCTACACACAGTGGGAGTGGTCGATATTCGCATGGACCATTGATGTGTCAGATTCTGAATGGGCTCTGTGTATTCAGCTGGCTAATATATGCACATTATTACACATACCTTTGAACCATTGCTTGAGAATTTGGTTTCTCAATTTCAGAGTTTACCGAGCAGATAGCTTTAATCTTCTATCGGTCACCGAGCGAAAATATTGATGAAAATCATTCATCAAAAAATGAAGAACATTAACTCTAAACATTGGGATCTGCAGCCTTCATTTAAAAGAAGGATTTTAATTGAATGATTCTCAATGTCGTTCTCGCGGGATGGACCCAATGCTTTGAGAGGTGGCGTGTGAATTCAATGGGGCGGCCTTTATACTCCTCTCAGGTCTATCGGCCACACGCGACCAGACACCATAACAATGAATGTTGATGGCAATGAATCGACAATCTGTTTACTCGCTGTCTGCCAGGCTGTCTCTAATCTCCTTTTTTTAAAATACGTCCAATTGAGAGTTTCAGAAGCCAGCCTTTCAGCTGCAGTTAATGAATCCTTTGTGGACAGGTCGTGCTTTACCTTAATGACCAGTTAGTTATCCAGTCGCCATTAAATCACATCTACCCCTGATATTCCTGTAAACACAGCCCAACACTAGCTCTATCCTTGAAAGGCCAAGAACTTTAATAGCAAATCTATCATTTAGTAATTCTCCCCAACAATCAATTATTAATCTCCTTCTTGTATTAGAATTCAATTTAACTGACTTAACATGTAGCTACTTATAATAAATTTGTCATCTAAAAGGAGCTGCATTTCTAAGCACTATGAAAATGTTAAGTAAATGTCATCGTGCCTTGAAATTATATCCTTGGCTGACAACCTGTCATGTTTTACATGCAATCAAAATTTCAGGATGACTCCATAGTCTGCTATTAAAAAGTTACAGTCGCAGGGGTTTATAATTACGCTCCCTACATGGTGACACGTGCTGAATAGATTTTCCATTTCATTTTTATTAACTGCACGATTCACGGCGATCTTCCTAAAGCTCTGTAACTCATTCTAAACAACAAAAAATACCCATAATATATTATAAATGGGTAAATTTGTCATCAGATGTAGATTCTGCAGGTAGTATCTTTCAGTTGGAGCATCCATCAAAGACAAATGTGTATTCCTGTCACTTTATCTCTAAAACCACCATTTAACTGGTCATCCCCCATTACCCCGGGTTAGAAAGTGATGTACTTACCTTTTTTCAGCGTCGTATGGGACTCCTTGCTTCTGACCCTACCCTCGGTCCGCCTCCTTGGCTGACATCATCAGAAATTATGACCTCAGCCAATCACAACTATAGAAAGAGGAAGAGGTGGGCTGTGGGTGTAGCCAAGCACCACCCTGGCCAATCAGCATCTCCTCATAGAGATAAATTGAATCAATGCAACTCTATGAGGAAAGTTCAGTGTCTCCATGCAGAGGGTGGAGACACTGAATATAAGACACTATGTGCAGCACTGCCCCAGGAAGCACCTCTAGCTCTATACAATAAGCTCTCCACCGTACATTACATTGTATACTATATGTTACACTGTATCTGGTACATTAAGCAGTATACTATACATTACACAGTATACTATACATTAAGCTATATACTGTACATTTGTGCTCAAAAGTTTTCATACCCTTGGAGAATTGGTAATATATGTACCATTTTTTAAAGAAAACATGAGTGAGCAGGCAAAACACATTTCTTTTATTGCTTATAAAAACTGTACATTATAACAGAATGGCACAATCATAAACCAAAACATGGAAACAAAGAAAAAAATGAAATGACCCATTGTGGCGGACCGCCTGGCACACCGACTGGGTACCTCCGCCAATTGATGCTTCGTAGTGCTCACTGAGTACTCCAAGCACTCCACCAGACACCATCAGGACTGTAGTCCCCACTTCCAATGTTACAGCTTGACTGGGGTCTCGCTGTCCTCTTCCCAACCTGGACCCAAGACCAGGATCCAGCTTCCAGACTATGAGATGAGACTCTATGTTGAGGGTAAGTAAGAATTTGTTTAATGGAAGCCACAACTCGCCTTAAATGCAGGTCCCCATGCAAGGGGCCCTTCCCCCTGGACCTGAAAGTAAACCACAGTAGAAACAAATACACAATTACATTGGATTTCAGATCCAGGACCATACATAAGATAGTCCCTACCCTGTGCCTGGGAGATAATTGAGTCATCTACTGTACTAAACTCAATTGTCTCCAGGCACAGAAAACAGAATGTTTTACAAAACCCCAAAAATACATTTAAACACACAAAACCACCACAAATGTGGTGACCACCGATCTGGGTGACCAACATATCCAACAATTACCCAGATCGGTTCAGCGGTTCAGGAATTTCCTAGAAGTCATAGTTTGACCGACCGCACGCATGGTCCCATGCCCAAAACAGTTCCAGAGAATAAGGGCTTGCGGTCGGTCTAGTTCTGTAGTTCACAATATAACATAAATACGAATGCAACCAGTTTGTATGTATGCTTAGTCTCTGTGACGAGACCAATCTCGCCACATTGCATTGGAAAAGCCTGGTTGCTCGCCTGTTGCCTTTGGACTATGGCCCCATCCATGTTGAAACGCTTGCTTTTTCCCTGCGAAGAGACAAAAGCCGGGTCATTCGGTGCTTGTCCTGTTTGAGCGGTGATACCCCAGATAGTTATGCCATGGAGCCCATTCGTATAATGAAAGACTATGGGAAAGACTTTGGCTCCATGGCAATTGAACTGTATGTGTGTCCTCTGAGCATCATTTAGTAATAATGTGAGCTCAGATCTGAGCTATCTGGGGATATGTTGAATGTACCTGTTTTGTGCAATGGCTGCACAGTTAAAAAGCCATGCTTCCTTTGGTCACAAAGGACTAGGATCTATCTTTTGAACCACTGGACCAATTTGGATGATTTTGACATATGTTTGCATTTGGAGTATGCTGATTCTGAAAATGTAAGTGTTTGTGAATGTGATGCATACTTTTCAAGTTATGAATAATGTGGAAAAATTGTATTTCTCTGCTTGTGATAATTACATTACCCATTGTGTAAGGTAATTGTATCACAGGCAGAGGGGAGGATTTTGTGTGGGAGTGCCTGAGTGTATTGTATGTGTTTATTGGTTGTGTTCCAAAACCCTGTGGGTGGTACTAATGTGTATATAAGAACAATAAACCCACAGCTCTGTCTGTTCACTGCTTGACCCTCAACACGGAGCTCTGTCTCGTTCTTGGGGGGATTTACTGTATGCTGATTGAGACTTATTGCTCGGAGTGTAAGCCGCTTGGGTGCTTTTCCTATTCGTCTGCTAGCAGCTATTCGTGAGGTTCCAGTTCAGGAGTTTGGAGTGCTATTTTGTATGCAGTTCGGGAGTTTGGAGCATTCCCTTATATGCGGTTCGGGAGTTTGGTGTTCTGCAGTAGCTGTGCATGTATTTCTGGAAGGGAAGATCTATTAAACGGCGGTTTAACCCTTTTATGCCTGGGGGTGCCATCACAGTCTCTGTCTCTTGTTCGGGAGTGTGTTTCCACCGAACACAGCTGTTAAGACACCCCTGGTGCCTGTGAGGGAAACCGCCGTTTAGTTAAGCTTCCCCCTTTGCAATCTCAATATCTGCTATATACGAACCTCCATCAGGGGAAGCGGTAATCTCCCGAACAGGATCCGTAAGCGGTTCCAAACTCCCGAACATACATCCACAAACAGTCGCTAGCCGCTGAACAAATATATCCACCAAGCGGCTTGCGGCTCCAGCAGTCAGTCTCTAGTCGTCGGTAATAAATCCCCCAATAACGAGACATACGAACGATGGCCACCCATCTAACCACATAAGTCAGGGAAGCTAATGAGCTGCACACTCCTGTTCTGGGTGGTCCAACTGTTCGGTAACCAGATAGAATAAGTACAATCCATTCGGTAAGCCCCTTATACCGAATCACGACAGGGAAAAGGCACGAACAAAACTTTCCACTGTCCTGAACCAAGGTCTAGTCCAAGAGCCAGTGGCGAGGTTACTTTCACCACACCCATGTTCAAAAGTCTGCATACCCTTAGTACTTAATATTATTGCCCCCTTTAGCATCAATGACAGTGTGCAGTCTTTTGTAATATAGTCTAACAGGCCCCTAATTCTTGCAAGTGCCATAGCTGCCCATTCATCTTGGCAAAATGCCTCCAGGTCACGCAAAGTCTTTGGTCATCTTGCATGAACCGCATGTTTGAGATCTCCCCAGAGTGGCTCGATGATATTAAGGTCAGGAGACTGTGATGGCCACGCCAGAACTTTCACCTTTTTCTGCTGTAACCACTGGCCTTGTGCTAAGGGTCATTGTCATGGTGAAAAGTCAAAGAGCGTCCCATGCCCAGTCTTAGTGCATAATAATGCAAAGTGTCTGTCAGTATTTTCTTTTAACATGCTGCATTCATCTTGCCACCAATTTTCACAAAATTCCCAGTGCCACCATGCTGCACAGTGGGGATGGTATTCTTTTCACTATAGTACTCATTATATCATAGCTGTGACCTAGGACTGGCTATGTTAGTGATCACTACTTCATAGCTGTGACCTTGAACTGGCTGTATTAGTGATCGCTATATTATAGATGCGACCTAGTACTGGCTATGTTTGTGATCACTATATCATAGCTGTGTCCTAGGACTGGCTACGTTAGTGATCACTAATTCAAAGCTGCGACCTAGGACTGGCTACGTTAGTGATCACTGTATCATAGCTGTGTCCTCAGTCTGGCTACATTAGTGATCACTATATCATAGCTACGACCTAGGACTGGCTACGTTAGTGATCACTAATTCAAATCTGCGACCTAGGACTGGCTACGCTAGTGATCACTATATCATAGCTGTGATCTAGGACTGGCTATGTCAGTGATCACCTTATAATAGCTGTGACCTAGCACTGGATATGTTAGTGATCACTAATTTAAAGCTGCGACCTAGGACTGGCTATGTTAGTGATAACTATATCATAGCTGTGACCTAGGACCGGGCTACGTTAGTGATCACTATATTACAGCTGCGACCTAGGACTGGATACATTAGTGATCACTAATTTAAAGCTGCGACCTAGGACTGGCTACGTTACTGATCACTATATAATAGCTGTGACCTTGGACTGGCTACGTTAGTGATCACTAATTTAAAGCTGCGACCTAGGACTGGCTACGTTACTGATCACTATATAATAGCTGTGACCTTGGACTGGCTACGTTAGTGATCACTAATTTAAAGCTGCGACCTAGGACTGGCTACGTTACTGATCACTATATAATAGCTGTCACCTAGGACTGGCTACGTTAGTGATCACTACTTCAAAGCTGCGACCTAGGACTGGCTACGTTAGTGATCACTGTATCATAGCTGTGACCTAGGACCGGGCTACGTTAGTGATCACTAAATCATAGCTGCGACCTAGGACTGGCTACGTTAGTGATCACTAAATCATAGCTGCGACCTAGGACTGGCTACGTTAGTGATCACTAAATCATAGCTGCGACCTAGGACTGGCTGTTGGAGAATCTATCACTAACTTTAGATGGCGATCACAATCTTATTGGTGAGATCAAGCTTCAGGAGCAAGAGAAGTAATTACTCTTCCGGAAATCTTCGTCTCTGGTTGTCCCTCATTTCTCCTCCTGTAGTAGGCAGTCCGTGATGGCCCTCACAGTGCCAGCTCTCTTCTCATTCTCCCAATCTCCTCTCATTTCCCTTATTCCGTGCTAGCCCTTATTTATTCACTTTCTATAGCAGTCTAAGGTCAAATAATGATAAAATATATTAACATTTCCATGTTCCAGAATAGAGGAAATAATGCATAATAATTCTTTTGACAAAATAAAATACTCTGATGTTTTTAACATTATTTCTCACATTTCAGGCACGGATCCCGTAAGTGCTAGTTTCCTTTTTATTTGTATTAGTGTTGTGTTTGGAAGAAAGGTCACCATGATCCTTGGCGCTTTGCTGCCTGAATGCCCTGAATTCCATTTGCTTTCATTTACTGTGAGTGTTTTTCATGACCCGATAGAAAGCTGGAAACGGTGGACTCAGAGAGACGCAATGAGATGACATTTATTAGAATGCTGGCTCGCCGTTCTCTTATAGGTTTCTAGACGTGTAACCGGATCTGTTAGGATAAACAACTCTGCTCATTCTGTTATTGTGTGTGTGCAATATAAGTTATAATAATAAATATTAAAAGCATTATAATAAATAAGGTAAACAAATCCATATACAAACTAGATACAGGTTTGCTGTGTTCACCTGCAATTTGCATTTTTTTTAATTTATTGCTGGCTGGGGATCTTGTTAAACTCTGCAGCTGCCATTACATTCGGCACCACAGGCAGATGCCCCCAGAGCATCGGGCCCTCGGTCAATGACCGATATGCCGAGTGCTCAGTCCGCCCCTGGATAGTGATCATATGAAGTAATTTATTATCACATAATTGTTTGGCTTCTTTTTAAATCATAATGATAACAGAAATCACCCAAATAGTCCTGATCAAAAGTTTACATACCCTTGAATGTTTGGCCTTGTTACAGACACACAAGGTGACACACACAGATTAAAATGTCAATTAAAGGTTAATTGTGGCTTTTTAAATTGCAATTGTCTGTGTATCAATAGTCAACGAGTTTGTTAGCTCTCACGTGGATGCACTGAGCAGGCTAGATACTCAGCCGTGGGGAGCAGAAAAAACCGTCAAAAGACCTCCGTAACAAGGTAATGGAACTTTATAAAGATGGAAAAGGATATAAAAAGATAAGCCTTGAAAATGTCGCTGGGGGGGTAGTGCAGGGAGAAGGATACAGGCTGAGCAGGAGGTGGTGCCCCCGAGGAGTTCAGTGGCAGCAGACTAGATGGCATCCATTGGTTTGGGGCAAGAGCACAGAATGCAGGTGGGTTGGCTGGATCGCACTTTGGGCACTGTGGCAGACATTGCAGGAGTCATTCTTTGAGTCTGGTGCATGGGGTGGCAGAAATCACACAAGGCAATGGGCAGATCGAGGAGTAGCTGGTTCCCAGGCGCTGCTAGGAGGAGTGAAGTGAATCCAGTGGACAGTGGGGGGCATTTCATGTTGGGTTCAGATGAAAGAGTTAACAAGGAGACCGGTATGCTTCTGGGTTGGTGTCGGACGCTAGCAGCTTCTCTGGTAGCACTCAGAGTTTTCAAGTTTGGATCGCAGTGCAGGCCTGCTCATGCATGCATGCATTTGGTGTTGTATACTCAGGGGGATAGCTAGTGGGGATTCTAGGTCCCAATGAGGCTAGACAGGCAAGGAGTGTGGGTGAGATGCTAGGGAGGCAGCCCATCAATACTGTAAGGTAAGGGAAACACTACAATCTGTCTAGGAGTTCTTTTTCTTGTTTTTCTTGCAGCGGATCGTCCTCTGGTCATTCCTGTCACCGGGTGGTTCACCCGGTTAGCATGAGAAGAAAGGTTGCGTCGCAATTAGAATCTAGTGGACTCCAAGGAGCAGTTTGGAGGCCATTGCTGGTTGATAAGTAGACTTGGTTGATAAGTCAGACGTCACTGCACTGTCACCTGGTTTATTGACATTGTTGCAACATCCTATTCATTCTTGGGGCATAATATGTATGTCTCTTTTGCGGGTCCCCTGGGGGTCCATTTAAAGCATGACATGAAAGATAGGATATGGAAAGGGAAGTTTTCATGCTCCTTCCACTGGAGGAATTTATTGACCTCAAGGAGGAAGATAAGAAGGATGCCAAGAAAGAAGAGGAGGAGAAACAAGAGGTATTGTAAGATATCCATATTGTTTGGATATTGGCTTCAGACGTTTTGCATCCTTGCAAGTGTGCTTGGCGAGAAGTCGCCTGGACTTTGTTTCTCCTTATTTTGCTGTCTGGGTGGGCTCTGGGAGTTGTATCATATGTACGGCGGATAGTGTGGTGGAAGAACGATGAGCAGTATGTAGTAAGTGTGGGGGTAATAGGGGTTGTAGTAGGTGTAAGGGGTGATAGGGGTTGTAGTAGGTGTAATGGGTGATAGGGGTTGTAGTATGTGTAGGAGTGATAGGGGCTGTAGTATGTGTAGGGGTGATAGGGGCTGTAGTATGTGTAGGGGTGATAGGGGCTGTAGTATGTGTAGGGGTGATAGGGGCTGTAGTATGTGTAGGGGTGATAGGGGCTGTAGTAGGTGTAGGGGTAATAGGGTTGTTGTAGGTGTAGGGGCTGATATGGGATGTTGTATGTGTAGGGGTGATAGGGTTTGTATAATGTGTAGGGGGTGATAGGGGTTATAGTAGGTGTAGGGGGTGATAGGGATTGTAGTATGTGTAGGGGATGATAGGGGTTATAGTAGGTGTAGGGGGTGATAGAGGTCAGGGCTGGTGCAAGGATTCTTGCCGCCCTAGGCAACAATACATTTTTTTTGCAACTACATTCCCTCAGAGGTTTATTCACTAAACTCTGAATTACACTAAAGAGACATTTAGGGAAAGAGGCGCACTGAGTAGACATTAAAGGAAATGTCAGGAAAACAAACTTGTTATCCTAGCACTAAGCTTCCCCCTCCGTCAAGTGCATCCCCCTCGTGGTGCAGCAGGGGTTAAAACACCTTCTGTTACCTGGGTCCAGCACCAATGTCTTTTGTGCTGGCTTGGATCCGCCTTCGCTCCTTAATGGCCGTGTTTGCAGTGGTATTTCCGTGACTGGATGTCCCCGTGCATAGCCACTAGAGGAGTTAACTCTGAAAAGTAATTGTTAAGACACCTCTAGTGTCTTTCAGCCAAACCGCCGTTTAGTAGACCTTCCCCGGCTGCAGTACAGTCTCCGTTCGCTGACTCTGTAACACACGAACCAAATGCAGGGGAAGCAGCAATCTCCCGAACGAGATCCGTGAACGGCCCCAAACTCCCGAACGGCAATACACGAACTGCTGGTAACCGTCGAACAGCAATATTCACCAAGTGGCTTTCGTTCCATCCAGCAGTCTCTAAACGTGAAGAAGAAATCCCCCCAATAACGAGACAGAAGCTCCGCATTGAGGGTCAAACAGAATCTGGCTTTACTGTGGGCTACCTGCCCGTATTTATGCAGGTCTCCCACCTGGTGGACACTCCCCTACGGGACCAAATGGGAAACTTAAACTACAGACAGATAGAGGGACATTTCAGACACACAGTCACAGATTTTACCCACAGTTCATTATGATTCCCTCCCCTCTGCCCTGGAGTTAATTACCAAGTAACTCAACTAACTCCAGGACAAAGCCAGTCGCCATCATAGACATGAAATAATAAAAGACATAAAAATATATAACTACATCAAAACTGAACATTTCCCATTCGTATTACATGTCCCCAGATAGCCTGGATCTGAGTGCATATTATTAGCGAATAGCGCTCAGATCCCACACACATAGTTCAATCGCCATGGAGTCAAAGTTCTTACAGTCTTTCGGTATATGAATAACTCCATGGGAAGGCTATCTGGGTTAAGTCTTTTCGTATGCTCTCAATCTCCCGAACGGCCGGTGTTTGCATGCTTTCGTGGAGGCAGCCAGGCGCTCCGTTGTTTCAGCGGTGTTCGGCAGAAAAAGTGTCCGTTTTCAGTTCCATAGAAATAGAGCCAAACACCGCTGAGCATTCGCATGATTTAAAATGGCCGCTGCCTCGTGGTCGACATACGAACGACGACCACCCTGAATTCGGCTTAATTGAGAAGTGTCTGCGGTTAACCACAACGTTCTAATTGGGATCACTTCGTTAACCTGCAGCACACTCCTCACTTGGGTGGCCGTTCGTTCGGCAGTTTTGTTCGGGGAAAAAGAGTCATTCGAATGGCTGGGCTATAGCAACCAGCCATTCATACGAACGGGGGACAAACAGACGAACGTAGTACAAATCCAAGCAGACAGATGGTTCTGTCACAGTAATTATTGAAGTTTCTTAAAAATTGCAATAATTACCTTTGCAGTGTCACTTCTGCAAATCTCACTAAGACAATCTCACTAATGCACATACTCTCTCACTGGCATACACACTTACACACAAACACATACACATTCTCACTGACCTACACAGTGTCACCTACACACTCTCACTAATACACACACTCTAACTTACACACTCTCACTGACATACACAGTGTCACTTACACACTCTCACCAGTGGCGTACATACCAGGGTTGCAGGGGTCGCGGCTGCGACCGGGCCCGGCCCACCAGGGGGCCCGGCCGCCCCTGCGACCCGGTATGTAGCCACAGGGCCAGCCTCTTCCCCTGAGGGGCCCAGGAGCCGGCCACCCCAGGGCCCCCCGAGGCTGGCCCTGCTGTCTGAAAGTGGTGGCTGGTCGAGCAGGCAAGTGGCGGTGGCAGGCACTCAGTGCTTTATCTTCAGCTCCTAAGCGCACCGCGCCTGATACAGTGGAAGATAGCGTCATCTTCAGCGCCCGGCATCATACATGGCCCGGGGAGCTGAAAGAAGGAAACGTGAGTGCTCCCTCGCGCGCCCGCCTGCCTGCCCGACCGGCCACCCACCCAGGAGCCCAGCAGCACCACTGGACCCCAGGGAATCCCCCCAGCACTCCGAAAGGTAAGGAGGCTGGGGGGGATTAAATTTAAAAAAAACAAAAAACTAGTGTTAGTGTTTGAGTGTGTGTTAGTGTTTGAGTGTGTGTTAGTGTTTGAGTGTGAGTGAGTGTTAGTGTGTGTCTGCTAGTGAGTGTTAGTGTTAGTGTGAGTGTTGGTGTGTGTGAGTGTTAGAGTGAGTGTTAGTGTGTGTGTCTGCTAGTGAGTGTTAGTGTGTGTGAGTGTTAGAGTG
>OW240912.1:423144131-423173996 GCA_933207985.1 Pelobates cultripes
TAGCTAACCCAAGAATGGACTGTAACCTGTAACCGGAGATACAGCAAACATAGCAGTACTCCTCGAATAAGAACTGTCACGGTTACTGGTTTTATACACAAGTATCGCAACCCTGTTATAACCCACATGTTAATTTAGTTTATTAGCTCTATAATGTTACTCCATACTTTATTATATCACCTTACACGTATATAACAAGTCTCCCAAGGGTGGGGAAACCAACCCACACTCTCCAATTGCCTAGATAGAGTGTAGTGATGAACCAAATTGAGTCGGGACGCAGTGTCTCTGACCACAAAACATATGCAGTGACACCCCGAGAAGCATGATATGGCACCCGTACACCACTCAGGCCTTAAGGTACTGAGAGCCCAGCAACACCCTAATAAAGTCCACCAGAGTAAAGCTAATTTGCAAGCAAGGAATTGTGGGTTCCATGGCCTTCATAAACATACATAGGCACCTCACTGAAGTAGAATGTCACGATACACTCTGTATGTCTATGATTCACAGTCACAGGTGGATCTTAAAAAATAAATAAATGGGAAACTGTCAACTCCCATGTAACGGAGCTCCTTATACTCCAACCGAGTATCTCCGTTGATGGATGCTCCTAGTGCCTCCCGAGGGCTCCAAGCACTTCTCCAGACACCATAAGCACTGCAGAGAGGGAAGCCGGAACAAGCTCTTAAAAGAGCTTAGTGATTATAGCTAGGGCCATATACAGAGTATAGCAATCCCCTATTGTAGATGCAGTCAATGAGTAGAGACGAGGCTCTATGTTGAGGGTCAAAACAGGAACAGACAGAGCTGTGGCTTTATTGTTTCTTATATACACATTTTTACACAATGTTACCACCCACATGGTTTTGTAGCACAGCGAATCAAATACGTATAATACAGTTAAACCCTCCCAGTCAGGACAATCAAACCCTCCCCTCTGCCTGTGATATTACTGTACACAATGGGCTAATGTAATTATCACAGGCAGGAAAATACACAGTTTTACACAATATTCATAACTTTAAAAGCATACATCACATTCACATAAAACTTATATTTTCAGGACCAGCATACTCCAAATACAAACATACTCAAAAATCAGACCATTCCCTCCACCACCGTGACATACAACCAAACACATGACATCTAGCACTCCCACCGATATGAAAATTTACTCTCACAATACACGGGGCCTCAACACCCCTCATAAGCGTTGCAAACACCTAGAAGATATCAAACATGTCTCCGCCGACATTGTGTGTTTACAGGAGACACACTTTGTTAAACTGTGCATACCCACCTTTGGCACCCGTGACTACCCAACTCAATTTCACGCAGCACACACATCCAAAGCCAGAGGTGTATCCATACTTGCCACTGGGTTTTGGAGGGGCCTGTTTGCCAGCCTTTTGCCTCAGGCTTATGGCCCATATGCTAAAACTTTGTTTTCTCACTGTAAAAAGGCTTGTTCCTGCCTTTTTACTATGTGGTTCGGTAAATGGCATTTACCGAACAGCCGAACCACACACAAGTGGAGTGTTCAGCCAATTTACCTCCCAGGCTCGTGGTTAACCGCAAGCTAATTGACGAATTGCCGGGTGGACACCGTTCGTATAGTCGAACACGTGGCGGTGGCCATCTTGTTTAGTCGAACGCAGTCAGCAGTGTTTTGCCGCCGAGTTCATGGAACTCAAATTATACACATGATGGCACGAACACAGTTGACCTTTACCTTCTTTGAAACTTCGACGCTTTGGCGGGAGTCGAACGGCGTTCAACAATTCGAATGTCACTTTAACATGGGCTATTTGGACGAACGGCCTCTGTTCGTGCATTTGAACTGCATTTGAACTATGTGAACTAGACTGGCCGCACAACCTAAATCCCTGGAACTATTTTGGGTGTGACAGAACCATCTTTCTGTTGCGGTGGATTCGTCTGTTTCTGCCCCGTTCGCGTAAATCGCTGTTTCCTACAGCCCAGCCATACGAATGACTGTTTTTCCCCGAACAAAACTACCGAAAGAATGGCCACCCAGGAGAGAAGTGTGCTGCTGGTTAACCTATTGATCCCAATTAAAACGTTGTGGTTAACCGCAGACATTTCTCAATTAAACCGAATTCAGGGTGGTCGTCGTTTGTATGTCGACCACGAGGCAGCGGCCATTTTAAAACACGCGAAAGCCCAGCGGTGTTCAGCTCTATTTTCATGGAACTAAAAACGGACACTTTTTCTGCCAAACACCGCTGAAACAACGGAACGCCTGGCTGCCTCCACGAAAGCGTACGAACACCGGCCGTTCGGGAGGTTTACAACACACGAAAGGACTTAACCCAGATAGCCTTCCCATGGAGTCAATCGCATACCGAAAGACTGTAAGAACTTTGACTCCATGGCGATTGAACTATGTGTGTGGGATCTGAGCGCTATTCGCTAATAATATGCACTCAGATCCAGGCTATCTGGGGATATGTGATACGAATGGGAAATGTTCGGTTATTTTAAAGTTATGTATTTTTATGTATTTTCTAGTGTTGTATTTAAGATAGCGATTTGTCTTTGTCCTGAAGATAATTGAATTACTTCTCAATTATCTCCAGGGCAGAGGGGAGGAAACCATATTGCATTGTGGGTAAAAACTGTGACTGTATGTCTGGAATGTCTTCATGTCCATCTGTGATCCCAGTCTCCCATTTGGTCCCCTAGGGGAGTGTCCACCAAGACCTGCATAAATACGGGCAGGTAGCCCACAGTAAAGCCAGATCCTGTTTGACCCTCAATGCGGAGCTTCTGTCTCGTTATTGGGGGGATTTCTTCTTTCCGTTTAGAGACTGCTGGATGGAACCGAAAGCCGCTTGGTGGATATCGTTGTTCAGCGGCTAGCAGCAGTTCGTGGAGTTTGGAGCCTTTCACGGATCCCGGTCGGGAGATTACCGCTTCCCCTGGTTATGGTTTGTGGATTACAGTTTATGCGAACGGATTACTGAATTGTGAAAGGGGAAGGTGAACTAAACGGCGGTTTCCCTTAAAGACACCAGGGGTGTCTTAATGTTGGGCATGAAAGCCATGCTTGCGGTCGGTCAAATATGACTTCTAGGAATTTCCTGAACCCCTGCTCTGATCTGGGTGATTTTTGGATATGTTGTTCACCCAGATCAGGGCTATCCAGGGATGTATAATTTTATGGGTATATGCAGTTGTTACGACACGTACCGTCGGGTAGATGAAGCCGCCGTTTAGGCAATAATCCCCTTCTCCAGAAATGCAGGTTTAAATCCAGCCGATCGCCAAACTCCCGAACGAAGTCCGCGAACACGGCAACTCCCGATCAGCCAAACAGTCGAACGCCTTCCACAGCTAGAAATAACGAAAGCGCTGTCCCAATAATAATTCCCCCCACAAACGAGACCAAGCTCCGTCTTGAGGGTCAAATGAAGATCTGTTTAATGGGGGCTACCTGCCCGGTATTTATGCAGGTCTCCACAAGGTGGACACTCCCCGAGGGGACCTTGTGGAAGACTGTAACACATATTGTACAGTAGCCAATCGCAGTGGCTTCAATAATAGCCCTTCCCATCTTGCCCATAATTCCGTCTTCTTTACCTTGGAGATAATTGGTGAAGAAACCTAATTATCTCCCAAGGTAGAGACCATCGCCATCTTAAATTACAGTGACAAAATGACATTAAAATACACAACTACAGAAATACCGAATGCATATGGTTCGTGTAACGTATCCCCAGACAGCCTGGATCTGAGGGCATGTTTTCACCGAATAGCGCTCAGATCCGATGTATCTAGTCGAATCGCCATGGAGTCAAAGTCTTTCACCAGTCCTTCGGGATACGAATGACTCCATGGGATGGCTGTCGGGGTAAAAGTCCATATGACTGAACAAAACTCCCGAACGACCGACGTTCGCATGCCTTGTCGAAAAGGAAGGTAGGCAGCAGCTTTTCAGCGGTGTTCGGTAGTTTAAGTGTCCGTTTTTAGGTCCATACAGTTTGTACCGAACACCGCTCTGTGTTCGTATGTCCCAAAATGGCCGCTGCCTCGTGGTCGACATGCGAACGACGACCACCCGTACGAATGGAATGGAGAGGTGTCTGCGGTTAACCACAACGTTCTAATTGGGGCCAAGAGGTTAACCAGCAGCTCACTCCTCTCCTGGGTGGCCATTCGTTCGGTAGTTTCAATCGGCATTTTGCAAATACACGAACGGGGGTATATGAACAGGCAATTCCGCGAACAAAGGGAAACAGACGAACCAACAATGCAGATGAATCTGTCACAGCAGTGTTTTGGGGAGTTTTCTGTGTTGTGTGAAAACAAATTTTTTTCTGCTTGGGGATAATTGAGTTAATTACAGTATCTTACTCAACTATCTCCCAAGCAGAGGGGAAGGTTTGTGTACCTTATCTGGGAGTGTCTAACTGTACAAATCTGTCCTGATTGGCTTTGTAACTTTGTATCCTGTGCTCCACAAGGTCCACGAGGGTGGTAACTGTTTAAAGACCAATCTCACCACAAGCCTGGTTGCTTGTATGTTGCCTTTAGACTATGGCCCCATGTTGAAACGCTGGATTTTCCCCTGCAAAGACATGAAAGCCGGGTCATTTGGTGCTTGCCATTTTTGAGCGGTGATACCCCAGATAGCTATGCCATGGAGCTAATTCGTATAATGAAAGACTATGGGAAAGACTTTGGCTCCATGGCAATTGAACTGTATGTGTGTGCTCTGAGCGCCATTCAGTAATAATGTGCGCTCAGATCTGAGCTATCTGGGGATATGTTGAATGTACCTGTTTTATGCAATGGCTGCACAGTTATATATTTTTATGTATTTTATTGTCTTTTGCTGCCATGTGTTCAATGGAGTTTTGCCTCTGTCCTTGGAGATAATTGGATTACTTCACAATTATCTCCAGGATAGAAGACTCTGTGGAACTGGTTTTGGGCAGAAAAGCCATGCTTCCTTTGGTCACAAAGGACTACGATCTATCTTTTGAACCACTGGACCAATTTGGATAATTTTGACATATGTATTTGGAGTATGCTGATTCTGAAAATGTAAGTTTTATGTGAATGTGATGCATACTTTTCAAGTTATGAATAATGTGGAAAAATTGTATTTCTCTGCTTGTTATAATTACATTACCCATTGTGTAAGGTAATTGAATCACAGGCAGAGGGGAGGATTTTGTGTGGGAGTGTCTTAGTGTATTGTATGTGTTTATTGGTTGCGCTCCAAAACCCTGTGGATGGTACTAATGTGTAAATAAGCACAATAAACCCACAGCTCTGTCTGTTCACTGCTTGACCCTCAACACGGAGCTTTGTCTCGTTCTTGGGGGGATTTATTGTATGCTGTTCCAGTTCGACTGCTAGGAGTGTAAACCTATTCGTATGGTTTTTCCTATTCGGCTGTTTACGGCATTCATATGATTTCTTGTTCGGCGGATTGGTGTTCTGCAGTAGCTGTGCTTGTGTCTCTGGAAGGGAAGATCTACTAAACGGTGGTTTAACCCTTTTATGCCTGAGGGTGCCGTTACAGTAACCTTGTGGGAAAAACCTGTATATGAGACAATAAACCCTCAGACTGCTGAGTTCCTGTATTACCCTTTGTAACGGCTACCCTGGTAGAGAGAGGGTATCGGCCGTTGGAGACGTCCTTTTTCCCTGCAAGCTGCTGTGGAGAAGTAAGCTGGTATAATCCCATCTACGATATCCAGTCAGGTTCAGCTGTAACAGGAGCAGAATAACATTCCCAAATAATCCCCTTCCAAGAACGAGACAAGGCTACGTTTTGAAGGGTCAAGAAGATCTGAGGTCTGGGAGAACCAGCCTGCTTTTTATTAGGAACAAGTACACACAGGACACTCCCAGGGGGAGGATGAAAATAACCAATTACACACAGGGTAACACCCCCACGTCTCCTCCCCTCAGATAAACACATAACATAATTATAACGTACCATTTTTCACCCTAGTTCTGGATGTACCCCAAAAACCAGGGGGTACACCTTTAAGTCCAGTACCGCTTGAAAGGTCTTGGTTAGGGGAACAATCTGTCGAAGTTTCAGCCCATTCGGTTATGGGGTTCGGGAGTTATGGAGGTTTGAAGTTTTGACCGACTGCACGGATTTTCTAGCCGAAAATAGTTCCACAAGTTTTGGCCCTGCAGTCGGTCTCTGTTCGCCGGTTACAAAAAGACGAAATTCTTGCCATCCACAACTATCTCCGAGTTCGCTGGATTCCCCATAGCTGATTAAGTGAAACTACCGAATGGCCCGTGATTCGGTAGTTTCCGTGCGAAGTTCTGGTTGTATGGAGGTCTCAGCGGTGTTCGCCTGTTTGCGTATCCGATTTTAGTTCCACGCGTCGACGGGCAACCACCGCTGTTCGCACGTAAAATGGCCGCGGCCACGTGTAAAGTGCCGAAATGCCGGCCATCCATACTTAACACAAAGAATTCGTCTGAAATCATACGAACGGCTGTATTCCCCAGTAATGGTATTCCCTTGCAATAATTTTGACATTTTCACTGTTTTAGTCCATAGGGCTTTGGTGCTGGTGAAGTCCTGTTACACTGCTCCCCTTTTGTGGAACACCCCGGCAGACCCGGATTGATCCTTTTCGGGTCAACTTGGGGCTGTCCGGTCCATTGTTAGGGTAATAGTTCTGTTTGTCTGGACAGACCATCGGCATTTCCATTAAATTTGCCAGGGCGGTATTGGATAGAGAAGTTATAGGGTTGCAGTGCGAGGCTCCATCTTAATAAACGTCCATTGTCTCCAGCTACTCTATTCAGCCATACCAGAGGGTTATGGTCGGTGATTAGAGTAAATTCCTGTCCGTACAAATATGGGGTGAGTTTCTTTAGTGCCCAGACTAGGGCCAAGCATTCCTTTTCCACTGCCGCGTAACTCACTTCCCTAGGTAAGTTTTCTACTGAGATACGCGACAGGGTGCTCGCTTCCATCTTCCCCGACCTGGCTTAGAACTGCCCCCAGTCCATACATGGATGCATCTGTATGGACGACAAATCTTTTGTTAGGGACGGGGGCAGACAGGACAGGTGCATGAATTAGAGCATTCTTTAGGGCTTGAAAGGCGGTTTCACAGGCGGGAGACCACAGGACTATCCTAGGCAAGTTCTTTTTGGTTAGGTCTGTCAAGGGTTTTGCGATGGCGCTATAGTCTGGGACAAACCTCCTATAATATCCTGCCGTCCCCAAAAATGCTAAGACCTGGGTTTTGGTGTGGGGTGTGGGCCAGTTAGCTACCGCTTCAACTTTAGCGGGTTCTGGGCGCTGCTTCCCACATCCCACCCGGTGTCCCAGGTACTGGACTTCGGCCATGCCGAAGTTACACTTCTCTGGTTTCAGAGTCAAGCCTGCGGCTCGAATCTGATCCAGTACGGCTTCGACATTGTGACAGAACCATCTGTCTGCTGGATTTTTGCCCGTTCGTCTGTTTGTCCCCGTTCGTATGAATGGCTGGTTTCTATAGCCCAGCCATTCGAATGACTCTTTTTCCCGAACAAAACCGCCGAACGAACGGCCACCCAAGTGAGGAGTGTGCTGCAGGTTAACGAAGTGATCACCATTATAACGTTGTGGTTAACCGCAGACACTTCTCAATTAAACCGAACTCAGGGTGGTCGTCGTTCGTATGTCGACCACGAGGCAGCGGCCATTTTAAATCATGCGAACGCTCAGCGGTGTTTGGCTCTATTTCTATGGAGCGGAAAACGGACACTTTTTCTGTCGAACACCGCTGAAACAAGGGAACGCCTGGCTGCCTCCACGAAAGCATGCGAACATCGGCCGTTCGGGAGATTGAGAACACACAAAGGACTTAACCCAGATAGCCCACCCATGGAGTCATTCGTGTACCGAAGGACTGTAAGAACTTTGACTCCATGGCGATTGAACTATGTGTGTGGGATCTGAGCGCTATTTGCTAATAATATGCACTCAGATCCAGGCTATCTGGGGACATGTAATACGAATGGGAAATGTTCAGTCTTCATGTAGTTATGCATTTTTGTGTCTTTTATTATTTCATGTTTAAGATGGCGACTGTCCTTGTCCTGGAGTTAATTGAGTTACTTGGTAATTAACTCCAGGACAGAGGGGAGGGAATCAGAATGTACTGTGGGTAAAATATGTGACTGTGTGTCAGAAATGTCCTGCTATCTGTCTGTACTTTAAGTCTTCCATTTGGTCCCCTAGGGGAGTGTCCACCAGGTGGGAGACCTGCATAAATACGGGCAGGTAGCCCACAGTAAACACAGATCTTATTTGACCCTCAATGCGGAGCTTCTGTCTCGTTATTGGGGGGATTTCTTCTTCACGTTTAGAGACTGCTGGATGGAACGAAAGCCGCTTTGGGGATATTATTGTTCGGCGGTTCCTAGCAGTTCGTATATTGCCGTTCGGGAGTTTGGAGCCGTTCGTGGATTTCGATCGGGAGATTGCCGCTTCCCCTGCATTTGGTTCGTGGGTTACAGAGTAAGCGAACAGAGACTGTACTGCAGCCGGGGAAGGTTTACTAAACGGCGGTTTGGCTTAAAGACACGGGAGGTGTCTTAACAATTGGTGGCAAGCGACGGGATGAATCCTACAGCACTGGAGGTCAGCTACAAGAGATGCAGTACGAGGAATTAAGGCGTGCTACACTTAAGGACATATTGGAACGCCGAGGAAGGTCAGCAAGCAATTTAAAGAAACGGGAGATTATTGCTTTGCTAATGGAGATGGATGCAGCAACGGGAATGGAAAGAGTCAACGTGCCCAGTACCTTGGATTTAACACCCGAGGAAATACAATTCAACCGGGCAGTACAAATAAGGCTGGCACATTTTGGCCCCAACCCCTCAGCTGACATCGTGGTTCGTGTGCAGGCAGCAGTTGCAACACAACAGGCAGCCCGGGAAAGAGGAGCTGCAGCAGCAGAGGTACCGTATGACAATAATGTGGTTGCTAGAAAAAAGGTACCTTTTGCTGCGTTTAAAAATTTTGTGGAAACAGAGGGAGAGATTGATGGATTTTTGGCAGACTTTGAGAGGCAGTGTGCGCTACATCAGGTACCTGCAGATGAATGGGTCACCATCCTCTCTGGGAAATTATCTGGCCGGGCTAGTGAAGCTTTTCGGGCCATCCCAGAGGAGGAGATCACCAGCTATCGGGCTGTGAAAGAGGCGCTCCTAGCCAGGTATGCAGTGACCCCAGAGGCGTACAGGCGGAGGTTTAGAGAAACCAACAAGCTGGTTGGGGACTCTTATGTGGAATGGGCCTGCAGAGTCCATCGTACCGCAGCCCACTGGATGGCTGGATGCCAAGCGGTAACTGGGGAGGAGGTGTTACAAGTGTTCCTGCTGGAGCACTGCTTTGATAGACTACCTGCTGGGGTCCGGGAATGGGTCAGAGACAGAAAACCCTCTACCCTACCCGAGGCTGCCCGTCTGGCAGACGAATACACGGATGCCCGCAAGTTGGATGGTACAGCTGCTAAAGCCCCTGCCAGACTGGAATATCGACCAGCAGTAACACCCGCTCCTGCAGTCTACCAACCCCCAGTACACCGTACCCCAGCTGCACCACCAGCTAACAATTATATGCAACCAGCCCGATTTAATGCCCGGGAGTACTCCCAACCCATCCGGTGCTATGGATGCAAGCAGTTGGGGCACAAGCGTCCTGAGTGCCCCCTGAACAGTGCCAACCAGGCTCAGTCCTGGAGGAGACCAGTTAACGGAAACCAGCGCCCACCTCAGCCTGCTGCTCACTGCCTAGAGCAGGAGGAATTTTGGGGCATTCTGCACGAGGCAGACCCAGTGCAAGCGGCTCACCAGGATAATCGCCAGCAACATCGGCAAACTGTGAAGCTAAATGGCAGAGTGGTGAATGGGCTGAGAGACACAGGAGCCACGATGACACTGCTCCAAAAGAACTTGGTCTCAGAGCATCAACACACTGGAG
Organism: Pelobates cultripes; assembly: GCA_933207985.1. NCBI lineage: Eukaryota > Metazoa > Chordata > Amphibia > Anura > Pelobatidae > Pelobates > Pelobates cultripes. The sequence continues at coordinate 423,154,120 of OW240912.1, forward strand.
ACACTGTGGCAGTAAGGGTAGCAGGGGGTGCCGTGTTTCGCTTACCTGTTGCCCGAGTACATTTGGATTGGGGAGTGGGCGCTAGGCATGTGGATGTGGGGGTGATGAAGGACTTGCCCGCAGATGTTCTTTTGGGAAACGATTTGGCCCCTTTGGTTTCAGCCTATGCTCCGATGGGCCCTGCAGACGTGAACCCAGTGACCACCCGTGCCCAGACCCGTGCTGCCGGAACCAGCCCACTTGCTGACGAGACCCAGGTAAGATCTCCTTCCCCGACTGATACCCCAGATCAGGTCCCCTTAAGCTGGGATTCCCCAGAGGAGTTTGGGAGGGAAACCCGGGCGGATCCGACCCTCCAAAGATACAAGGACAGGGCAGAGGCTGGGGAGGAAGGAATAGATGGGGAACGGTATGAGTGGGTGGGGGACAGGTTATATAGGATCCCTAAACCTTCCCAGAAGAGTGTTGCCTCTCCGCCGAATCGCCAGTTAGTGGTACCTGCAAAGTACCGGCAGGAGATTCTGCGGATAGGGCATGATGTTCCTTTAGCTGGACATCTAGGGTCCCGCCGCACAGCCTATAGGATTTCACAGAACTTCTTTTGGCCAAACTTTAACCAGGCTGTGCGGATGTACTGCAGCACGTGTGACACATGTCAACGGGTAGGAAAGCGGGGGGACCACCCTAAGGCTAGGCTATTATCGATGCCTATTATAGGGGAGCCCTTTGCCCGCATAGCCGTTGACATTGTGGGTCCACTGGCCAGGGCTAGTCCATCCGGTAAGAAGTATGTTCTTACCGTGGTGGACTATGCCACCCGCTATCCAGAGGCAGTAGCGCTGTCTAACATAGAGGCAGAGACGGTTGCTGATGCCCTGGTTAGAATTTTTACTAGGGTCGGGTTCCCTAAGGAGATCCTCTCCGACCAGGGAACCCAATTCACCGCTGTGCTCACCCAGCAACTGTGGAAGGTGTGCGGCATTAAGCCGTTACTTAGCTCACCCTACCACCCACAGACTAACGGTCTCTGCGAGCGCTTTAACAGTACCCTCAAACAGATGCTGAGGACCTTTACAGACACTTGCAGAGACTGGGAGAGATTCCTGCCTCATCTATTATTTTCTTATAGAGAGGTGCCCCAGGAATCTACTGGGTTCTCCCCCTTTGAGCTGCTGTATGGGAGAAGGGTCCGCGGACCCCTAGATCTCATTAGAGGCCACTGGGAGGGGGAGACGGAGCAAGAGGGGACCCCCATAGTGCCATATGTTCTGGAACTCCGGGACCGCATGGAGAAACTGTCCCTGATGGTAAGGGAGAATCTCCAGGCGGCCCAGGGGAGACAGAAGAGATGGTACGATCAGGGTGCCCGACAGCGGGTCTTCCAGGTTGGGCAAAAGGTATTGGTGCTTAAACCTGTGAAGGCCAACAAGATGCAAGCATCTTGGCAGGGCCCGTACAAGGTAGTGGCGCAGATCTGCGACACTACTTACTTGATAGCCAGCTGTGCAGATGAGAGGATCCAGCGGTCCTTTCATGTGAACATGCTGAAAGAGTACCAGGAGAGACCTGAGAACATTGCAGCAGTGTGTGCCCCAGCTGCAGATGATTCTGAGAATTTACCCCTTCCAGATCTATTAGAAAGGGATTCCCAGACTGACCTAACTACCTTGGTACAGCTAGGGGACTGGTTGAACCCCACAGAAAGGGTACAGGCGCAGCAGTTGTTATGGGAGAAGCAGGCGACGTTCTCCCAGGAACCAGGTTATACCACCCTAGCTGTGCATAAGGTAGAGACCCCTGGACAGACCCCGTTACGACAGCCCCCCTACCGTATCCCTGAAGCAGTCCGTGAAGGAATGCGGAAGGAGATACAGGAGATGACCCAACTTGGGGTTATCGAGCACTCCGACAGCCCTTGGGCCTCGCCTGTAGTCCTGGTGCCAAAGAAAGATGGGACCACCCGGTTCTGTGTGGACTACAGGCGACTCAACGAGCGGACCACCACTGACGCCTACCCAATGCCCCGGGTAGACGAATTACTAGATCGTATTGCCAGGGGGCGATATCTGACCACCATAGACCTGTGTAAGGGCTACTGGCAGATCCCCCTGGCCGAGGATGCTATCCCCAAGTCGGCATTTGTCACCCCATTTGGCCTGTACCAATTTAAGGTCATGCCTTTTGGGATGAAAAATGCACCGGCTACCTTCCAACGGATGGTGGATAGACTCCTGGATGGCTTCCAAGAATTTGCCTGTGCATACTTGGACGACATTGCGATCTACAGTGGGTCCTGGGAGGAACACCTGGTACATGTAGGGGTAGTGCTGGATAAGATTAGGGCCGCTGGCCTGACGTTGAAGCCAGAAAAGTGTCATCTAGGTATGGCTGAAGTGCAGTACCTGGGTCACAGAGTGGGGTGTGGGAGCCAGAGACCAGAGCCAGCCAAGGTAGAAGCAGTGGCTAACTGGCCCACACCTACTACTAAGACCCAGGTATTGGCCTTCTTGGGGACGGCAGGGTACTACAGACGATTGCGATCTACAGTGGGTCCTGGGAGGAACACCTGGTACATGTAGGGGTAGTGCTGGATAAGATTAGGGCCGCTGGCCTGACGTTGAAGCCAGAAAAGTGTCATCTAGGTATGGCTGAAGTGCAGTACCTGGGTCACAGAGTGGGGTGTGGGAGCCAGAGACCAGAGCCAGCCAAGGTAGAAGCAGTGGCTAACTGGCCCACACCTACTACTAAGACCCAGGTATTGGCCTTCTTGGGGACGGCAGGGTACTACAGACGTTTTGTCCCTGACTACAGCGCTATCGCTAAGCCCCTGACAGACCTGACGAAGAAGAACTTGCCTAAGCAGGTCCTGTGGTCTCCGGCTTGTGAAGCTGCGTTCCAGGCACTGAAACAGGCTCTTGTGAATGCCCCTGTCTTGGCTGCCCCAGTCCCTAACAAACGCTTTCTCGTCCATACAGATGCTTCCATGTATGGACTGGGGGCTGTGCTGAGCCAAGTCGGGGAAGATGGAGGAGAGCACCCTGTCGCATATCTCAGCAGAAAGTTGTTACCCAGAGAAGTGAGTTATGCGGCAGTGGAGAAGGAATGCTTGGCCTTGGTCTGGGCATTGAAAAAGTTAAGCCCCTATTTGTATGGGCAAGAGTTTTCCCTTGTGACTGATCACAACCCACTCGTTTGGCTTAACCGGGTCTCAGGAGACAATGGGAGACTGCTGAGATGGAGCTTGGCACTACAGCCCTACAATTTTACCATCAGCTACAGACCCGGTAAGCTAAACGGAAACGCAGATGGGTTGTCACGACAAACAGACGTTTCCATCACCTCGTAGTCCGGTCATCCCCAAGTTGACCCGCCACAGGGTCAAGCCGGGTCTGCCGGAGTGTCCCACAAGGAGGGAGCCGTGTGACAGAACCATCTGTCTGCTGGATTTTTGCCCGTTCGTCTGTTTGTCCCCGTTCGTATGAATGGCTGGTTTCTATAGCCCAGCCATTCGAATGACTCTTTTTCCCGAACAAAACCGCCGAACGAACGGCCACCCAAGTGAGGAGTGTGCTGCAGGTTAACGAAGTGATCACCATTATAACGTTGTGGTTAACCGCAGACACTTCTCAATTAAACCGAACTCAGGGTGGTCGTCGTTCGTATGTCGACCACGAGGCAGCGGCCATTTTAAATCATGCGAACGCTCAGCGGTGTTTGGCTCTATTTCTATGGAACGGAAAACGGACACTTTTTCTGTCGAACACCGCTGAAACAAGGGAACGCCTGGCTGCCTCCACGAAAGCATGCGAACATCGGCCGTTCGGGAGATTGAGAACACACAAAAGACTTAACCCAGATAGCCCACCCATGGAGTCATTCGTGTACCGAAGGACTGTAAGAACTTTGACTCCATGGCGATTGAACTATGTGTGTGGGATCTGAGCGCTATTCGCCAATAATATGCACTCAGATCCAGGCTATCTGGGGACATGTAATACGAATGGGAAATGTTCAGTCTTCATGTAGTTATGCATTTTTGTGTCTTTTATTATTTCATGTTTAAGATGGCGACTGTCCTTGTCCTGGAGTTAATTGAGTTACTTGGTAATTAACTCCAGGACAGAGGGGAGGGAATCAGAATGTACTGTGGGTAAAATATGTGACTGTGTGTCAGAAATGTCCTGCTATCTGTCTGTACTTTAAGTCTTCCATTTGGTCCCCTAGGGGAGTGTCCACCAGGTGGGAGACCTGCATAAATACGGGCAGGTAGCCCACAGTAAACCCAGATCTTATTTGACCCTCAATGCGGAGCTTCTGTCTCGTTATTGGGGGGATTTCTTCTTCACGTTTAGAGACTGCTGGATGGAACGAAAGCCGCTTTGGGGATATTATTGTTCGACGGTTCCTAGCAGTTCGTATATTGCCGTTCGGGAGTTTGGAGCCGTTCGTGGATTTCGATCGGGAGATTGCCGCTTCCCCTGCATTTGGTTCATGGGTTACAGAGTAAGCGAACAGAGACTGTACTGCAGCCGGGGAAGGTTTACTAAACGGCGGTTTGGCTTAAAGACACGGGAGGTGTCTTAACAGACATGCTTTAAATGCTCCCCCCAGGTTTCGCTATAGATCGCAATGTCATCCAGGTACGCGCAAGCGAAATCCTGGAAGCCATCAAGGAGGCGGTCCACTAAGCGCTGGAATGTAGCCGGGGCGTTTTTCATCCCAAATGGCATGACTTTGAACTGGTACAAGCCAAATGGGGTGACAAAGGCCGACTTAGGGATAGCCTCCTTGTCCAGGGGGATCTGCCAATATCCTTTGCACAAATCGATGGTGGTCAGATAACGTCCCCTGGCAATGCGATCTAATAGCTCGTCTACTCGGGGCATGGGGTAGGCGTCTGTCACGGTTCTGTCATTGAGACGTCGATAATCGACACAGAACCGAGTGGTTCCGTCCTTCTTGGGAACTAGAACCACCGGGGAGGCCCACGGACTGTCTGAGGGCTCTATCACCCCTAGTCTTAACATTTCTTGGATCTCCTTCCTCATCTCCTCTTTTACTGCCTCAGGGATCCTATAGGGAGAGGGGTTTGTCCTGGGGTCTCTACATAGTGGGTTGCTAAGGGAGTGTACCCGGGCTCTTGGGAAAACGTCAACCCGTTCTCAGTCAGCAGCTGTCGGATCTGTCCCTTTTCGGCGGGAGTTAACCGCTCCCCTAGCTGTACGGTATTGAGTAGGGTTTTAGGTTCTGGGTTAGCTAATAGGTCGGGTATGGGTAAGCTGTCAGGGTCTTCGGTAGCGGGTATGCATATGGCGGCTATATCCTCGGGTCTTTCCTGATATTCCTTTAATAGATTTACATGAAAGGACTTCCGGATCCTTTCATCTTTGTTGCTGGCGATTACGTAGGTGGTGTCACAGACTTGTGCTACCACTTTGTAAGGGCCCTGCCAGGAGGTCTGGAGCTTATTCCCTTTGACAGGTCTAAGTACCAGCACCTTCTGGCCTACTTGGAACGTTCTCTGGCGGGCGCCCTGATCGTACCAACGTTTCTGGTGCCCTTGGGCCGCATGGAGGTGGTCCCGTGCCATCCGGGCTAACTGCTCCATACGGTCCCGCATTTCTAATACGTATGGCACGATGGGTACACCGTCGTGTTCTGTCTCCCCCTCCCAGTGCTCCCGGATGAGGTCGAGAGGTCCTCGTACTCTCCGGCCATAGAGCAGTTCAAAGGGAGAGAACCCTGTGGATTCCTGCGGCACCTCCCGATAAGCGAACAGGAGGTGCGGCAAGAATCGTTCCCAGTCTCTGTATTCCGCTGTAAAGGTCCTCAGCAATTGCTTTAGGGTACCGTTAAAGCGTTCACAGAGACCGTTAGTCTGCGGGTGGTACGGGGAACTAAGCAGGGACTTAATACCACAGACCTTCCACAGCTGTTGGGTTAGGTCTGCGGTAAACTGGGTCCCTCTGTCGGACAGGATTTCCTGGGGGAATCCCACTCGGGTGAATATCCCGACTAAAGCACTGGCGACAGTGTCAGCCTGGATATTCGTCAGAGCGACGGCTTCTGGGTAGCGAGTAGCATAGTCCACCACGGTAAGGATGTATTTCTTACCAGAGGGACTGGGGTTAGGTAGGGGTCCCACTAGGTCGACTGCTACCCTGCTAAATGGTTCCTCGATCACAGGCATAGGTAACAGTCGAGCTTTAGGGTGATCCCCTCTCTTCCCTACCCGTTGGCATACGTCACAAGTACTGCAGTAACGTCGCACATCCTTCGAGATCCCCGGCCAAAAGAAGGTCTGGGTGATCCTGAAGGTGGTGCGGTTACCCCCTAGATGCCCTGCCAACGGAATGTCGTGGCCAATTCGGAGAAGTTCCAACCGGTACTTTCTGGGTACCACCAGTTGGCGCTTCTGCGAAGGGGCACCGCCTCTCTTTCTGCCTTCAGCCAGTCTGTATAACCTGTCCCCATCCCATAGAAAACGTTCCCGTCCGTCCCCCCCACTGTCAGCTAATTCCCGATACTTTTGGAGGGTGGGGTCCTCTCTAGTTTCTCTCCCAAACTCCTCTGGGGTGTCCCAAGCTATGGGCCTGCTTATCGTAGTGGGGTGACATGTGGGTGCTTGGCTTACCTGGGTCTCCCGGCCTGTATTATGATCATCTGCGACACGGGACTGTGAACGGGTGGTTACGGGACAGGCGGCAGCAGGTGTGGGCAAATATGCTGAAGTTAAAGGTCCAATGTCATTTCCCAATACGACCTCGGCAGGCAAGTTGTCCATAATGCCGACGGTGGTCTTTCCTGATCCGACTCCCCAATCTAAGTGTACTCGGGCAGTGGGCAAGCGAAAAACAGCGCCCCCGGCGACCCGAACAGCAACAGTGCGGGTAGACACATCCTCCGGCTTCACTAGGTGCTGTTGGATCAAAGTGCCCCGGTGTCTCTTAGGCCTTGTGCTGCTTGTCCATTCACCTTAACCTCCTGTCGGTGATGTTGTCGATTGTCTGGGGAAGCAGCTTGTATGGGGTCTGCTTCATACAAAATCCCCAGACATTCTTCAGGGCCCATTTCGGCTCCCAGACAGTGAGCCGCAGCGGGTCGTGCTGCAGGGGCCTCTGTGCTGGGAGTTGTACGCCTCCAGTTGTTGTTACTGGATCTTAGGGGACAATACCGGGCAATATGTCCGAGGTTGCTGCAGTGATGGCACGTCACCTTTGACAAATCCCGGGGGTAGTTAGTAGGCCCCTGAGGACGTGGTGGTCCTGGTGGGACTGGAGCTCGAAATTCTGGGCGTGAGACAGCGGCTGGGGCACGTGGCTCTATTTTATGAGCTTGTCGTGTAGTACCCTGGCTTACTTTCCTTGTCTCGGCATATTCGTCGGCCAGCCGAGCCGCCTCCTTTAAATTGGCGGGGCGCCGATCTCGTACCCAGTCTTGTATGTCCGCAGCCAAATCTTGGAAGAAATGTTCCATTAAGAACAACTGTAACACCTCCTCACCCGTATGGGCTTTGCACCCTTGGACCCAGTGAGATGCTATTCTCTGTAGTCGGTTTGCCCATTCCATGTGGGAGTCCACAACTTTCTTTTTGGACTCCCGGAAGCGGCGACGGTATGCTTCTGGAGTTACCGGATACCTGGTGAGCAGTGCCTCTTTTACTTTTTGGTACTGCGTGATTTCCTCTGTAGTGAGTGCTCGGAAAGCCTCATTAGCTTTCCCTGACAGTTTTCCCGCCAGGATAGTGACCCATTGCTCTGGCGGTATGTGATGTAGTGAGCACTGCCTTTCAAAGTCAGCCAAATACCCATCAATTTCCTCGTCATTTTCTACAAAGGCTTTAAATGCAGTAAAGGGGATTTTCTTTACCGTAGTAGTGGGTAGCGGGGTGGGAACTGTCTGGGTAGTGAGCTGTCGGGCTCTTACCAGTTCCGTTTCTTGTTCCCTCTTGGTTTATATTTCTTCCCTTGCTTCCCGGAACAGTTGGGTTATTAGTTCTGTAGACGTGACTGGATACAAAGCTAATCTCCGCTGCACAATGGCAGTAATCACATCGTCCTCACTGATGGGTGCCATGGGTTCAGTTACCTCCATGGACCTGTCCATCTCGTCCAGCTCCAGCAGGTCAGCTATCAGCTCCCTCCGTGGTCTGTTGCTGGCACTCCTACCACGATTCTCCAAAAGATCCTTTAGTGTGGGTCTTTTCAGCTTCGCATACTGTGACTCCATTCAGTGCTTGTTTGTTGGATAAAAGGACCATCCCACCGCTGCCACCAATGTAACGGCTACCCTGGTAGAGAGAGGGTATCGGCCGTTGGAGACGTCCTTTTTCCCTGCAAGCTGCTGTGGAGAAGTAAGCTGGTATAATCCCATCTACGATATCCAGAGTAAAAGTCAGGTTCAGCTGTAACAGGAGCAGAATAACATTCCCAAATAATCCCCTTCCAAGAACGAGACAAGGCTACGTTTTGCAGGGTCAAGAAGATCTGAGGTCTGGGAGAACCAGCCTGCTTTTATTAGGAACAAGTACACACAGGACACTCCCAGGGGGAGGATGAAAATAACCAATTACACACAGGGTAACACCCCCACGTCTCCTCCCCTCAGATAAACACATAACATAATTATAACGTACCATTTTTCACCCTAGTTCTGGATGTACCCCAAAAACAGGGGGTACACCTTTAAGTCCAGTACCGCTTGAAAGGTCTTGGTTAGGGGAACAATCTGTCGAAGTTTCAGCCCATTCGGTTATGGGGTTCGGGAGTTATGGAGGTTTGAAGTTTTGACCGACTGCACGGATTTTCTAGCCGAAAATAGTTCCACAAGTTTTGGCCCTGCAGTCGGTCTCTGTTCGCCGGTTACAAAAGACGAAATTCTTGCCATCCACAACTATCTCCGAGTTCGCTGGATTCCCCATAGCTGATTAAGTGAAACTACCGAATGGCCCGTGATTCGGTAGTTTCCGTGCGAAGTTCTGGTTGTATGGAGGTCTCAGCGGTGTTCGCCTGTTTGCGTATCCGATTTTAGTTCCACGCGTCGACGGGCAACCACCGCTGTTCGCACGTAAAATGGCCGCGGCCACGTGTAAAGTGCCGAAATGCCGGCCATCCATACTTAACACAAAGAATTCGTCTGAAATCATACGAACGGCTGTATTCCCCAGTAATGGTATTCCCTTGCAATAATTTCGACATTTTCACTGTTTTAGTCCATAGGGCTTTGGTGCTGGTGAAGTCCTGTTACACCCTCAACATAGAGCCTTGTCTTATGTGTGGGGTAAAAGGCTGCATCTACACTAGGGATTGCTATACTCTGTATACTCCCCTGAGCTATAATCACTAAGCTCTTTTAAGAGCTTGTTCCTGTTTCACTCTCAGAAGGAAGAGAGATTCATCCAATGGAGCCTGGAGCTTTGTCGTAGGTCCAGTGTGGGTAGGAGACGGAGAGACCCCAACCAAGCTGCGGTGGTTCGTGGGGTCTGCAGTGCATATGGTGTCAAGTGGAGTGCTTGAAGCCCTCGGGAAGCACTAGGAGCATCCATCAACAGAGGTACCCAGTCGGGGTGCCAGGTGATCCGTTACAATACCCTTTTTATAAATCACTGTCCTTTGAACTACTAAAACTCACCACTGATAGTCAGGAACGATGCATCATCTTACTATGTAAGATCAATCATAAAGCTTACACTATTGTAACCATGTATAGCCCAAACTCCCAACAGCATAACTTCCTACATAAAGTGCTATCTAAAGTAGAACCCAGTAAAACGGAACTTATGATGATATGCGGGGATTTGAATCACATTCTTGATCATACCCTGGAAACATCACTGCACCCCACTGCAGCCAGACACCAACATCTCAAACCACACTGCCAGTCCCTGACCAAATTACTCTTAGGATTCGGATTGCATGATACATGGCGTGCACTGCACCCATCAGACCACTCCTTCACCAATTTTTCCACAGTACACAAAACGCATTCCAGGATTGACCATATTCTAGTAACGGGCCCACTACTGAAAAGGGTGGTGCACAGCAACATAGGTGACATTCTTTGGTCTGACCACGCGCCCAATATTATGTCAATATGCGAACAATTTGCCTTTGCAGGCTTTGACCCTTGGAGACTAAACAAATTGATTCTAAGGGACGACGCATTCAAACAAACTATACATAATGTGCTTAATGAATACTTCTCCCTTAATAATAATGAAGGGACATCTCCCTTGGTGGTATGGCAGGCCCAGAAGTTGATCATGCAAGGCCTCTTTCTAAACCGTGCTTTCTACCTAAAAAAAAAAAAGTCACGCAAAGAAAACATTGCACCGTTGCGTGACCTCCGAGATGCAACTGCAAAACACTACATCCAACCCACTGACGTTTTACAGACCACCATTGACAACCTTACAAAACACATTAACGACATATCCATGGAAAAAACAATATATTTGATACACAGATTGAAGATTCCAGGGTACCACCAAAACAATAAAACGGGCAGGCTCTTGGCCACCAAATTACAGCAAAAACAAGGGCACACAAAAAATTCCGTACATATTAACCAACCGAGGGACAAAACTCCACAACCCTCGAGACATAGCTGACGAGTTAGCACGATACTACACCCTACTATATAACGTAAAAGAGGACGCAACCTTGCATCATCCCACAAACACAGACATATATTGATTTTTAGCAAAAATCTAAATGCCTATCCTTTCCCAAACTCAAACAGACAGTGTTCAAGCTCCAATAACAAGAAATAATTCACACAATACTGGTGCACCCCTCAGTGAAGTCACCAGGACTAGACGGTTTCCCAAATATATATTTTAAAACATACGCAAACACATTAGACCCACAACTCCTAAAAAACTTCACGACTATGCTCACACAGGAATCCACACCGCAAACATGCTCACATCACTCCCATTCCTAAACCGGGGAAGGTCCCAAACTAAGGGCAAAACCTGCACTCTATCTCCTTATTAAACACCGACATAAAAATATATGCCACTAGGCTATCCACTATACTTGTAACACTTATTTTAATTGGAACTCAACTGCAGAATTTCTAATTGCAGTAACTGAAAGTTTGACCTCCTTTTATACGGATATGAAGGAGTGGTTACTGTCACTTTAATTACACATGTAGGATCTTAATTGAATAAGTAATAGACTCTGTTGATTTGTACAATACTTCCTCTTTATGAATAATGCAGAGTTAGATTCCAGATTAATATAAGAAGGAAATTATTGAGAGAATGACATATAACTGTATGTGATTTGTAACAGAGAGTGGCTTGATTGGAGAAAAGTTACTTAACTTAAAAGGCAGTTACTGGAACTGAAGGGTTAATTTCACCCGATGGTTGAGAAGGTAGAAGTCCGTTTTAGCAAGCCGTGGTCTAGGAGTGGAGAAGGTGAGTGTCCGTTTAACAAGCCGAGGTCTGGAAGTGGAGAAGGTAGGAGTCCGTTTTAACAAGCCGAGGTCTGGGAGTGGAGAAGGTAGGAGTCCGTTTTAACAAGCCGAGGTAGGAGTGGAGAAAGTAGAAGTCCGTTATTAGAAAGCCGAGGTCTGAAACAGGCAGGAGCGAGGTAAAGCAGCTGATCACTTTTGCACGCACCTGTATAATAATCCAGCATTTTAAATCTGGCGCGGTCTTCCTAAGTACCGTGGAAGGACCGCGTCAGAGAAAGGGGCGGGGCTAAGCGCCGTGAACCCGGAAGTGGGTTCCTACGGCGGAATGCATGTCAGACTATTCCTGACAATACTCAATATAGAAAAGACCTCAGGAGCATAAAGCCCCCATGGACTGTGGTTAGGTTGCCACTACTAACTGTATAAGAAATAACTTTTATTAAATCATTAACTATAAAAGAGCGAGAGAATTAGGATTTAGTGTGAGGGAATATATGTGTCTGCAGGATTTAGTCTCCCTATTAGAAGACAATGAAAGTACCCCTGGATCACCGTACATGGACCTACGCCCTAAAAGAAAATTCACTCCTGATTTCAATGACTTTAAAAATATAGATAAATTTGTAGAATCCACCTGCAATTTGATTAAAAAAAATCAGTATTGACTCTCTAGAACCCAGACCTTGAAGTAACTTCTCCAGTGGTGAATGGAGGGCCCTTTGTGACCTAAAAGACAACGAGGATGTCGTCATTAAACCGGCAGACAAGGGAGGGAATATTGTGGTTCTGAATAAGACACAATATATTCAGATGATAGATAAAATACTTAAGGACGGACAAACCCATAAGATCCTTACCTCTGATCCCTCCAGTAGATTCCAGCAAGAGCTCAAACTCCTTCTAGATACAGCATTTGATGGAGTTTTAAGTAGAGACGAGCATGCTTATATGTATGTGAGGAACCCAGTAGTATCTACTTTTTACGGCCTCCCCAAGGTACATAAGTGGCATCCCACCCTCACAGCCAGACTGTTTGTGTCAGGCTCTGGTAACCTAACAAGTAGGGCCAGTTTATACGTAGATCGAATACTACGACCCTTTGTACAGCAACTACCATCATATCTGAGGGATACTAAGGATAGCACTGCTATGTAGCCTCAATGTGGAGGCCCTCTAGTCCTCTATTCCCCATCAAAGTGGACTTAATCATGTGAAATATTTTTTAAGCACTAGGGGACAGGAACATCAGAAACACACAACATTTGTGCTCGATCTCTTGCTCTTTACTTTAACCCACAACTTTTTCCTTTTCAATGGGAAGGTTTATCACCAGGTGCAGGGTACAGCTATGGGAACTCCTTGTGCCCCATCCTATGCCAACCTGCACCTTGGTTGGTGGGAGCAGTTTGTTGTCTTTTCTGATCGTTTTAGGGAATACACGCATAATATATTCCTTTGGAGGAGATATATTGACAAAATCCTCGTTGTCTGGACTGGCACTAGGGACTAGGGGCAAACTTTGTTCAGGAATTGAATATGAATGACCTTAACCTGAGATTCACGGTTAAGATTGGTGGATCATCACTCAACTTTTTGGACTGCACTTTTACAGTGTCACCTGAATCTCATGTACAGACTACCCTGTATAGGAAAGCCACCTCAACTAACATGCTGAGGTGGGAAAGCCACCATCCCATCTCTCTCAAAAGGGGAATTCCCGTTGGGCAGTACCTCAGATTGAGGAGGAACTGCTCAACCCTAGATGAGTTCATAGTTCAGGCCAAAGTGCTTAGAACTAGATTCAGGGAATCTAGTTCTAACATGCCTGTTTGAAACATGCCTATCAGAGAGCATTATTGAGTGACTGGAATAACCCTTGAAGAATAAGACCAGTCCCCCAATAATAGAGCAGATTAGATGTGTGGCTAACTTTGACGCAGGTTGGAACCAGGCTAAGAATATATTGAGTAGATTTTGGCCCCTTCTTTCACAAGACCCCCAACTCAGGAAGGTAGTTACACCATATGTATATTTAACAGCACGCAGGGGGAAGAATCTAAAAGAGCTATTGGTACCTAGCCATTTTACCATCAGGAAGGAGCACAGGAGCTGGCTAACTGTTCAAGGGACATATAAATGCGGTCACTGTGTGGCCAGAGAATCTAAAGTGCTCACTGACTCATCAGGGAAAGAAGTCTGTAAGGTTAACCAATTCTTTAACTGTAATACCAAGGGGGTGATATACCGTCTTGTATGTGAGTGTGGACTGAGGTATGTTGGAAAGACCATCCAACCTCTAAAAAGGAGGATCATGGGACACGTCCATTTGTTTACACACTCCAGAGACACTCCAGTAGCGAGACATATGAAAGTATACCATCATGGTTCGTCACAAGGCCTGAGGTTTGCAGGGATTAAACAAGTTTCTTTGGGCAGGCGAGGTGGGGATTTAGATTTAGCCCTTCTCAGCCGTAAATGCATCTGGATTGACAGATTTGATACCCTGGCTCCCAGAGGACTCAATGAAGGTTTAACTTTGACTTCCTTCATTGAGACTTGAATTGTGTCTGTGTATCTTGCGTATCACTCTGAGAGGTATGTGTCTCACTGTATAGCTTGTTATTATTATTTTATCTTTATTTCAGATTTTCTTTATGTAGATTTAGGTTTCATATCCAATGTCTAGTGCCCCTTTTATAGTCTGTCATCCGTGCATCATAGACTGCAGCAGGATCTAGTTAGGCGATTGACTGGTAATTCAATAGATGGTACTCTTTATATTTACCATCTTTATTAGCTCCTATGAGAGCATTGATCTACCTATTATTTATCCCCAGGGATTTTGTTCCCTAAGGGGTAGAGTTTTGTTTACAAGGTACCCTTTATCTTATTATATGAGGTTGGTCCCTCTATTTTGGTCCTAGGGTCCATAGGGGACACCCTTTATATGCACATATGATGTGGGGTATTACTCATTCCTTAAACCCCAATTTCTTTCTTTGAGGGTTGCCTTCACTTGTGCGTCTGGGGGTTGCCCCCTTAGTAGTGGTTGTGGAACCACAGGGGACACCTTTTGTATATGCACCCATAATTTGGACTATTATTTTTTGTAACTTCAGTATTAAGGGTTACCCTATTTGCCTTCTTATGAAATACTCTCTCCTCTCGGCATACACCTTAATGGATATAATTGTCTTTGGAATAGATTGCTAGTGATTGCTCTGTTCCTTTAAGATCCTGTTACTGCATGAGTCTGATGCCTTTTAGCCCCGTTGGGACAAGGCACCCCACTGGTTAATTTCCCGTTAGGGTACTTGTCTGTTGGGACTAAGCAAACAATGGGATGCCGATACGTCCTTGGGGGGCATGTTGCATGCTTCCCGTTATTGTTTGGCGGGAATCGCTGACATACGCCCCCAGTTCCTATTGGCTGTTGATTGATTTAAGCATCAGACGAACCAGAGTACGTTTAGAGATTATTGCCTCTGACGAAGGCGCTCGTGGAAGCGCTGAAATGCGCGTCAGGCTTATTCTAGGCAGGCTTCAGCTCATTTATTTGCTACGTTTATTTATTTATCTATTTTTTCTCCTTAGGATGGGGACTATTAGGGGGCTTGGTGTGCAGTATTGTTTTGAGTCAGTATATCGTCTCAGCAGGACGGCATTATTTTTAGGACTGGGACAGTTAGTCTAGCGATATAGGAGGTAGTCTAGGAGATTAAGATCATAACCCAGTACTCCGCCGGCATACCTCCACGCTTTACTTTCGGCACCTAGTCCCATTTACAGCCAGTACTTCCTAGCGGTGTATTAGGCAGCTAGCCTTTAGTTCTGTATTTTTTGTTACTTTAGTATCAGTTCAGGGGAGTTGAGTACTGATGTGTATCCTTCATTTTCCTGTGGCAACTAGATTTTAGCAACATAGTTGCCTTTGCAGGCTCCAGCCCACGGTAGTTAGATCCGGGGTTTTTGGTGTTTTAGCAACAGAGTTTCCACCCAGCCAGATACTATTTATGTTACTTCTAGCAGAACTATTGTATTACACGCTCTGAAGTACAATATCTGCGAGATTTCATTTGTACAATATCCACACAAGCCACTCTTTTGAGCGGCTATTTAGCAGCTTCAAGGGGGTTATATCTGCATTCCCTTGTGTTGTGTCCCCAGAGATACATGGTGTAGCATATGAGCTGCCGTGTGAGAGACCAGTGTGTTTCTCTTAACCATTTAGGTGTACTATTTTTCAGCTTTAGTTGCTGATCCTGTAGGTCTCTCTAACCTGCCATGTGATTTTATCATCACTTATTATTTTTTCCTTTTTTTGCTTTTCTCACTTATCTGTTTCTGGGTATGAATCTATTACCTCTGATTTTAATAATGTAACAGCACCCCCAGGCATAAAGGGGTTAAACCGCCGTTTAGTAGATCTTCCCTTCCAGAGATGCAGGCACAGCTACTGCAGAACACCAAACTCCCGAACCGCAAATAAGGGAATGCTCCAATCTCCCGAACTGCATACAATATAACACTCCAAACTCACGAACTGGAACCAGACGAATAGCTGCTAGCAGACGAATAGGAAAAGCACCCAAGCGGCTTACACTCCTGGCAATCAGTCTCTATCAGCAAACCGTAAATCCCCCCAAAGACGAGACAAAGCTCTGTGTTGAGGGTCAACAGTGAACAGTTTAATGAGGGCTACCTGCCCAGTATTTATGCAGGTCTCCCACCTGGTGGACACTCCCATAGGGGACCAAATGGGAGACTGTGACAAAAGACAGACAATCAGCAATCTAGGACACACAGTCACATTATATTCCCACAATGCATCCTGGCTTCCTCCCCTCTGCCCTGGAGACAATTGAGAAGTAATTCAATTATCTCCAAGGACAAAGGCAAATCGCCATTATGCACGTGGGGATACCAATACAGGAATTACTGTTAAAATCCCCCATGTTAGAAAGGTTACAATAAATATATACATTTAACATATCCCCAGATAGCTCAGGTCTGAGCGCACATTATTAAGCGAATGGCGCTCAGACCACACGAATACAGTTTAATCGCCATGGAGGCAAAGTGTTCACAAAGTCAGTTCTCATACGAATGAGCTCCACGGGATTCCTATCTGGGGTATGGTGTAGTTAGGTACAACTACCGAATACCGGGCCGTTCGTGCACTTCTACCGAACAAGAAGGGAGGTCGGCAGCTTCAGCGGTGTTCACGCCAAAATGCATCTGTTTTCAGTTCCATGAGTTGGGCGTTGAACACCACTGTGCGTTCGCGTGTTTAAAATGGCCACGACCTCGTGTTCGGTATACGAATGGCAGCCACCCAGTATTCGTCAATTAAGCTGCTGTTAACCGCAGCTTCTGGGAGGCTAATTGCCAACACACTCCAGCTCCCAGGTGGTCGAGTCATTCGTGTGTTAGTTCGGTAGATTGAATACCTCCGGCATACCTCCACGCTTTACTTTCGGCACCTAGTCCCATTTACAGCCAGTACTTCCTAGCGGTGTATTAGGCAGCTAACCTTTAGTTCTGTATTTTTTGTTACTTTAGTATCAGTTCAGGGGAGTTGAGTACTGATGTGTATCCTTCATTTTCCTGTGGCAACTAGATTTTAGTAACATAGTTGCCTTTGCAGGCTCCAGCCCACGGTAGTTAGATCCGGGGGTTTTGGTGTTTTAGCAACAGAGTTTCCACCCAGCCAGATACTATTTATGTTACTTCTAGCAGAACTATTGTATTACACGCTCTGAAGTACAATATCTGCGAGATTTCATTTGTACAATATCCACACAAGCCACTCTTTTGAGCGGCTATTTAGCAGCTTCATGGGGGTTATATCTGCATTCCCTTGTGTTGTGTCCCCAGAGATACATGGTGAATCCTCATGTAGGGCAGCTCTCCCCACCAAAGCTAAATTCTGGAGCGATGCCTGGCACATGTGGAATACATTTAAAGTACGTTATGCGCAAGAGAAACTAACTGAACATAACTCGAAGTCTCGTCAGCCGAGTTCAGAATGATTCAAAATTATTTATAATGACTTAAGATGATCCATTATTGTACGCCACGACTCTTGAAAAGCCTAAACCGACACACTGAAATCTAACCTGTCAAGCAAAGAACTATTTTATACTCTCAACTCTACCCTACCCTGAACCCCCTAACTCTCTTCCTCTGTCCCCTTAAATGTAGCCATTATAAAAAATGTTCATACTGTTGCACAGATATGTTTATGTATATCAACACTTCTGTGGCGGAACCAACCTCGCTACTATGCACTGGAGAAGCCTGGTTGCCAGCCTCCTGCCATGTGACTATGGCCCCTGGGATGTATTGCCCTTTAAAGACATGATTTGGGCATAATGGATTTGTGTTGTGCTGCTGCTAGCCCTTTTAAGAACCATCTGGGCACATACTGTGGAGTTACTGGGTGGCCACCGTTTCCTGTATCAGAAGCACATGGTGAGAACAATGGATGGCGGCCATTTTAACCCACAGACACTGTTTGGACTTTTCAACACGGTGCCATCTCGCCAGTATTTGGTGCACAGAGACATCGTGCAGTGGTTTTGGACTATACAGCAGGGTACACATTATACAGTGATTGTTTTTCATATAGCCTGTATGTTCTTCAGAATCTGCATTAAACTGTATTTTCCAAAGTACTGAACGGCTCTGGGTGAATTTTGGAAATGTGGTTCACCCAGATCCCCCAATTCCAAGGATATACTTTTTATGGGGTTATTGCATGTTTTGGGGTCCCTGTGATGTGTTTTATGAAACTGTATTTCTCTGGCTGTGATAATTAGATTACCCATTGTGTTCAGTAATCATATCACAGCCAGAGGGGAGGATTTTGTGTGGGAGTGTCTGGGTGTAGTGTATGGATTGATTGGTTGTTTTGTAACGCCCTGTGGGCTGTACTATGTTTGTGGATTGGGAATAAAAGAGACTGTATGGGACAGTACAGGGAGTTCCTGTTTTAACCCTCAAAGTGAAGTGTCATCTCATTATTGGGGGAAGGATTTATTGTATGCTGTTCCAGTTTGACTGCTAGGAGAGTAAACCTATTCGTATGGTTCCTATTCAACTGTCTACAGCATTCAAATGCTTGGGAGA
The DNA here is from genome assembly GCA_933207985.1 of Pelobates cultripes. Classification (NCBI taxonomy): domain Eukaryota; kingdom Metazoa; phylum Chordata; class Amphibia; order Anura; family Pelobatidae; genus Pelobates; species Pelobates cultripes. The sequence goes on from OW240912.1 coordinate 423,172,678, forward strand.
ATTTATTTGTTTCTCCGGTTCGGTGGTTGTGGTGTCTGCTGCAGTGCTTGGAGTCCTCAGGAAGCGCTAGGAGCATCCTTCAACGGAGGCACCCAGTCGGGGTGCCAGGCGATCCGTTACAACTTCTACCAGTTACTACTCTTTATTCTGCACAAAATATACAACTTGTATTACAAGTGCATGTTGTGAACATAAAAATTGCACAATAAAAAAAAAATTAAAAAAAAAAATCAAAGTTAAAGGGACACTATAGTCACCACAACAACTACAGCTTATTGTCTTTGTTCTGGTGAGTAGAATCATTCCCTTCAGGCTTTATGCTGTAAACATTGTCTTTTCAGAGAAAATGCAGTGTTTACATTACAGCCTAGTGATAACTTCACTGGCCACTCCACAGCTGCTAGAGCTGCTTCCTGGAGCAGTGCTGCACAGTGTGACTGACATTCAGTGCCTCATGGAGATACTGAACTTTCCTCGTAGATATGCATTGATTTTATTCATAGATATAGTCAATGAATCTAATCCATTGGGGTTTTACAATTTTACATGCCCACCATAAATGAAAAACAGGTCCTGTTTGCAGGGCCTGTGCAAGGATTTTTGGGTAAACAGGTGAAGATGATTTTGGTGCCCCCCCCCCCAACTTCCACCCCACCCCCCCAAAAAAAAAGCATATTCACCTGTATGCCTCTTAACCCACTTTTTGTTTCTTATCCCCTTTTTAAAATGTCTTACCCCCTTTACTGTATCTTATCCCCTATTTTCCCCATTTTGAGTCTTACACCTCCCTTGTGTATCTCTTACATCCCCCCTTTGTGTGTCTTACACCTCCCAGCCCCTTTGTGTGTCTCCTCTCCCATCCCCTTTGTGTATTTTGCTCTTTCCAGTTCCTTTGTGTGTTTTTCTTTCACCCCAGTCCATCTTTCTCCCCCAACTCCTCTGTCTCTCGTTTTCCTCTTCTCCTGCCCCTCTGTATCTTTCACCCCAGCCCCTTTGTATTTCCCCCCCAGACCCTCTTGTGTGTGTTGCTTTCATCCCCATGTCCATCTGTGTGTCTTTCTCCCTGCTCAGGCCCCCCTGTGTGCCACCCTTCCCTCCTTGTCCCTTAGTTTTCCTCTCCCCTCTCCTCCATGTCCCTTAGTGGTCCTCTCCTCTTCCTGTCCCATAGTGTTCATTTCCCCTCCCCTTCCTGTCCCTTAATTGTACATAATAATGTAATTCCTGTACATTAGTGGTCCTCTTCCTTGTCCCTTAGTGTTCCTCTCCCCTCTATGTCCCTTAGTGTTCTTCTCCCATCCCTCCCCTGCCCCTTAGGGTTC
>OW240912.1:423181743-423199183 GCA_933207985.1 Pelobates cultripes
GTATAAAATGCCAGAGGTGAGAAGATAAAAAACCAAGTGGTTACTCACATTTAGTTGAACAGACTGACTGTTCAATGAATACAGCTTGAGTGGTATAATCCCCACCTAGGATTCTTGGGAGTAATATCCTCACTGAAAAGTAAAAACACTTCTGTGCCGGATAAAAGGATGGTAGCAATAAAAAAGTAAAATAATAATAGTAATAAAAAGTAAGATGGCTAACTCACAGTAAGAAAGTGGCCAAAATACCTTTATTTAAAACAATATAGTTTAAAAAACCACAACGCGTTTCGCCCTTAGGCTTTATCAAGTGGAGATCAGAAAGTACATCCTGTTACATGCAGGTTTATATAGGCAGTGAACATATTAGAAAATGGCGCCAAAATGATGTCATAATTTTTTTTTTTTCTCAAAAGTGCTAAATTTTATATGTGTAAGTGAGTACATACTGTAACGGACCGTTTTGCAAAAAAAGGGGAAAAAACGTTTAGGCGATCAGCCCCCTTTCCAGAGATACAGGCACAGCTACTGCAGAACACCAAACTCTTGAACTGGATACAAAATAGCACTCCAACTCCCGAACTGGAACCTCCCAAATAGCTGCTAGCAGACGAACAGGAAAAGCAGACAATAAGCTTACACTCCTGGCAATCAGTCTCTAACAGCATACAGTGAATCCCCCCCCCAAGAACGAGACAAGGCTCCGTGTTGAGGGTCAAGCAGTGGTCTGAGGTGCTGGCACACCCAGCCTGGTTTTTATTACAGTGTTTTCAAATACAGGACTGCCCACAGGGAGGTATAAAACAACCAATCACATCACAGTTACATCCCACATATTCCCTCCCCTTATCCTGAGAGGAAACTCAATTACACATACAGTTAAAACATACTTTCTACCCAACTTTCATAACTCTAAAACCATACATCACATTCACATAAAATTACATATTTGGAATCAATCCATTCAGGGGAGCAACATATTAAAAAATGCCACAAATCAGACAAGGGGTTCAAAAGTTAGTAAAAAGTCCTTTGTGACTAAATGAAGCATGGCTTTCTGGCCCAAACCAGTTTCAGAGTCTTCTATCCTGGAGAGTAATTCAATTATCTCCCAGGACAGACACAAGACTCCATTAAGCACATGGTTGCAAAAAGACACAAAGACAGTAAAACACTTTAAAATACATAAAGTTACATTTATTACATAAAACACAGACATGTAACATATCCCCAGATAGCTCAGGTCTGAGCGCACATTATTAAGTGAATGGCGCTCAGACCACACGAATACAGTTTAATCGCCATGGAGCCAAAGTCTCTACAGTCAGTTTCATACAAATGGGCTCCATGGGATTGCTATCTGGGGTATAACACATTCAAACAAATCTACTGAACCCCAGGCAGAAAAGCACGAATACAGCTTTTCTGCAGGCAAAAATAAAGTCTTTAAAAAGGGGGCCATAGTCCAAAGGCAGCAGGCGAGCAACCAGGCTTCTCCAATGCAATGTGGCGAGATTGGTCTCGTCACATCTCTCCTCTTTTCCAAACAGACTAACAGGGTATCTGACCTCCTGCCGGTCAGTGCCCTTGTTAGTCCAGCAGCCCACCCACAACAAATAATCAACAGCACAGCCCACCCACAATAAATGGTTACTACACCTTGGTAAAGGGAAAGCTTGTCCATGTCCAGGTGCCTCACCACGGCTGTGCTGGGTACGGGTACGCTGACTTGGTGGGTTGCTGCGTGGGCAGAGACCAGCGGCACTCTGCCCTGTTGCCAGCGCTACTGGGAGGGTAGCCTGGTGGAAGCCTGGTTGTTGGAGGGGGAGACCGACTGTCTCTCCTTTAAATACACCGCTCTGCTGCTGCTGCTGGAGACTGACTGTCTCCCCTTTAGATGCACAGTCCTGCTGCTGGAGACCGACCGTCTCCCCTTTGGTTACCCATCTCTGCTGCTGGAGGGGAAGACCGACTGTCTCCCCTTTGGCTAAACAGCCCTGTCGCTGGGGGGCAGGACCGACCGTCCCTATCCCCTGTGCTGGCAGTGTAGAGACTACGGTCCCATCTGCACGGTTGTGGGGCTTACTGTCTCCCCTTTGTACATTAAGCTGCCGCTGGGGAGAGGGGGTAACAAGCTCCTCTCCCATACATACTTCCAGCTGCGGGGGAGGGAGACCGACTGTCTCTGCTCCCAATACAGAGTCCTGCTGCTGGGGAATGGAGACGGGGCTCCCAATTCCCAATGATCTGTGCTGCCGCTGGGGAATGGAGACTGGGCTCCCAATTCCCAAAGCATCATACTGCCGCTGGGGAATGGAGACTGGGCTAACAATTCCCAAAAAATCACGCTGCCGCTGGGGAGGGAGGACACTGCTCTCCTCTCCCTGGACTTCACACTGCCTTCCCGGCATATCACTTGGCTGCTGGGGGTCAGGAACAACTACCTCTGCCCCCTGTAACTCAGCCTGCCGCTGGGGAGGGAGGACACTACTCTCCTCTCCCTGCACTTCACACTGCCTCCCCGGCATATCACTCTGCCGCTGGGGGGCAGGAACAACTACCTCTGCCCCCTGTAACTCAGCCTGCCGCTGGGGAGGGAGGATACTGCTCTCCTCTCCCTGCACTTTACTCTGCCTTCCCGGCGTATCACTCTGCTGCTGGGGGGCAGGAACAACTACCTCTGCCCCCTGTAACTCAGCCTGCCGCTGGGGAGGGAGGATACTGCTCTCCTCTCCCTGCACTTTACACTGCCGCTGGGAAATGGAGACTGGGCTCCCAATTCCCTGCAGGACCGGTGGAGAGACCTCGGTCCCATCTCTACCGGCCACCTGGGGTTCTTCCCAGTAAAACTGTACCATCTCGTCCCCTCTGAATGGGTCTGGCTCTGGGTCTGTCATGCTGCTCTCCCGCTGCGCCTTCTCACTGTATTGGAACAGCTGCTGGTAGCCCTGTTCTAGCTCCATCTCCCGGGTTACCAGGTGGACCAGGTCTTGCTCAATGTCGTGAGTGTCGTCCCAGTCATACCTGCTCTCCCTCCACTCCAAGAGATCACTGAACCGGGCTTGTGTAGGGCTCCCAAATTCAGGCTCTGAAAAAGCCTCCCATAACAAGCCAGGACCATCAAACTCCTCTCCTTCTGGCTTGTCATGCTCGGCTGTCCAGGGCAGGTACTGTGCCCCATACCACCAGAGCGCCTGGTATGCATCTTCCAGCCAAATCTCCTGCCATACCCGGTGCTCCAATTCCTTCACCCATTCATCTAGGGGCTGCCCTCCCAGGAAGGGCATCCGCAGGGCCACTTGCTTCTGCAACCGCTGCTCTTCACTGGGGAGACTCTCACCCCGCTGGTACTGTACATTATCCAGGGCCTGGTACCAGATGCCTTTCCTTAATGCATCCCGGCCATCCAGGTCCTCCTCCTCGTATGACACTGCTGGTTCCATGCTGTTGCTGTCAGGGTCGCTGTACTCAGACATGCGTTGCCCTCAAATTGTAAATCCAAGGAATGGTGTCGCCTGTAGCTATCCTGTAGTCTGTGGGAACGATCCCGCCGCTTGCCACCAATTGTAACGGACCGTTTTGCACAAAAGGGGAAAAAACCGCTTAGACGATAATCCCCTTTTCAGAGACAGGCACAGCTACTGAATAATCACCAAAACTCACGAACCGCCAATAAGTGAATGCTCCAGACTCCCGAACGGCATACAAGGGAATAAGGTAGCACTTCAAATAAACGAACAGGAACCATACGAATAGCTGCTAGCAGGCGAACAGGCAAAGCTTCCAAGCGGCTTACACTCCTGGCAATCAGTCCCTAGCAGCATACAGTAAATCCCCCCCAAAGACGAGACAGAGCTCCGTGTTGAGGGTCAAGCAGTGGTCTGTTTAATGAGGGCTACCTGCCCAGCTTTTATGCAGGTCTCCCACCTGGTGGACACTCCCCTAGGGGACCAAATGGGACACTGTGACAAGGGACAGACAAGTATACAAAAAGGACACACAGTCACAGTATATTCCCACAATGCATCCTGGCTTCCTCCCCTCTGCCCTGGGAGATAATTGGGAAGTAACTCAATTATCTCCCAAGACAAAGGCAAAACTCCATTACACACGTGGGAACACAAAACAGCATTATACTTTAAAATACATAGAGTAACATTTACTACATTAAACACAGGTATGTAACACATCCCCAGATAGCTCAGGTCTGAGTGCACATTATTAGGTGAATGGCACTCAGACTACACGAATACAGTTCAATCGCCATGGAGCCAAAGTCTTTACAGTCAGTTTCATACGAATGGGCCCCATGGGATTCCTATCTGGGGTATAAGACATTCACACAAAAATACCGAACACCGGGTCATTCGTGTGCTTTCACCGAACAAGAAGGGAGGTCGGCGGCTTCAGCGGTGTACGCGCAAAACTGTGTCCGATTTTAGTTCCATGAAAATAGAGGCGAACACTGCTGTTCATTCGTATGGTTTAAAATGGCCGCGACCTCGTGTTCGGGATACGAACGGGGGCCACCCAGCATTCATCAATTAAGCTGCGGTTAACCGCTTCAGGGAGGTTAATTGCCGGCACACTCCAGCTCCCAGGTGGTCCAGTCATTCGTACGGTTGTTCGGTAGATTGAAACTACCGAACAACCGGCAGAAAAGCAGGAATATGGCTTTTCTGCATGGAAAAATAAAGTCTTTTAAAAGGGGGCCATAGTCCAAAGGCAGCAGGCGAGCAACCAGGCTTCTCCAATGCAATGTGGCGAGATTGGTCTCGTCACAGTCGGTAATAAATCCCCCAATAACGAGACATACGAACGATGGCCACCCATCTAACCACATAAGTCAGGGAAGCTAATGAGCTGCACACTCCTGTTCTGGGTGGTCCAACTGTTCGGTAACCAGACAGAATAAGTACAATCCATTCGGTAAGCCCCTTATACCGAATCACGACAGGGAAAAGGCACGAACAAAACTTTCCACTGTCCTGAACCAAGGTCTAGTCCAAGAGCCAGTGGCGAGGTTACTTTCACCACACCCATGTTCAAAAGTCTGCATACCCTTAGTACTTAATATTATTGCCCCCTTTAGCATCAATGACAGTGTGCAGTCTTTTGTAATATAGTCTAACAGGCCCCTAATTCTTGCAAGTGCCATAGCTGCCCATTCATCTTGGCAAAATGCCTCCAGGTCACGCAAAGTCTTTGGTCATCTTGCATGAACCGCATGTTTGAGATCTCCCCAGAGTGGCTCGATGATATTAAGGTCAGGAGACTGTGATGGCCACGCCAGAACTTTCACCTTTTTCTGCTGTAACCACTGGCCTTGTGCTAAGGGTCATTGTCATGGTGAAAAGTCAAAGAGCGTCCCATGCCCAGTCTTAGTGCATAATAATGCAAAGTGTCTGTCAGTATTTTCTTTTAACATGCTGCATTCATCTTGCCACCAATTTTCACAAAATTCCCAGTGCCACCATGCTGCACAGTGGGGATGGTATTCTTTTCACTATAGTACTCATTATATCATAGCTGTGACCTAGGACTGGCTATGTTAGTGATCACTACTTCATAGCTGTGACCTTGAACTGGCTGTATTAGTGATCGCTATATTATAGATGCGACCTAGTACTGGCTATGTTTGTGATCACTATATCATAGCTGTGTCCTAGGACTGGCTACGTTAGTGATCACTAATTCAAAGCTGCGACCTAGGACTGGCTACGTTAGTGATCACTGTATCATAGCTGTGTCCTCAGTCTGGCTACATTAGTGATCACTATATCAAAGCTGCGACCTAGGACTGGCTACGTTAGTGATCACTATATCATAGCTGTGATCTAGGACTGGCTACGTTAGTGATCACTAATTCAAAGCTGCGACCTAGGACTGGCTACGTTAGTGATCACTGTATCATAGCTGTGTCCTCAGTCTGGCTACATTAGTGATCACTATATCAAAGCTGCGACCTAGGACTGGCTACGTTAGTGATCACTATATCATAGCTGTGATCTAGGACTGGCTACGTTAGTGATCACTAATTCAAAGCTGCGACCTAGGACTGGCTACGTTAGTGATCACTGTATCATAGCTGTGTCCTCAGTCTGGCTACATTAGTGATCACTATATCATAGCTACGACCTAGGACTGGCTACGTTCGTGATCACTAATTCAAATCTGCGACCTAGGACTGGCTACGCTAGTGATCACTATATCATAGCTGTGATCTAGGACTGGCTATGTCAGTGATCACCTTATAATAGCTGTGACCTAGCACTGGATATGTTAGTGATCACTAATTTAAAGCTGCAACCTAGGACTGGCTATGTTAGTGATAACTATATCATAGCTGTGACCTAGGACCGGGCTACGTTAGTGATCACTATATTACAGCTGCGACCTAGGACTGGATACATTAGTGATCACTAATTTAAAGCTGCGACCTAGGACTGGCTACGTTACTGATCACTATATAATAGCTGTGACCTTGGACTGGCTACGTTAGTGATCACTATATCATAGCTGTGATCTAGGACTGGCTATGTCAGTGATCACCTTATAATAGCTGTGACCTAGCACTGGATATGTTAGTGATCACTAATTTAAAGCTGCGACCTAGGACTGGCTACGTTACTGATCACTATATAATAGCTGTGACCTTGGACTGGCTACGTTAGTGATCACTACTTCAAAGCTGCGACCTAGGACTGGCTACGTTAGTGATCACTGTATCATAGCTGTGTCCTCAGTCTGGCTACATTAGTGATCACTATATCAAAGCTGCGACCTAGGACTGGCTACGTTAGTGATCACTGTATCATAGCTGTGTCCTCAGTCTGGCTACATTAGTGATCACTATATCATAGCTACGACCTAGGACTGGCTACGTTCGTGATCACTAATTCAAATCTGCGACCTAGGACTGGCTACGCTAGTGATCACTATATCATAGCTGTGATCTAGGACTGGCTATGTCAGTGATCACCTTATAATAGCTGTGACCTAGCACTGGATATGTTAGTGATCACTAATTTAAAGCTGCAACCTAGGACTGGCTATGTTAGTGATAACTATATCATAGCTGTGACCTAGGACCGGGCTACGTTAGTGATCACTATATTACAGCTGCGACCTAGGACTGGATACATTAGTGATCACTAATTTAAAGCTGCGACCTAGGACTGGCTACGTTACTGATCACTATATAATAGCTGTGACCTTGGACTGGCTACGTTAGTGATCACTATATCATAGCTGTGATCTAGGACTGGCTATGTCAGTGATCACCTTATAATAGCTGTGACCTAGCACTGGATATGTTAGTGATCACTAATTTAAAGCTGCGACCTAGGACTGGCTACGTTACTGATCACTATATAATAGCTGTGACCTTGGACTGGCTACGTTAGTGATCACTACTTCAAAGCTGCGACCTAGGACTGGCTATGTTAGTGATCACCTTATAATAGCTGTCACCTAGGACTGGCTACGTTAGTGATCACTACTTCAAAGCTGCGACCTAGGACTGGCTATGTTAGTGATCACCTTATAATAGCTGTCACCTAGGACTGGCTACGTTAGTGATCACTAAATCATAGCTGCGACCTAGGACTGGCTATGTTAGTGATCACCTTATAATAGCTGTGACCTAGGACTGGCTACGTTAGTGATCACTAAATCATAGCTGCGACCTAGGACTGGCTATGTTAGTGATCACCTTATAATAGCTGTGACCTAGCACTGGATATGTTAGTGATCACTAATTTAAAGCTGCGACCTAGGACTGGCTATGTTAGATCACCTTATAATAGCTGTGACCTAGCACTGGATATGTTAGTGATCACTAATTTAAAGCTGCGACCTAGGACTGGCTATGTTAGTGATAACTATATCATAGCTGTGACCTAGGACCGGGCTACGTTAGTGATCACTATATTACAGCTGCGACCTAGGACTGGATACATTAGTGATCACTAATTTAAAGCTGCGACCTAGGACTGGCTACGTTACTGATCACTATATAATAGCTGTGACCTTGGACTGGCTACGTTAGTGATCACTATATCATAGCTGTGATCTAGGACTGGCTATGTCAGTGATCACCTTATAATAGCTGTGACCTAGCACTGGATACGTTAGTGATCACTAATTTAAAGCTGCGACCTAGGACTGGCTACGTTACTGATCACTATATAATAGCTGTGACCTTGGACTGGCTACGTTAGTGATCACTACTTCAAAGCTGCGACCTAGGACTGGCTATGTTAGTGATCACCTTATAATAGCTGTCACCTAGGACTGGCTACGTTAGTGATCACTAAATCATAGCTGCGACCTAGGACTGGCTACGTTAGTGATCACTAAATCATAGCTGCGACCTAGGACTGGCTACGTTCGTGATCACTAAATCATAGCTGCGACCTAGGACTGGCTGTTGGAGAATCTATCACTAACTTTAGATGGCGATCACAATCTTATTGGTGAGATCAAGCTTCAGGAGCAAGAGAAGTAATTACTCTTCCGGAAATCTTCGTCTCTGGTTGTCCCTCATTTCTCCTCCTGTAGTAGGCAGTCCGTGATGGCCCTCACAGTGCCAGCTCTCTTCTCATTCTCCCAATCTCCTCTCATTCCCCTTATTCCGTGCTAGCCCTTATTTATTCACTTTCTATAGCAGTCTAAGGTCAAATAATGATAAAATATATTAACATTTCCATGTTCCAGAATAGAGGAAATAATGCATAATAATTCTTTTGACAAAATAAAATACTCTGATGTTTTTAACATTATTTCTCACATTTCAGGCACGGATCCCGTAAGTGCTAGTTTCCTTTTTATTTGTATTAGTGTTGTGTTTGGAAGAAAGGTCACCATGATCCTTGGCGCTTTGCTGCCTGAATGCCCTGAATTCCATTTGCTTTCATTTACTGTGAGTGTTTTTCATGACCCGATAGAAAGCTGGAAACGGTGGACTCAGAGAGACGCAATGAGATGACATTTATTAGAATGCTGGCTCGCCGTTCTCTTATAGGTTTCTAGACGTGTAACCGGATCTGTTAGGATAAACAATTCTGTTATTGTGTGTGTGCAATATAAGTTATAATAATAAATATTAAAAGCATTATAATAAATAAGGTAAACAAATCCATATACAAACTAGATACAGGTTTGCTGTGTTCACCTGCAATTTGCATTTTTTTTAATTTATTGCTGGCTGGGGATCTTGTTAAACTCTGCAGCTGCCATTACATTCGGCACCACAGGCAGATGCCCCCAGAGCATCGGGCCCTCGGTCAATGACCGATATGCCGAGTGCTCAGTCCGCCCCTGGATAGTGATCATATGAAGTAATTTATTATCACATAATTGTTTGGCTTCTTTTTAAATCATAATGATAACAGAAATCACCCAAATAGTCCTGATCAAAAGTTTACATACCCTTGAATGTTTGGCCTTGTTACAGACACACAAGGTGACACACACAGATTAAAATGTCAATTAAAGGTTAATTGTGGCTTTTTAAATTGCAATTGTCTGTGTATCAATAGTCAACGAGTTTGTTAGCTCTCACGTGGATGCACTGAGCAGGCTAGATACTCAGCCGTGGGGAGCAGAAAAAACCGTCAAAAGACCTCCGTAACAAGGTAATGGAACTTTATAAAGATGGAAAAGGATATAAAAAGATAAGCCTTGAAAATGTCGCTGGGGGGGGTAGTGCAGGGAGAAGGATACAGGCTGAGCAGGAGGTGGTGCCCCCGAGGAGTTCAGTGGCAGCAGACTAGATGGCATCCATTTGTTTGGGGCAAGAGCACAGAATGCAGGTGGGTTGGCTGGATCGCACTTTGGGCACTGTGGCAGACATTGCAGGAGTCATTCTTTGAGTCTGGTGCATGGGGTGGCAGAAATCACACAAGGCAATGGGCAGATCGAGGAGTAGCTGGTTCCCAGGCGCTGCTAGGAGGAGTGAAGTGAATCCAGTGGACAGTGGGGGGCATTTCATGTTGGGTTCAGATGAAAGAGTTAACAAGGAGACCGGTATGCTTCTGGGTTGGTGTCGGACGCTAGCAGCTTCTCTGGTAGCACTCAGAGTTTTCAAGTTTGGATCGCAGTGCAGGCCTGCTCATGCATGCATGCATTTGGTGTTGTATACTCAGGGGGATAGCTAGTGGGGATTCTAGGTCCCAATGAGGCTAGACAGGCAAGGAGTGTGGGTGAGATGCTAGGGAGGCAGCCCATCAATACTGTAAGGTAAGGGAAACACTACAATCTGTCTAGGAGTTCTTTTTCTTGTTTTTCTTGCAGCGGATCGTCCTCTGGTCATTCCTGTCACCGGGTGGTTCACCCGGTTAGCATGAGAAGAAAGGTTGCGTCGCAATTAGAATCTAGTGGACTCCAAGGAGCAATTTGGAGGCCATTGCTGGTTGATAAGTAGACTTGGTTGATAAGTCAGACGTCACTGCACTGTCACCTGGTTTATTGACATTGTTGCAACATCCTATTCATTCTTGGGGCATAATATGTATGTCTCTTTTGCGGGTCCCCTGGGGGTCCATTTAAAGCATGACATGAAAGATAGGATATGGAAAGGGAAGTTTTCATGCTCCTTCCACTGGAGGAATTTATTGACCTCAAGGAGGAAGATAAGAAGGATGCCAAGAAAGAAGAGGAGGAGAAACAAGAGGTATTGTAAGATATCCATATTGTTTGGATATTGGCTTCAGACGTTTTGCATCCTTGCAAGTGTGCTTGGCGAGAAGTCGCCTGGACTTTGTTTCTCCTTATTTTGCTGTCTGGGTGGGCTCTGGGAGTTGTATCATATGTACGGCGGATAGTGTGGTGGAAGAACGATGAGCAGTATGTAGTAAGTGTGGGGGTAATAGGGGTTGTAGTAGGTGTAAGGGGTGATAGGGGTTGTAGTAGGTGTAATGGGTGATAGGGGTTGTAGTATGTGTAGGAGTGATAGGGGCTGTAGTATGTGTAGGGGTGATAGGGGCTGTAGTATGTGTAGGGGTGATAGGGGCTGTAGTATGTGTAGGGGTGATAGGGGCTGTAGTATGTGTAGGGGTAATAGGGTTGTTGTAGGTGTAGGGGCTGATATGGGATGTTGTATGTGTAGGGGTGATAGGGTTTGTATAATGTGTAGGGGGTGGTAGGGGTTATAGTAGGTGTAGGGGTGATAGGGATTGTAGTATGTGTAGGGGATGATAGGGGTTATAGTAGGTGTAGGGGGTGATAGAGGTCAGGGCTGGTGCAAGGATTCTTGCCGCCCTAGGCAACAATACATTTTTTTTGCAACTACATTCCCTCAGAGGTTTATTCACTAAACTCTGAATTACACTAAAGAGACATTTAGGGAAAGAGGCGCACTGAGTAGACATTAAAGGAAATGTCAGGAAAACAAACTTGTTATCCTAGCACTAAGCTTCCCCCTCCGTCAAGTGCATCCCCCTCGTGGTGCAGCAGGGGTTAAAACACCTTCTGTTACCTGGGTCCAGCACCAATGTCTTTTGTGCTGGCTTGGATCCGCCTTCGCTCCTTAATGGCCGTGTTTGCAGTGGTATTTCCGTGACTGGATGTCCCCGTGCATAGCCACTAGAGGAGTTAACTCTGAAAAGTAATTGTTAAGACACCTCTAGTGTCTTTCAGCCAAACCGCCGTTTAGTAGACCTTCCCCGGCTGCAGTACAGTCTCCGTTCGCTGACTCTGTAACACACGAACCAAATGCAGGGGAAGCAGCAATCTCCCGAACGAGATCCGTGAACGGCCCCAAACTCCCGAACGGCAATACACGAACTGCTGGTAACCGTCGAACAGCAATATTCACCAAGTGGCTTTCGTTCCATCCAGCAGTCTCTAAACGTGAAGAAGAAATCCCCCCAATAACGAGACAGAAGCTCCGCATTGAGGGTCAAACAGAATCTGGCTTTACTGTGGGCTACCTGCCCGTATTTATGCAGGTCTCCCACCTGGTGGACACTCCCCTACGGGACCAAATGGGAAACTTAAACTACAGACAGATAGAGGGACATTTCAGACACACAGTCACAGATTTTACCCACAGTTCATTATGATTCCCTCCCCTCTGCCCTGGAGTTAATTACCAAGTAACTCAACTAACTCCAGGACAAAGCCAGTCGCCATCATAGACATGAAATAATAAAAGACATAAAAATATATAACTACATCAAAACTGAACATTTCCCATTCGTATTACATGTCCCCAGATAGCCTGGATCTGAGTGCATATTATTAGCGAATAGCGCTCAGATCCCACGCACATAGTTCAATCGCCATGGAGTCAAAGTTCTTACAGTCTTTCGGTATACGAATGACTCCATGGGAAGGCTATCTGGGTTAAGTCTTTTCGTATGCTCTCAATCTCCCGAACGGCCGGTGTTCGCATGCTTTCGTGGAGGCAGCCAGGCGTTCCGTTGTTTCAGCGGTGTTCAGCAGAAAAGTGTCCGTTTTCAGTTCCATAGAAATAGAGCCAAACACCGCTGGGCGTTCGCTTGATTTAAAATGGCCGCTGCCTCGTGGTCGACATACGAACGACGACCACCCTGAATTCGGTTTAATTGAGAAGTGTCTGCGGTTAACCACAACGTTCTAATTGGGATCACTTCGTTAACCTGCAGCACACTCCTCACTTGGGTGGCCGTTCGTTCGGCAGTTTTGTTCGGGGAAAAAGAGTCATTCGAATGGCTGGGCTATAGCAACCAGCCATTCATACGAACGGGGGACAAACAGACGAACGTAGTACAAATCCAAGCAGACAGATGGTTCTGTCACAGTAATTATTGAAGTTTCTTAAAAATTGCAATAATTACCTTTGCAGTGTCACTTCTGCAAATCTCACTAAGACAATCTCACTAATGCACATACTCTCTCACTGGCATACACACTTACACACAAACACATACACATTCTCACTGACCTACACAGTGTCACCTACACACTCTCACTAATACACGCACTCTAACTTACACACTCTCACTGACATACACAGTGTCACTTACACACTCTCACCAGTGGCGTACATACCAGGGTTGCAGGGGTCGCGGCTGCGACCGGGCCCGGCCCACCAGGGGGCCCGGCCGCCCCTGCGACCCGGTATGTAGCCACAGGGCCAGCCTCTTCCCCTGGGGGGCCCAGGAGCCGACCACCCCAGGGCCCCCCGAGGCTGGCCCTGCTGTCACCCGAAAAGCGGGTGGCTGGTCGGGCAGGCAGGCGGGCGCGCGAGGGAGCACTCAGTGCTTCCTCTTCAGCTCCCTCGTGCACCGCACTGATACCGGAGTCGGAAGATGACGTCATCTTCCGGCGCCGGCATCCTTACGCGGCGCGCGAGGGAGCTGAAGAGGAAGCAGTGAGTGCTCCCTCGCGCGCCCGCCTGCCTGCCCAACTGGCCACCCAGACTGCCCGCCCAGGAGCCCAGCAGCACCACTGGACCCCAGGGAATCCCCCCAGCACTCCAAAAGGTAAGGAGGCTGGGGGGATTACATTTAAAAAAAACAAAAAACTAGTGTTAGTGTTTGAGTGTGTGTGAGTGTTAATGTGAGTGTTAGTGTGTGTGAGTGTTAGAGTGAGTGTTAGTGTGTCTGCTAGTGAGTGTTAGAGTGAGTGTTAGTGTGAGTTTGTGTGAGTGTTAGAGTGAGTGTTAGTGTGTCTGCTAGTGAGTGTTAGTGTTAGTGTGTGTGAGTGTTAGTGTGTCTGCTAGTGAGTGTTAGTGTGAGTGTTAGTGTGTGTGAGGGTTAGAGTGAGTGTTAGTGTGTGTGTCTGCTAGTGAGTGTGAGTGTGTGTGTCTGCTAGTGAGTGTCAGTGAGTGTGTTACTGTGTGTGTCTTACTGAGTGTGTGTGTTAGTGAGTCTGTTTGATGTCTGTTAGTGAGTGTGTGTTTGTCAATGAGTGTATGTTTTGTAAGTGAGTGTGTATGTATGTCTGTCGCTGAGTGTGTCTCTGTCAGTAAATGTGTGTGTGTCTGCTAGCTAGTGTGTATGCCTGTAAGTGTGTGTGTGTGTCTTCAGCACTTACCTTTCTCCAGCGCCGGACTCCCTTGGAAATGGGGATCCCTCAACCTCTCAGCTCCGAATGCGACCGCGCACGCATTCAAACCGCCCATAGGAAAGCATTACTCAATGCTTTCCTATGGACGTTCAGTGTGCTCCTCTAGCGGCTGTCCGTGAGACAGCCACTAGAGGCTGGATTAACCCTCAGTGAAACATAGCAGGGGGGGGGGGCACGGATCAATTTGCGCACCGGGGCCCCATGGGTCATGTGTATGCCACTGACTCTCACTAATACACTAACTTACACACTCTCACTGGCATACATATTGTCAGTTACACACTCTAACACCACACAGTGTCACTTACACTTACTCACTAACAGAGTCACTTGCACACTCTCCCTAACACACATTGTCACTTACACACTCTCATTAACACACACACTGTCACTCAAACACAAACTCACACCACTTCACATATAGTCACACTTTATTTACACACACAAACACACCAATTTATCACACTCCCCATTTACAAACATGCACACAGTAAGCAATCCCCCTTAACCATGCCATACCTTGGTGCTGTGATGAGCAGAGGTCCAGGCTGCAGGATCCATGATGTTGCTCTCTCTCCTGGGGGAGCAGGAGAGCCGCACTGTGAGCACAGCCTGCTTCCTGCTCCCTTCACCATGCTTCCGTTGTTCACAGGCTCCCGTTGCCTACAGGAAGCACAGTGCTCTGCTCGGGTTATAGCAAACCCCACTGCCCGAGCAGGTAATCGGCTGCCAAGGTTGCCCAGCAGGTGAGTGGCTGCGCTGGAGGGGTGGCTAAGATGCCGCTCGCCCTCACAGCATCCCCAGACAGCTATAGCAGGGAAGCCAACCGGAAAACCTCTGTCAGCGCCCCCCAGAGGCCGGCGCCCTTGACAAATGCCTTATTCGCCTTAATGGTAGCGCCGGCCCTGATAGGGGATTGTAGTAGGTGTAGGGGGTGATAGGGGCTGTAGTAGGTGTAGGGGGTGATAGGGGTTGTAGGAGGTGATAGGGGCTGTAGTATGTGTAGGGGGTGATCGGGGTTGTAGTAGGTGTAGGGGGTGATCGGGGTTGTAGTAGGTGTAGTCGGTGATAGGGGCTGTTGTATGTGTATGGGGTGATAGGAGCTGTAGTAGGTGTAGGGGGTGATAGGTGTTGTAGGGGGCTGATCAGTTACAGGCAGCCTGCATGCTGTGTTCGGTTCACGGCAGGGGCTCTGCTCCTCGAGCCTCTGCCGATATTTTTTTACAGCCAAAAGCCGCATGCTGCACAAGACAGGCACAGTGAGAGACAGCCTTGTGGGTCTTTTATAAGGCCCCTGGGCTGTCTCTCAGTGTGCTATGAATGGGCTGTCTCTGCTGACTGTGAGTATAGCACAGCCATCCAAGGGGAACTTCTGTAACAGTAGGGGCCCGCAGAAGTTTGTGCGGGCCCCTTACTGAGTGCAGGCTGGCTGGGGAGCTTGTTAAACTCCGCAGCTACCATTACATTAGGCACCACAGGCAGACCCCCCCAGAGCATCGGGCCCTCGGTCAATGACCGATATGCCGAGTGCTCAGTCCGCCCCTGGATAGTGATCATATGAAGTAATTTATTATCACATAATTGTTTGGCTTCTTTTTAAATCATAATGATAACAGAAATCACCCAAATAGTCCTGATCAAAAGTTTACATACCCTTGAATGTTTGGCCTTGTTACAGACACACAAGGTGACACACACAGATTAAAATGTCAATTAAAGGTTAATTGTGGCTTTTTAAATTGCAATTGTCTGTGTATAAATAGTCAACGAGTTTGTTAGCTCTCACGTGGATGCACTGAGCAGGCTAGATACTGAGCCATGGGGAGCAGAAAAAACTGTCAATAGACCTCCGTAACAAGGTAATGGAACTTTATAAAGATGGAAAAGGATATAAAAAGATAAGCCTTGAAAATGCCACTCAGTACTGTTCAACCACTTATGTGGAAAATTCGGGGATCTCTTGATACCAAGTCAAGGTCTGGCAGATCAAGAAAGATTTCAGCCACAACTGCAAGAAGAATTGTTTGGTATACAAAGAAAACCCAACAGGTAACCTCAAGAGAAATACAGGCAGCTCTGGAAAAAGACAGTGTGGTTGTTTAAAGGAGCGCAATACAACGATACTTGAACAAAAATGAGCTGTGTGGCCGAGTTGCCAGAAAGAAGCCTTTACTGCACCAATAACACAAAATAGCCTGGTTACAATACGCCCGGTCACACCTTGACACGCCTCACAGCTTGTGGCACACTGTAATTTAGAGTGATGAGACCAAAATACTGCTTTATGATTGTGGCAGTGATATGAACCTGGATCCTTCTGTGTCCTGGACCTGCTGTTCTGCCTTTAAGCCACAGCAGTTCCTATTTCTTGGAGTATTTCTAGCCCTGTTGTTCCTGGCTATGTCTCCAGCAATAGGGGGCTGGACTTTTCCTGTGGCTGCTCCTGTCTCTCGGTCCACCTGAAGTTTACCGCTTATTAGCCAGGTATAAAACACTGTCTCTCTCTGAGGGCAGTGTCAGTTCATTGACTCTGGTTCCTGTGTTTGTATTTGTGTATCTTGATTCAGTGTTTTCCAGACGGCTCCTGACCTTGGCTTATCTCATTGTTTATTCTGGCTTCCCCTGACTACTGCTTTCCACGACTACTCTGCTTGTAATTGCCTGTACTGCGACTTGGAGCTATATTCCTGCACAGCCCACAGATTCCCTGTCCCTAGATTAAAAAGCGTTCTGTTCAATCCGCCTGTCTGTATAGTAGATTGCATTCCTCTCCTATTCTAACATTGTCCCGTTCGACTACCGAACAACCGCACGAACCAGGGACCACCCGGTAGCTTGTTAACACCTATTAAAAACTTGGAACATTTCTCACCACAGTGTTCTAATTGTTCATCTGGGTGGCCGCAATTCCTATGGACAACCACTAGGTGGCTGCCATCTTGTTTGCATAAACGCAGGCAGCGGTGTTTGGGCATGAATCTCATGGAACTAAAATCGAATACAGAAACTCCCGAACACCGCTGGACTTCCATCATTGCCTGCGTTCGGTTCTATACAATTTAGAAGGGCACTGTTCTGTAGAATCGTTCGTCTGGATGAGGGGAAAAAGCTCCAGTGTAAGAACATTGACTATGTTTGGTAGTTTATTCGTTTTTAAAATACCGAACTAGACCGACCGCAAGCCCTGATTCTCTAGAACTGTTATGGGCATGGAATCATGTGTGCATGCGGTCGGTCAAATAAATTACTTTAAGGAAATTTCTGAACTGATTTGGGTCATTTTTGGATATGTTGGTCACCCAGGTCAGGGTTATAACTGGATGTAACATATATGTTATGGATGCTGAAGATCGGTCCTGGAGGAACAACCTCCGCTTAAGGGGAA
>OW240912.1:423209983-423229291 GCA_933207985.1 Pelobates cultripes
CGTAGCCAGTCCTAGGTCGTAGCTATGATATAGTGATCACTAATGTAGCCAGTCTGAGGACACAGCTATGATACAGTGATCACTAACGTAGCCAGTCCTAGGTCGCAGCTTTGATATAGTGATCACTAATGTAGCCAGACTGAGGACACAGCTATGATACAGTGATCACTAACGTAGCCAGTCCTAGGTCGCAGCTTTGAATTAGTGATCACTAACGTAGCCAGTCCTAGGACACAGCTATGATATAGTGATCACAAACATAGCCAGTACTAGGTCGCATCTATAATATAGCGATCACTAATACAGCCAGTTCAAGGTCACAGCTATGAAGTAGTGATCACTAACATAGCCAGTCCTAGGTCACAGCTATGATATAATGAGTACTATAGTGAAAAGAATACCATCCCCACTGTGCAGCATGGTGGCACTGGGAATTTTGTGAAAATTGGTGGCAAGATGAATGCAGCATGTTAAAAGAAAATACTGACAGACACTTTGCATTATTATGCACTAAGACTGGGCATGGGACGCTCTTTGACTTTTCACCATGACAATGACCCTTAGCACAAGGCCAGTGGTTACAGCAGAAAAAGGTGAAAGTTCTGGCGTGGCCATCACAGTCTCCTGACCTTAATATCATCGAGCCACTCTGGGGAGATCTCAAACATGCGGTTCATGCAAGATGACCAAAGACTTTGCGTGACCTGGAGGCATTTTGCCAAGATGAATGGGCAGCTATGGCACTTGCAAGAATTAGGGGCCTGTTAGACTATATTACAAAAGACTGCACACTGTCATTGATGCTAAAGGGGGCAATAATATTAAGTACTAAGGGTATGCAGACTTTTGAACATGGGTGTGGTGAAAGTAACCTCGCCACTGGCTCTTGGACTAGACCTTGGTTCAGGACAGTGGAAAGTTTTGTTCGTGCCTTTTCCCTGTCGTGATTCGGTATAAGGGGCTTACCGAATGGATTGTACTTATTCTGTCTGGTTACCGAACAGTTGGACCACCCAGAACAGGAGTGTGCAGCTCATTAGCTTCCCTGACTTATGTGGTTAGATGGGTGGCCATCGTTCGTATGTCTCGTTATTGGGGGATTTATTACCGACTGTGACGAGACCAATCTCGCCACATTGCATTGGAGAAGCCTGGTTGCTCGCCTGCTGCCTTTGGACTATGGCCCCCTTTTAAAAGACTTTATTTTTCCATGCAGAAAAGCCATATTCCTGCTTTTCTGCCGGTTGTTCGGTAGTTTCAATCTACCGAACAACCGTACGAATGACTGGACCACCTGGGAGCTGGAGTGTGCCGGCAATTAACCTCCCTGAAGCGGTTAACCGCAGCTTAATTGATGAATGCTGGGTGGCCCCCGTTCGTATCCCGAACACGAGGTCGCGGCCATTTTAAACCATACGAATGAACAGCAGTGTTCGCCTCTATTTTCATGGAACTAAAATCGGACACAGTTTTGCGCGTACACCGCTGAAGCCGCCGACCTCCCTTCTTGTTCGGTGAAAGCACACGAATGACCGGTGTTCGGTATTTTTTGTGTGAATGTCTTATACCCCAGATAGGAATCCCATGGAGCCCATTCGTATGAAACTGACTGTAAGGACTTTGGCTCCATGGCGATTAAACTGCATTCGTGTAGTCTGAGTGCCATTCACCTAATAATGTGCACTCAGACCTGAGCTATCTGGGGATGTGTTACATGCCTGTGTTTAATGTAGTAAATGTTACTTTGTACATTTTAAAGTATAATGCTGTTTTTGTGTTCCCACGTGTGTAATGGAGTTTTGCCTTTGTCTTGGGAGATAATTGAGTTACTTCCCAATTATCTCCCAGGGCAGAAGGGAGGAAGCCAGGATGCATTGTGGGAATATACTGTGACTGTGTGTCCTTTTTGTATACTTGTCTGTCCCTTGTCACAGTCTCCCATTTGGTCCCCTAGGGGAGTGTCCACCAGGTGGGAGACCTGCATAAAAGCTGGGCAGGTAGCCCTCATTAAACAGACCACTGCTTGACCCTCAACACGGAGCCTTGTCTCGTCTTTGGGGGGATTTACTGTATGCTGCTAAGGACTGATTGCCAGGAGTGTAAGCCGCTTGGAAGCTTTTCCTGTTCGCCTGCTAGCAGCTATTCGTATGGTTCCTGTTCGTTTATTTGAAGTGCTACCTTATTCCCTTGTATGCCGTTCGGGAGTTTGGAGCATTCACTTATTGGCGGTTCGTGAGTTTTGGTGATTATTCAGTAGCTGTGCCTGTCTCTGAAAAGGGGATTATCGTCTAAGCGGTTTTTTTCCCTTTTGTGCAAAACGGTCCGTTACAATTGGTGGCAAGCGGCGGGATCGTTCCCACAGACTACAGGACAGCTACAGGCGACACCATTCCTGGATTTACAAT
Organism: Pelobates cultripes; assembly: GCA_933207985.1. Lineage (NCBI taxonomy): Eukaryota > Metazoa > Chordata > Amphibia > Anura > Pelobatidae > Pelobates > Pelobates cultripes. Next base: position 423,212,389 of record OW240912.1, read on the forward strand.
TTGAGGGCAACGCATGTCTGAGTACAGCGACCCTGACAGCAACAGCATGGAACCAGCAGTGTCATACGAGGAGGAGGACCTGGATGGCCGGGATGCATTAAGGAAAGGCATCTGGTACCAGGCCCTGGATAATGTACAGTACCAGCGGGGTGAGAGTCTCCCCAGTGAAGAGCAGCGGTTGCAGAAGCAAGTGGCCCTGCGGATGCCCTTCCTGGGAGAGCAGCCCCTAGATGAATGGGTGAAGGAATTGGAGCACCGGGTATGGCAGGAGATTTGGCTGGAAGATGCATACCAGGCGCTTTGGTGGTATGGGGCACAGTACCTGCCCTGGACAGCCGAGCATGACAAGCCAGAGGGAGAGGAGTTTGATGGTCCTGGCTTGTTATGGGAGGTTTTTTCAGAGCCTGAATTTGGGAGCCCTACACAAGCCCGGTTCAGTGATCTCTTGGAGTGGAGGGAGAGCAGGTATGACTGGGACGACACTCACGACATTGAGCAAGACCTGGCTCACCTAGCAACCCTGGAGTGGGAACTGGAGCAGGACTACCGAGATCTCTTCCACTCCATTGAGAAGATTCAGCAGGACAACAAGGTGACAGAGCCAGAACAGACCCATTCAGCTGGGAAGACATTGTGGATATTTTCTGGGAAGAACCCCAGGTGGCCGGTAGAGATGGGACCGAGGTCTCTCCACCGGTCCTGCAGGGAATTGGGAGCCCAGTCTCCATTCCCCAGCAGCCGTGTGATTTATTGGGAATTGGGAGCCCGAGCTCCATTCCCCAGCGGGAGAAATTGCAGGGAATTGGGAGCCCGAGCTCCATTCCCCAGCGGGAGATATTGCAGGGAATTGGGAGCCCGAGCTCCATTCCCCAGCGGGAGATATTGCAGGGAATTGGGAGCCTGAGCTCCATTCCCCAGCGGCAGGCTGAGTTACAGGGGGCAGAGGTAGTTGTTCCTGCCCCCCAGCAGCCGAGTGATATGCCGGGAAGGCAGTGGGAAGTCCAGGGAGAGGAGAGCAGTGTCCTCCCTCCCCAGCGGCAGCGTGATTTTTTGGGAATTGGGAGCCCAGTCTCCATTCCCCAGCGGCAGAATGATGCTTTGGGAATTGGGAGCCCAGTCTCCATTCCCCAGCGGCAGTATGATGCTTTGGGAATTGGGAGCCCAGTCTCCATTCCCCAGCGGCAGCACAGATCATTGGGAATTGGGAGCCCAGTCTCCATTCCCCAGCGGCAGAGTGTCCTGCCGAGAATAGAGAGCCCAGTCTCCTTTCCCCAGCAGCAGGACTCTGTATTGGGAGCAGAGACAGTCGGTCTCCCTCCCCCACAGCTGGAAGTATGTATGGGAGAGGAGCTTGTTACCCCCTCTCCCCAGCGGCAGCTTAATGTACAAAGGGGAGACAGTAAGCCCCACGACCGTGCAGATGGGACCGTAGTCTCTACACTGCCAGCACAGGGGGTAGGGACGGTCGGTCCTGCCCCCCAGCGACAGGGCTGTTTAGCCAAAGGGGAGACAGTCGGTCTCCCCCTCCAGCAGCAGAGATGGGTAACCAAAGGGGAGACGGTCGGTCTCCAGCAGCAGGACTGTGCAGCTAAAGGGGAGACGGTCGGTCTCCAGCAGCAGGACTGTGCATCTAAAGGGGAGACAGTCAGTCTCCAGCAGCAGCAGCAGAGCGGTGTATTTAAAGGGGAGACAGTCGGTCTCCCCCTCCAACAACCAGGCTTCCACCAGGCTACCCTCCCAGTAGCGCTGGCAACAGGGCAGAGTGCAGCTGGTCTCTGCCCACGCAGCAACCCACCAAGTCAGCGTACCCGTACCCAGCACAGCCGTGGTGAGGCACCTGGACATGGACAAGCTTCTCCTTTACCCAGGTGTAGTAACCATTTATTGTGGGTGGGCTGTGCTGTTGATTATTTGTTGTGGGTGGGCTGCTGGACTAACAAGGGCACTGACCGGCAGGAGGTCAGATACCCTGTTAGTCTGTTTGGAAAAGGGGAGAGATGTGACGAGACCAATCTCGCCACATTGCATTGGAGAAGCCTGGTTGCTCGCCTGCTGCCTTTGGACTATGGCCCCCTTTTAAAAGACTTTATTTTTCCATGCAGAAAAGCCATATTCCTGCTTTTCTGCCGGTTGTTCGGTAGTTTCATTCTACCGAACAACCGTACGAATGACTGGACCACCTGGGAGCTGGAGTGTGCCGGCAATTAACCTCCCTGAAGCGGTTAACCGCAGCTTAATTGATGAACGCTGGGTGGCCCCCGTTCGTATCCCGAACACGAGGTCGCGGCCATTTTAAACCATACGAATGAACAGCGGTGTTCGCCTCTATTTTCATGGAACTAAAATCGGACACAGTTTTGCGCGTACACCGCTGAAGCCGCCGACCTCCCTTCTTGTTCGGTGAAAGCACACGAATGACCCGGTGTTCAGTATTTTTGTGTGAATGTCTTATACCCCAGATAGGAATCCCATGGAGCCCATTCGTATGAAACTGACTGTAAAGACTTTGGCTCCATGGCGATTGAACTGTATTCGTGTAGTCTGAGTGCCATTCACCTAATAATGTGCACTCAGACCTGAGCTATCTGGGGATGTGTTACATGCCTGTGTTTAATGTAGTAAATGTTACTTTGTGCATTTTAAAGTATAATGCTGTTTTTGTGTTCCCACGTGTGTAATGGAGTTTTGCCTTTGTCTTGGGAGATAATTGAGTTACTTCCCAATTATCTCCCAGGGCAGAGGGGAGGAAGCCAGGATGCATTGTGGGAATATACTGTGACTGTGTGTCCCTTTTTGTATACTTGTCTGTCCCTTGTCACAGTCTCCCATTTGGTCCCCTAGGGGAGTGTCCACCAGGTGGGAGACCTGCATAAAAGCTGGGCAGGTAGCCCTCATTAAACAGACCACTGCTTGACCCTCAACACGGAGCCTTGTCTCGTCTTTGGGGGATTTACTGTATGCTGCTAAGGACTGATTGCCAGGAGTGTAAGCCGCTTGGAAGCTTTTCCTGTTCGCCTGCTAGCAGCTATTCGTATGGTTCCTGTTCGTTTATTTGAAGTGCTACCTTATTCCCTTGTATGCCGTTCGGGAGTTTGGAGCATTCACTTATTGGCAGTTCGTGAGTTTTGGTGATTATTCAGTAGCTGTGCCTGTCTCTGAAAAGGGGATTATCGTCTAAGCGTTTTTTTCCCCTTTTGTGCAAAACGGTCCGTTACACCGACGACTAGAGACTGACTGCTGGAGCCGCAAGCCGCTTGGTGGATATATTTGTTCAGCGGCTAGCGACTGTTTGTGGATGTATGTTCGGGAGTTTGGAACCGCTTACGGATCCTGTTCGGGAGATTACCGCTTCCCCTGATGGAGGTTCGTATATAGCAGATATTGAGATTGCAAAGGGGGAAGCTTAACTAAACGGCGGTTTCCCTCACAGGCACCAGGGGTGTCTTAACAGCTGTGTTCGGTGGAAACACACTCCCGAACAAGAGACAGAGACTGTGATGGCACCCCCAGGCATAAAAGGGTTAAACCGCCGTTTAATAGATCTTCCCTTCCAGAAATACATGCACAGCTACTGCAGAACACCAAACTCCCGAACCGCATATAAGGGAATGCTCCAAACTCCCGAACTGCATACAAAATAGCACTCCAAACTCCTGAACTGGAACCTCACGAATAGCTGCTAGCAGACGAATAGGAAAAGCACCCAAGCGGCTTACACTCCGAGCAATAAGTCTCAATCAGCATACAGTAAATCCCCCCAAGAACGAGACAGAGCTCCGTGTTGAGGGTCAAGCAGTGAACAGACAGAGCTGTGGGTTTATTGTTCTTATATACACATTAGTACCACCCACAGGGTTTTGGAACACAACCAATAAACACATACAATACACTCAGGCACTCCCACACAAAATCCTCCCCTCTGCCTGTGATACAATTACCTTACACCATGGCCGGATTAACATAGGGGCTGATGGAGCTGCAGCTCCAGGCCCAGGCCCATGGAATAGGCCCATGATTTAAAAAAACAATTTTTTTTTTTTTACATTTTTTTTTTTTCACACACTACTCTTAGGGATTCCACCTGGCTTTTATTTTATTAGCACAGCCAGTATTTGAGGCTGACTGGCTGGTGCCAATATTGCAGCGATACTGGCAATGCAAATGCTGGTATTTTAATCAGTATAAACAAGAGATTACTATGCAATACCAGCACTGGCCAGTAGGGGAGACAGGCAGGGATAGGAAGTTCCAGCATATCCCTCCCTGCCTATCTATACTCACTGATCTGCAGGGGTGCAGCTACAGAGAGTCCAGACAGCAATTCCCACCCTGCAGAGACAGCCTACAGCTCAGGGAAGTAAGGGATGGGGGGAAAGGCTGCAAGGAGACATACACTGAGACACTAAGGGACACTGGGAGATATTATGACACAGACGCATGGGGACACAGTGTCCCCATGTCTCCCAGCCAGTGTCCCTGGTGTCTCAGTGCCCCCCTATTATTATTATTATTATTATTGCCATTTATATAGCGCCAACAGATTCCGTAGCGCTTTCTCCCAGTGCCCCCAGTCAGACAGTGTCTCACTGTCCCCATGTCTCCTAGTGCCTCCATGTCTCTCATTGCCTCCAGTGTCACAATGTCCCCATGTCTCCAAGCTAGTGTCCCTAGTGTCTGTGTCCCTGGTGTCTGTGTCCCCATGTCTTCAATTGTCCCCTGGGGCACTGGGGCACTGATACATAGGAACACTGAGAACTGGAGTAATCGACACATAGGGGCACTGAGTCATGAGGGCACTGGGAGACATGGGGGCACTGGGAGGAATCCATCTATACAGCAGAATCAAACTAAGTAATTTTTGGTGATTTTACAGCATTTTCTCTTATGTCACTCCTTGTGATTTACATCATGTGATGTCATCCATACATATTTTATTATGCAAATTAGTAAGGCCGGTATGTTTTTCCAAGAAAGGTGGCAACCCTAACTACTTTTCACATACTCTTACTTAAGTATGGAAACTTAAGTGGAATGTATGGGAACAAAACTTGTGTGCACTGGCTGACAATGAATATAGTTAAAGGGACACTATAGTCACCAGAACAACTAAAGCTTATTGAATTTGTTTTGGTGAGTAGAATCGTTACCGTCAGGCTTTTTGCTGTAAACACTGTCTTTTCAGATAAAATGCAGTCTTTACATTACATCCTAGTGATAACTTCACTGGCCACTCCTTAGATGACTGTTAGAGATCCTTCCTGGGTCATGGCTGCCTAAAATGCATCCAAACATTCAGTATCTCCTCCCTCTGCATGCAGGCACTGAACTTTCCTCATAGACCTACATTGATTCAATTCATCTCTATGAGGAGATGCTGATTGGCCAGGGCTGTGTTTGAATCATGTTGGCTCTGCACCTGATCTGCCTCTATGTCAGTCTCAGCCAATCCTATGGGGAAGCACTGTGATTGGATCAGGCCACCACTTCTAATGATGTCAGCAGACTGCTTGTTTTTATGAGTCTAACAGCATGCAGAGTTACAGCTTCAGGTTTGAATATAGTAAGATTTTGCTATATTTATGGAGGCATGAAGGGTCCAGGAGGGCTAGATGGTGGTGTTAACACTTCATGTTTGTGTTCCTGACCCTATAGTTATCCTTTAAGGTAATGCTGACTTTGATCTCTCTAACACTGTGGCATGTTCCCTTTCTTCTACACTCACTACATACAGCTTTTCTCTGTCCCAGACCATGTACCAGGAGCTTCTGCCTGCTAGTAAGAAGGTAAGGAGACAAGTGGACTAGCGAGTGCTAGGGGACAGTCCTTAGAAAGCGTTGAGTGAGCGCATCATTAGATGCATTTATGCCAAGCTCAGGGTGCTGTCTGCATAGTATGCCCTTAGTTGGCCAGCTGCATGATTGGCAGGCAGCCTGACATGCATTCATGCCAGGCTGGCCTTCTAATTCTTTGAGCAGACATGTCCTCTTTTTGGGCATGTTCGCCCCTTTTGGCAGGTTACATGATTTGTGTCAGTGGCACAACCTTTTACCATGCCCATTTACTTCCTGCTTGACTGGACACTGCTGTTAGGGATTATGGATTTACTTGAAAGATGAAAACATAAATTAGAGAGAGATTAGCCTAGGGTATGTGTTTTCTTATAGCTGCTGTTTTTTCTTTCTCTCCAGCACAATCTCCATCAGGTATATGATGCTTGGGAGTGTTTTACTGTTTTTGGTCGATATGATTCTGTAATTAGGCCCGTCATAATTGTCAGCACCAGGCCCACTGAGCTCTTAATCTGGCCCTGCCTTACACAATGGGTAATGTAATTATCACAAGCAGAGAAATACAATTTTTCCACATTATTCATAACTTGAAAAGTATGCATCACATTCACAAACACTTACATTTTCAGAATCAGCATACTCCAAATGCAAACATATGTCAAAATCATCCAAATTGGTCCAGTGGTTCAAAAGATAGATCCTAGTCCTTTGTGACCAAAGGAAGCATGGCTTTTTAACTGTGCAGCCATTGCACAAAACAGGTACATTCAACATATCCCCAGATAGCTCAGATCTGAGCTCACATTATTACTAAATGATGCTCAGAGGACACACATACAGTTCAATTGCCATGGAGCCAAAGTCTTTCCCATAGTCTTTCATTATACGAATGGGCTCCATGGCATAACTATCTGGGGTATCACCGCTCAAACAGGACAAGCACCGAATGACCCGGCTTTTGTCTCTTCGCAGGGAAAAAGCAAGCGTTTCAACATGGATGGGGCCATAGTCCAAAGGCAACAGGCGAGCAACCAGGCTTTTCCAATGCAATGTGGCGAGATTGGTCTCGTCACAGAGACTAAGCATACATACAAACTGGTTGCATTCGTATTTATGTTATATTGTGAACTACAGAACTAGACCGACCGCAAGCCCTTATTCTCTGGAACTGTTTTGGGCATGGGACCATGCGTGCGGTCGGTCAAACTATGACTTCTAGGAAATTCCTGAACCGCTGAACCGATCTGGGTAATTGTTGGATATGTTGGTCACCCAGATCGGTGGTCACCACATTTGTGGTGGTTTTGTGTGTTTAAATGTATTTTTGGGGTTTTGTAAAACATTCTGTTTTCTGTGCCTGGAGACAATTGAGTTTAGTACAGTAGATGACTCAATTATCTCCCAGGCACAGGGTAGGGACTATCTTATGTATGGTCCTGGATCTGAAATCCAATGTAATTGTGTATTTGTTTCTACTGTGGTTTACTTTCAGGTCCAGGGGGAAGGGCCCCTTGCATGGGGACCTGCATTTAAGGCGAGTTGTGGCTTCCATTAAACAAATTCTTACTTACCCTCAACATAGAGTCTCATCTCATAGTCTGGAAGCTGGATCCTGGTCTTGGGTCCAGGTTGGGAAGAGGACAGCGAGACCCCAGTCAAGCTGTAACATTGGAAGTGGGGACTACAGTCCTGATGGTGTCTGGTGGAGTGCTTGGAGTACTCAGTGAGCACTACGAAGCATCAATTGGCGGAGGTACCCAGTCGGTGTGCCAGGCGGTCCGCCACAATGGGTCATTTCATTTTTTTCTTTGTTTCCATGTTTTGGTTTATGATTGTGCCATTCTGTTATAATGTACAGTTTTTATAAGCAATAAAAGAAATGTGTTTTGCCTGCTCACTCATGTTTTCTTTAAAAATGGTACATATATTACCAATTCTCCAAGGGTATGAAAACTTTTGAGCACAAATGTACAGTATATAGCTTAATGTATAGTATACTGTGTAATGTATAGTATACTGCTTAATGTACCAGATACAGTGTAACATATAGTATACAATGTAATGTACGGTGGAGAGCTTATTGTATAGAGCTAGAGGTGCTTCCTGGGGCAGTGCTGCACAGTGTGTCTTATATTCAGTGTCTCCACCCTCTGCATGGAGACACTGAACTTTCCTCATAGAGTTGCATTGATTCAATTTATCTCTATGAGGAGATGCTGATTGGCCAGGGTGGTGCTTGGCTACACCCACAGCCCACCTCTTCCTCTTTCTATAGTTGTGATTGGCTGAGGTCATAATTTCTGATGATGTCAGCCAAGGAGGCGGACCGAGGGTAGGGTCAGAAGCAAGGAGTCCCATACGACGCTGAAAAAAGGTAAGTACATCACTTTCTAACGCGGGGTAATGGGGGATGACCAGTTAAATGGTGGTTTTAGAGATATAGTGACAGGAATACACATTTGTCTTTGATGGATGCTCCAACTGAAAGATACTACCTGCAGAATCTACATCTGATGACAAATTTACCCATTTATAATATATTATGGGTATTTTTTGTTGTTTAGAATGAGTTACAGAGCTTTAGGAAGATCGCCGTGAATCGTGCAGTTAATAAAAATGAAATGGAAAATCTATTCAGCACGTGTCACCATGTAGGGAGCGTAATTATAAACCCCTGCGACTAACTTTTTAATAGCAGACTATGGAGTCATCCTGAAATTTTGATTGCATGTAAAACATGACAGGTTGTCAGCCAAGGATATAATTTCAAGGCACGATGACATTTACTTAACATTTCATAGTGCTTAGAAATGCAGCTCCTTTTAGATGACAAATTTATTATAAGTAGCTACATGTTAAGTCAGTTAAATTGAATTCTAATACAAGAAGGAGATTAATAATTGATTGTTGGGGAGAATTACTAAATGATAGATTTGCTATTAAAGTTCTTGGCCTTTCAAGGATAGAGCTAGTGTTGGGCTGTGTTTACAGGAATATCAGGGGTAGATGTGATTTAATGGCGACTGGATAACTAACTGGTCATTAAGGTAAAGCACGACCTGTCCACAAAGGATTCATTAACTGCAGCTGAAAGGCTGGCTTCTGAAACTCTCAATTGGACGTATTTTAAAAAAAGGAGATTAGAGACAGCCTGGCAGACAGCGAGTAAATAGATTGTCGATTCATTGCCATCAACATTCATTGTTATGGTGTCTGGTCGCGTGTGGCCGATAGACCTGAGAGGAGTATAAAGGCCGCCCCATTGAATTCACACGCCACCTCTCAAAGCATTGGGTCCATCCCGCGAGAACGACATTGAGAATCATTCAATTAAAATCCTTCTTTTAAATGAAGGCTGCAGATCCCAATGTTTAGAGTTAATGTTCTTCATTTTTTGATGAATGATTTTCATCAATATTTTCGCTCGGTGACCGATAGAAGATTAAAGCTATCTGCTCGGTAAACTCTGAAATTGAGAAACAGAATGAGTGCATTTGTTGCTGCCCCGGCTGCGATCTCAGAAGTTTACAGAAATGGGACACAGAGACAGATCGCAGGACACGAATCCCAAGAATGAATACATTAATGTGGCAGCATCACTGGGTCATTCATTATTCTATGTCATAACAGATTGATTGGTTTTATTTCATTCAGAATCTTTGCTGCCAAATAGGTTGAAATTAGGTCAAAGATTTTACATCAAGAATGCATGTCTCCCCAGGGAGTGTCTCAGACCCCAAGTTTTCAGTACACAGCCCACACAATCCGTTTGTCAGCCTGGCCAGCTATATAACACAATGTTTAATTATAATCCAATCTGATGTTTAATAGAGAGGAGCAAAGCTTGCCCACGATTCCTATAAACCATCAATTAGGCAGATAATGAAGTTTAAAGTGTGGTTTTCTCCTGAGATAATCCCAATAGGAAGATATATTAACTTTAAGTGCTGTGACAATCTCTCACATTAAATAAAACCACTTGTGTTCTGCACCAAATTAACTCATTTTATCATCGCAGGATGGGGGGTGCATTTACCCAGATGGGGGGATATTTAACTGTATCAAAACTAAACCAGTAGGGAGCAGTACTGTGAAAGAGTCAATTAGCAGTCAGGACATAACATCTCAGTGTCTAATCATACCCTTCCTCAGCTTCTAGCATGTAAACAGCACAATTAGCGGGTTATCCAAAATATGAATAAATGGTTAATGTGGCGGACCACCAGCATATCGCCGCCACAGACTTCTTTTACCAAAGTAATGTAGCTCTATCAATCAGGGGTCAAGTCCTGGGGAAAAAAGTGTGGGAACTCACCCAAGATTCACCTCCCACCCTAAAAAAAAAGTATACACTCGTATGCATATATATATATAGCTGGGTGAAGGGGTGTCAGTGTGTGAATGGGGATGATAGAGTGTGTGCAGTGCCGGACTGGGAAAAAAATTCGGCCCGGGCATTTTTCAATCACAGCGGCCCCCCGAGAAAGGGGCTGGGCCATAGAGGGTGTGTTTTGTCATCACTAATGATGGTTGGTTCAATGTGCAGAGCCCTGCTGAAGAGCTCTAGCATGGGAAAAAGGCCCTGTATTTGTTCTGTGCAGCGCAAGCAAATTTAATAACATGCTTGCACTGTGTTTGCTTTTAACTTCTCTGGTGTCTCCATACAAAAGGACAGAAGGGCCAGGAAAGTGTATGGTGGATGTGTTTGAAGCCTGCTTGTGGGATTGCGTGTGTGTTGAGTAAGCTGATTGTGGTGTGGTATTGTGTAAATAAGTCGATTTCATTCGTGGTTGTGGTGTAATATGTGTGGCTAGGGGCTGTAGCGAGTGTGTGTATTGGGGGCATAGTGTGCATACAGGCTGTAGTGTGTGTAGGGGTTGTAGAGAGTGTATGTTTAGAGAATGTAGTATGTGTTTGCTTACAAGGAATATAGTGTGTGCATAGGGGATCGAGAGTTTGTATGTCAGGAATGTAGTGTGTGTAGGTGGTGCAGTGTGTGTAGGGGATCTAGTGTGTAAAGGACCAAGAGTGTGTATAGGAGACTGTCTGTGTGTGATAGAGGATTCAGAGTGTATATAGGGTAAGGGATCTAGAGTGTATCTGGAGCGTAATGTGTGTAGTGGTGCAGGCCCTGGGGAGATAGCGCAGCTAAGCGGACAAGGGCACATGTAGGAGTGTGGGGATAGATGCATGGGATTGGATGGGAAAGAGTGTGTGGGTGGGATTATGTTCTGTGTAAATTAGTGTGGGGGAGGTCTTACCTCAGTGCCACTTGGGATTCGGACCAGCAAACAGCTTCATGTCGTCCTGCTCCTGTTTGCCTGGGCCTGAAGATTCACACGGCTTGAGGGATGGATATTGAGGCGATCCGGTCGTCCCTCAGGGCTGCTGCGCTGGATGGTGGCCGGCACCTAAGGGAGGAATTCGCAAGCATTACTGGAGGTATGGCTACCGGTGTGGGCACCCCCCGTGGCCTACCCTCTCCTGGAGCACCCACTGCGGTCTCCCCTGCTGCCTCCCATGCAGCCGTTGCCCTTGGGGGCCGCACCAGCACTGGCAGGAGGAGCAGGAGCCCAGGCTCCAGGCACACGGCCTTCTACTGGGATGTGAGGCCTACTGAGGCCGCGCGCGTGGCACGGCCTTCAGCCACGAGGCCTGCCACTGCCGCGCGGCCTACTACTTCCAGGCCGCCCGGCCTGCTACTTGCTGGGCCGCCCGGCCGGCTACCTCCAGGCCGGGGATGCGGCCTGAACCAGGAGGCCGCGCGGCCTACTCCTCTTCCCCCCCTCCACACCATCCGCCCCGGCCGCCAGCGCTGGATTGCGGGCGGTAGGCGGCAGATCCGGTGATCCGGGCGGCGGGTGGTTGCCCAGCAACTGTGCATGTCCCCCACGGCTGGCGGGGAGGTGAGTGGGCCCTTGCGGGCCGTGCGGGGTACCTTGTACCGCTGTGAGGGTCTGGGAGGGGGTCCCCTTGCCCATTGGGAGCCTCCTCTGCCAGTGAGGAAGGTTCCCAGGGCTCTGTCTCCCCTTCCCTCCCTGTTAGTCTGACTTTATTTCCCCTTTTCTTCCAGGGGGCCCAGCTTACCCTTGCCTGGGCTACCCCCCCCTGGTCCCCTCTCCTCTTTCCTGGTTTTCTCCCCCCCCCCTCTGGTGGGCCTGCACCCCCCTTCTCCCCTCCTCCCCTTTCTGCTCTAATCCCCCCTCTCTATCCCTCCCTATCTGCATCCCCTCTGTTCTCCCGCCCCCTCTCTCTACCTTGCCTGATCCCACCTCCCCCCCCCGCAGGTCACTTACCTTGTGTAACAGAGCTCCCTGTACTCCGACCGAGTACCCTCCGTTGATGGATGCTCCTAGCGCTTCCTGAGGACTCCAAACACTGCAGCCGACACCACAACCACCGCAGACTCCACAACCGCCGTAGCTTAACTGGAGTCTCGCCGTCTTCCTTCCACCCTGGATCAGCTTCTGTCCTCCAGGACCGTGTGGGGAAGACCTCTCCTCCAGGAGAGCGTAACAGGAACAGCTCTTAAAAGAGCTAAGTGATTAAAAGCTCAGGGGAGTATGCAGAGCATAGCAATCCCCAGTGTAATATAGCAGTTCCCTCCAATAACGAGACAAGGCTACGTATTGAGGGTCAAGAAGATCTGATGTTTAATGGCACACACTCTGCTTTTATGAGATTCTGCCCATGCAAGGAGACACCCACATAATTAGCAGTATAACCAATCGGAACAATATACATTCGGGGAAATTCCCATCCCTCAGATAATCACATAACATAATTAAAACAGAACAGTAAAAATACAGTTTTTATACATGTACTATAACTTCCAAACTACACATCCAATCTTCATAAAAATTACATATTTGGAATCAATCCATTAAGGGGAGCAACATATGCGTCCGGTGAGTACATTTCCCTTCTTTTAAGTGCTTTCGTGTCCATACGTTCTTAATTCCTTTCTTCCTTTCTTCCAAAAACAAAAAAAAATAGAAAAGTAAGAATTAAAAAAAAAAAAGAAAAGAAAAGAAATTGATACAAACGGAGAAAAAAATTACAGGACAGAAATAAAATGTAAATTACCTATTGGACTAAAATAAAAAAAAAAAAGGAATCCAACATCAAGTACAAGGGGGAGAATTAAAAAAAACAAAAAACTATGAGATAGAATCCACAATAAAACAAAATTTAGGTACCCCTCTCCGTTTTCAGTATGTATCATACGTTTAGGTACGCTTTCCCGCAGCGTCTGGCGCAGCTGATAGCGCCGGTGATGCCTCCCAGGTTCACGTGACTCTGGGGCTGCTGAGCTCATGTGGCCCGCTTGGCTTGCGCATAACGCTAGGGAGCAGATGGAGAATGGGGTTTTTATTGAAGGTATGTTCCCTCCTGCCACGGGGGTCCCTTGACTAAGGGGGGCACTATGGGCTCTGGGAGGGTCGTGGGGAGCATGCTGTGGTCGGATACACCCCAGGGCGCATATTCGGATGCTCCCCGGTTTCTGGATAGCATGGTCGGGGACAGGGCTCCCCGAGCCTGCGCTGCGTGGTTCTGCGGTCAGGACACTCTCGGGACGCGTATCGTCCCTGGGATGAGCTCGGTTGGTGGAGGTACGTTTTGCACTTTCGTCAACGGTTGGCGGTGCGACCCTTCTTGGCCTGGGGCCAGATGGGCTTTGGCCGCTGGTTTTCTTTGGGGTTCACCTGGCACCTCAGCACGGCGTGTTTTTTCGTCCTCTCTGCAATCTGTCGGGATGGGGGACGTGGGTGCTCTCGGTGCAGGGCCCTCAGTCCATGTGGGAGCTCCATCGGGCGATGTGGGTCCAGTTTACCAAGAACGCTTGATAAGTTTACTTCCCGGTCGTTTAGGGTGCCCCTGGAGTTCGCTCTGCGCCACCCCCCCTCCCCTTTGGGTTATGGTGCCCATGGAGGAGCAGGGTCGGTATTGCCAGATTCCTTATTTACTCAGTTGTCGTTTCCTTCCAGGGGCTAGGTTTGGGATGATGGCGTGGCGCAGCGGGCTGCGTGGGAGGGGCTGCGGGGCCTTGCTGACAAAGGCGGCTGTGGAATCGTTTTTCCGGCTGCTGCCGGTACGCCCGTCGGGTTGATTGTTTCCAGGTTGTGTTTCCGACGGTCAGGATTGGGTGGCTATGTGCCTCCTCGTGGGTTGCTCCCGATGTCGTTTATGTGTGGGGCCGTCGGTGCCGCATGTCCGCACTCTGCTGCTGCAGTGTTTTTCCTGGGGTAGTTTTATGAGTTTCGGAGTTCGGTGGCCCAGGCCATATCCGTAGGTCGGGATACGGGCTGTAGTCTCCTGGATAGTGGGATCGATTCCTGCAACGGGACATCGGTTGCCCCTGACTGCGGTTTGGGTCATCGGGCACGAGGCGTCGGTGGTTTTGAGGGGCGTTGTGGGTTTAGGCTGCACTACCTTTCGACTCTCCTGGGTACGCTGGGCTTTGCTTGTTGGGGTTGCCCTTTGGACTGTATGGGGTTCCTTCTGGGCCTCCCTTAACGGTGGCTTGGGGTGCCCAGCTCTCGAACAGGTGGGTGGGTTTTCCTTTGGGACCATCGTGGGGTGGTGCGGGCTGTCTTGTCATGTGACAGTACCCTTTACCCTGGTGTTACTCTGGTTGCGGCTCCTGGCTTGGCGCTGTTTGAGTCTGGGGACGGCTGGTCAGGGGTTTTGTGTCCGGGTATTCCCGATGTGGTGGCCGATGCTCTGTCTTGGTCATTATACGGCGTACTTCGGGCAGAGGTGTCGCGGGGTCAATGTTAGGGCAGTGGAGGTGGTCGCTTGGTCCAATGGTCTGATGAAGCTGGTCCGTGGGTCGACCTATGAGGCGTAGTGGGGAACACTCCAGTATGGTGGGAGTGACCGGGACGAATGGGAACGTTTCCTTGGGAGTTCCGGGAGTGGACTGCTCATCTACATGTTTGGTTCCGTCTGTTAAGGGCGCTGGGGGTGATTTCTGCGATTGACACGGCTCGGCTTCCTGTTCATGTTACGGTCGTCGGCAAGTGGTGGGGTGTTTTGGTGGACGGACTTACTTCAGGTTTCGCCACTCGACGGCTGTTGTTGTTGGGACGGGTAAGTCAGTTGCGGTGTGGCTGATTCGTCGATGTGCAATTCTTGGATGTTGCGGGGTTGACATGCTCTGGCTTTTCCGCATTCTCCTAAGGTAGATGGAATGCACGGGGTAATGGTTGGGCTCCTAACACGATGCAAGGGGGGTTCCCAGGATAGTCTGACAAATTCCGTTCCGATCGGGGGTGGTGCAGGTTTCCGTCATTTGCCTGAAGGATGGTGGGGCGTTCAAGGGGCATTTATTCTGGTTTGGGATGGCTACGGTCGCCGCCAGGCTTGGTGTGCCTGCGCCAATGGTTCAGGGGGCTCGAATGGTGGGAGTCAGGGTGGTGGGTTCCTTCAGGTTCACCTTGCTGGTCTCCGAATGGATTTCTCACCGCGGTTACGGTCCCCCCGGAAAGGGGATGGTGGGATGCTCGTATGTAATTTGGGCCAGGAGGCGGGGGCGAGTGGTTGGATCGTACGCCTTCGGGAGCGGAGGTTCAGTGGTCTTGCACCAGTTACATGGAGGGGGTGTGGTCCTCCTCGTACGGGGTCAGCTGTCCCGCCTCATGGAGGTACCAGGGGGTTTTGTCATCCCTGGGTGGAATGATGTTTTGGGTATTGGGTGCTCTTCAATCTGGACATATTGCGCAAACTGTTTTCTTCCCAGAGGTTCTCAGGGGCTAGGCTGAGGCTATCGTCCGTTCCGGTCGGCAGTGCGCTGTGAGTGCCCTGGTGCCCTGGTGCGATGCCGTAAAAAATTCTGACAAGATGGGTTTCTGGGTTTGGCCAGATGCGGCCTAGTTATCTCGAGGGGATGGGTGCGCTTGCTGGAGGTCGGAATAGGCCTATGTTAATCTAGTGCTGCAAGAAGTGGTGGAACAGGCCATGGCTGGTTATGGTGGGGTCCCCCGCTGATTTTAGGTGTAAAACAGCGGGGTTGTGGCGGGGGTATGTCCTTGCCAATTGAGTTTCAGTGGTTACGTTTAAGTATATGGAATGAGATGAACAAGTTTTTTTAGGTCTCAACCTCCCCTGCTTCAAAAGGTTAAACATTAGGTTGCCTGAGGTGTCATGCCCATCGAGCGTGGGTAAGGTCGGCTGATGGAGGGCATTGGAAATATATGATTTTTATGACAAGGGGGGAGGTGAGAGGAAGTGGTGATTAGGAACCACTGTATGTTTATTGGCAAGGACGGTTGGGTCACTGTATAACACTATGGGTGGAGTTATATATGTATATATGTTAATTTATGCTTATTTATGTCTAACGTTTTGGTTACAGAAAGAAGAGATTTAATGAATAAAGTTATGGATGTGTTATGCAGTAATTTAGTTTGTGATAATAAATGCTGTGGCCTGTTCATCCATACTAAGTGGTCTGTCGTTATTGGGGGGGGGTAAATGGGTTTAGAGTCGTACTAGGCTGCATCGCGATTCCCCACTACGTACATACATGTAGTATATAATATTGTTAAGCGCTACGGAATCTGTTGGCGCTATATAAATGGCAATAATAATAATAATAATAATAATAATATTATGCATGCTGCACCCTTCACACATACAGACAGCACACCCAACACACTGTGCCCTTCAGACATACAATACGTCCAAACACATACATAAATATATATATATATATATATAGACGTGTTGTATGTGTGAAGGACGCAGTGTGTTGTGTGTGCTGTGTGTATGTGTGAAGGGTGCAGCATGTGTGTGAGGATTGCAGTGTGTGTGTAAGAGGGGTGCTGTGTGTGTGAGGGTGTTCTTATCTACTGTCACATTCTATGTTTCTAATTGTTTTTGTCTGTTTACTTACGGAGGATTATTTTATATATTATACATACGTGTGTGTTGTATATGTGTGAGAGTGTGCTGTGTGTGAGTGTGTTGTGTGACTGAAGTTGATGTGTGTGTCTGAGGGTGCTGTGTGAGTGAAGGTGCTGTGTGTGTGTGTCTGAGGGTGCTGTGTGTGTGTCTGAGAGTGCTGTGTGTGTGTGTGTTTGTGTGTGTGTGAATGTCTGAGGGTGCTGTGT
>OW240912.1:423231472-423278779 GCA_933207985.1 Pelobates cultripes
GTGCAATTTTTTGCATTTTTCACGCACAAACAACACTTTCACGGACGATATTATTCCTGCGATACTTTTTACTGTTTTGAAAAACAAATATTTGTGTTCAGCGAAGTCTCCCGAGTAGAACAGTACCCCTCATTTACAGGTTTTATGGTGTTTTCAAAAGTTTCAGCGTCAAACATAAGGTTTGTGTTTCATTTTTTTCACATTAAAATTCGCCAGATTGGGTACGTTGCCTTTGAGACCCTATGGTAGCCCAGGAATGAGAATTACCCCTATGATGGCATACCATTTGCAATTGTAGACAACCCAAGGTATTGCAAACGGGGTATGTCCAGTCTTTTTTAGTAGCCACTTAGTCACAAACACTGGCCAAAATTGGCATTTTTTGCATTTTCACACACAAACAAATACTAACGCTAACTTTGGCCAGTGTTTGTGACCAAATGGCTACTAAAAAAGACTGGACATACCCCATTTGCAATACCTTGGGTTGTCTACTATTACAAATGGTATGCCATTATGGGTGTAAATTTCATTCCCGGGCTACTATACAGTCTCAAAGGCAACGTAACCAATCTGGCGAATTTCAATTTCAAATGTAACGTGCTATATTTGACCCTGTAACTTCCCAAAGCGCCATAAAACCTGTACATAGGGGGTACTGTTTTACACGTGAGACTTTGCTGAATACAAATATGTGTATTTTATTGCAGTAAAAGCAAACAGTATTATGACATTGACAGTTAAAATGTCACGTAGAACTAAAAAAGATAAAAAAAATCTTATTTTCTCCCATTATTTTCATATTAAATTATGTTTCATAGCTAAATATTTGATATTAAATGAAAGCCCTGTTTCCCCTGAATAAAATGATATATAATAAGGGTGGGTGCATTTAATATGAAAGAGGTGAATTACGGTTGGACAGATGTAGCGCAAATGCCGGGTTTTGTTTACATTTTGTTTCGTTCACAACGTGTACATTTGGCTCCGTCCTTAAGGGATTAATTCTAGTGTATTTGACCTTGGCTTTCCTTCTGACTATCCAATCTCTGTATTCCTTGACCTTTGGCTTGGCTCCTGACTATTCTGAATTCTCCATTCCTTAACTCTTGACTTCATTGTTTCTGTGTTTTCTGCGTTCTTGTTATTATTCTGTCTTGTGTTTTTTTTCCTTCATACATTAAATCCGGCCATTCTAAGGCCCGGTAATACGTCTTGGGATATTCCTTTATATTTAATTAAGTTCTGCGTGTTGGGCATCAGCTATTCCTGACAATTGCATGATTAATTATTGCATGATTAATTATTGCATGATTAAGGTTCTGCTGAGCTGAAACGTCACACTTTCTATTGGGTGGTTCACCTATCAATAAATATACCATCCTTACTATTGGAGTGTTGCCTGCGTTTATTCCTTTTGAAGAATTTACTTGTGGATCCAGCAATGTCCGCCTGACACGGAGCATCCATCACTGTGGATAGCCGGAGCATTTACACGGTATTAGTGTGCAGGGTTCTTTGTTTATCTGTGTATGTATGTCTCTATATGCCTATCTCTATGTTTCTTTATGTCTGTGTTTGTATTTCTCTGTGTGCCTGTGTCTGTATGTCTCTATATGCCTTGTTTGTATGTCTCTGTATCACTGTGTGTATATATGTCTCTGTATGCCTTGTCTGTATGTCTCTTTATGACTATCTGCATCTGTATATCTCTGTATCATTGTGTATGTATGTCTCTATTTGCCTTGTCTGTATGTCTCTATATGACTGTTTGCATATGTATGTCTTTGTATCACTGTGTAGATATGTCTCTATATGCCTATCTCTATGTTTCTTTATGCCTGTGTCTGTATTTCTTTGTGTGCCTGTGTCTGTATGAATGTATGTCTGTGTTTGTATGACAGTGTACCTATATGTGTAGATTATATGACTGTGTTTGTTTGATTGTGTGCCTTTTATGAATGTGTGTCTGTATATCTTTGTGACTTTGTGCCTGAATAACTATGTCTGTGTGCTTGTATGGTTGTGTGTCTGTATGTTTGTGTATTTGTGCATATATGTAATTTTAGCTGTATCTATGTCTATGAGAGAAAAAGAGATATGGATAGGGGCTGGGGGGAAGAAAGAGACAGAAAGGGGCTGGCGGGGAAGTAAGAAATACACAAGAGGGGTTGTAAGAGACACACTAAAGGGGGGTGTAACAGCACCCCCAGGCATAATAGAGGTTAAAAGCCGTTTAGGAGATATTCCCTTCCAGATACACAGGCAGCTACTGAAGACACCAATCTCCCGAACAGGAAGCCATACGAATTTCCCAAACTCCCGAACCGGAACCATACATATGCTGTAAACAGCCGAACAGGAAAAACCATACGAATAGGTTTACACTCCTAGCAGTCGAACTGGAAACAGCATACAATAAATCCCCACCAAGAACGAGACAAGGCTCCCTGTTGAGGGTCAAGCAGTGATCTGTTTACTGGGGCTACCTGCACGGCTTTTATGCAGGTCTTCCACCTGGTGGACACTCCCCTAGGGGACCAGATGGAAGACTGGGACACAAAGTATACACTGACCAATCACGGACATACACCTTTAAACACTTGAGAATTAATCCAATTATCTCCAAGGACAGAGGCAAAACTCCATTAAGCACATGTTAGTAAAAGGACACAAAAATACACAATGTTGCAAATAATGAATTAGTCATACAAAATATAACATGTGGAGAGACACTTAGTATAATTACCACCACAATTAAGGGTGCTATTCCAACAAGGTACTCCCTCCAATACCAATAAACTAAATATTCAAAGAGAAAAGGAATGCACACCAACTGATACAATAGAATCTATCTATTTTATTGCAATACAAATCCAAATCATGCATGCAAAAAATGCAACAATATAACAGTGACCAAATAGGCAAAAAAAGGCTAAACCATATATTTACCAAATTTCACAAGCCTATATGGGCAGAAACACGAGTCACAAACAGTCCCCCAACGTTTCGGCTCCTCCTGGTAGCCTTTATCAAGGGTAACTATATCATAGCATCATCCAGGAACCCATTAAATACACATATACAAATTACTAATTACTTACAGCTGATGGCCATCAGTGATATCCCAGAGAGCCAAGACCGGAAGTGACATCATCACTTCAGATCATAGCCCTATGTTAAACAAATATAACAGCAACCAATACATTATTATTATACATTCCCAAAGTTATTCTTAAACAAATACTAGCAAATAATGAATTAAACATATACATTCTACATATCCCCAGAGAGCTTAGATCTGAGCGCCCATTTTTACCGTATGGCGCTCAGATCACATACATACAGTTCAATCGCCATGGAGCCAAAGTCTTTCCCATAGTCTTTCGTTACACGAATGGGCTCCATGGCTTAGCTATCTGGGGTAGCACTATTCACATGTACAAAGTGCCAAATGACCCGGTGTCCATGTAATTACAAGAGAAGGGAGGTCAGCGGCTCAGCGGTGTTCGTGAGTTTAAGATGGCCGCTGCCACGTGTTCAGGTATACGATCAGCGGGCACCCAGCAGTCACCAATTAAGCTGCGGTTAACCACAGCTTTTGGGAGGTAAATCACTGGCACACTCCTTGCCCAGGTGCTCCCTCCATTCGTGCAGTGGTTCGGTAGATTCAATCTATCGAACGCCCAGGCAGAAAGGCACGAATAAGCCTTTCTGCAGGGGAAAATCAAGCGTTTCAATACGGGGCCATAGTCCAAAGGAAGCAGGCGAGCAACCAGGCTTCTCCAATGCCCAGTGGTGAGATTGGGTTTGCCACAGGGGGTGTAAGGCACAAAGGGGCCAAAACGGTAAGACATTAAAGAGAGCGGATATGAAACACTAATGGGGGTAAGAAATTCAAAAGGGAGGCTACGAGACACAGAGGCACTGGGACATATAGGGACACTGGGAGACATGGGGACACTAGGCACACTGAGACACTAGGAAGACAGACACTGGGAGACATGGGGACACTGAAACATTTGAGGACACTAAGACACTAGGGACACAGACATGGGAACACAGACACTGGGAGACTAGGGGACACTGGCTGGGAGACAGACACTTGGGGACACTGGGAGACATGGGGACAGTTGTGGACATAGACATAGGGTCACTGGAACATATAGGGACACTGGGATACATGGGGACACTAGGCACACTGAGAGACATGGGACACAGACACTGGGAGACTTGGGGACATAGTGTCTCTGTGTCCCAATGTCTCAGTGTCTCCCAATGTCCCTATGTCTCACAGTGTCCCCATGTGTCTCAGCATCCCCATGTGTCCTAGTGTTTCAGTGTCCTCGAGTGTCTCCCAGTGTCTGTGTCACCATGTGTCCTAGTGTCCCCTAGTGTCTGTGTCCCCATGTGTCCCCTAGTGTCTGTGTCTCATATGTCCCCATATGTCCCCTAGCTGCCTCTACCTCCATCCCTCACTTACCTGAGCTGTAGAGCTGCTGTATGTACTCTCTGTGCTGTGTTGCTGTTCCCCCATGGATCAGTGAGTAGTAGAGAGAGGCAGGGACATGCTGTAACTTCCTATCCCTGCCTCTCTCCACACACAGGTCGGTGCTGGTATTGCAGAGTAATCTCCATTTATTCTGAGAAAAATACCTGCATTTGTATTGCCGGTATTACTGCAATACCGTCACGGCCAGGCAGATTCAAATACCGGCTGTGCCAGTAAAATACCAGTCAGGTGGCAAACCTAAGCGTGGTGTGTTAAAAATTTTTTTTTTTTTTTAAATGGTCCTATTCCATGGGCCTGGGCCTGGGCCTGGAGCTGCAGCTCCATCAACCCCTATGTTAATCCGGCCCTAGTTGTGTGTATCATCTCATTCTGTAATGACTCATGCTTCACCCATGGATCCTCGATAATGCGGAGTATGGTTTATATATATTATCTAGCTCTTGTACCATGCATTGTAAAACCCGGTTTTTACTTTATGACCAATTATTCCTTTGGTAATCCCGTTACACACAATGTTGATTATTGTCTCTTGGTCAGTTTTATGGGCATTGTCAATAGTTTCTCTCAGTAATCAGTCTGAAGATGTTGGAGTTGGCCAAACTATTGTTCAGGACAAAGTATCTGTTTGTTCATTCAAATTATCAAGGTATAGCAGCAACACTCCTCCATAAGAACACAATGAACTCATGGTTTGTAGGTATTTGGTTCAAAATGATTGACTCCATTTTATCTCCAGCCCTTTGAATACTTTTGAAATGGAGAATCAGTCACACCATTTTATATCCTGGGTGAAACTAGAATTGTTCTGAAAACATTTTTTTTGGACAACAACATTTTGGACTAGGGGGATGTCAGGTATAGCATGGCATGTATTTCGTCGCCGGAACCCACTTCCGGGTTCACGGCGCTCAGCCCCGCCCTTTTTTCTGACGCGGTCCCTCCACGATACTTAGGAAGACTGCGCCAGATTCAAAGGGCTGGATTATTCGCACAGGTGCTGCAGAAAGATCAGCTGCTCTACTTTTGATCCTACCTGCTCCACTTCTAGACCTCGGCTAGTAAAACGGATTTCTACCTTCTCCACTTCTCGACCTCGGCTTGTAAACGGATTTCTACCTTCTCCACTCCTAGACCTCGGCTTGTACTCTGAATTCTACCTTCTCCACTCCCAGACCTCGGCTTGTTAAAACGGACTTCCCCACTCTCCACTCCTAGTTCTCAGCTTGTTGAAACGGACTTCTAATTTCTCCTTCATTGGGTGAATTAACCCTTCCAGTGCCAGAACTGCCTTTAAGTTAAGTAATACTTTTACCAAACAAGCCAATTCCTATTATTTATGTTACACAGTATCTAAAACTCACTAAAGTGTCACTTTGTCTAATTATTCCTCTTATTCATAAGGGATTGCTACAAAGCCTAATTTTTCCTTCATCTGTATTTAAAGGTACAGTGACCATTGTTTCATATCAATATAAAAGGAGGTGAAACTTATTGTTGCTGCAACCAGGAAATTCTGCAGTTGAGTTCCAATTAAAGAAGTATTACAAAATAAATATTACAGAATAATCCAGCCTTATTCAATGGAACCAGCAGATATCAACTCTCAAGTTTCTGCCCTAACCAATAGAGTGGATACGATTGCTCAAGGGTTACAGGAACTGCAAATTACAAATGAGAGAATATTAACCTATGTTAGAGACATTCAAGGTCATCTTCCTCATGCCGCTCTTCAATCGGCTGGTGATCCTGCTGTCTGTAATCCAGAAAAATTTTATGGAGATAGAACAAAGTACAGAGAGTTTTTGAATTCTTGCAAACTACTAATAGCTTTAAAACCTAGATCTTATCCCACGAAAGATCCAAAGTCTGTTCAGTGATCTCTTTTTTAAGAGGTGAACCTATGGCCTGGGCCCATTCCTTTTTGGAAAATGATGATCCCATATTAGATTCATTGGATGAGTTCTTTGAAGCTATGTCTTTATTATATGAAGATCCTTTTAAACAAACTACTGCTGATTTAACCATCAGAACATTACACCAAAAGAATAGACCTGTTGAAGATTATATTGCAGAATTCAAAAGATGGGCTACAGAAACCCAATGGAATGACATTACTTTACGCAATCAATTCCGTCTCGGATTATCTGAAGCTGTGAAAGATGAACTCTCTCGTACAGAACTTCCTCCTACCTTAAATGCATTGATTCAACTGTCCATCAGTATTGATAGACGTCTAAGAGAAAGAAAAGCTGAAAGGGTTCTTACTAATTCTACCTGGAGAAAACCTTTCACTACTCTAAAACTACCTGAAAAATTCCTCCACAAACTGAACCTATGGAAGTAGGTATAATAAAAAGTCCTCTTACTTCTGAAGAAAGAATAAGAAGGAGACAACTAAACTTATGTATGTATTGTGCTTCGAATGAACATCTAATTTCCGAATGTCCTCTACTGAAACATTCAAAAGGTAGTAAGCTTCATTCATCTACCTCTATATTGAACGTTTTTCAAAAAAGAAAAGCATCTACTTATTTTTCTATATCTCTCATATTACAGTGGGATACAAAAAGAATCGTGACTGAGGCCATCATTGATTCTGGTGCTAATGGAACTTTTCTTGATTTTTCTTTTGTTTCAAAAAATAAAATTCCTTGTGTTCAAAAAACTAACTTTATTCCAATCAGAGTTATTGACGGTTCATTTATATCCTCAGGACCCATCAAAGATGAGACAATCCCTCTAAGAATGATTACCAACAACGTACATTTCGAATTCATTACATTTGATATTATTAAATCTCCACTTTATCCCGTCATTCTAGGAATTAATTGGTTAAAAACCCATGATCCTTTAATTAAGTGGTCTCCCTTCTCCATCTCCTTTGCTTCTGATTTCTGTAAAAAAACGTGCTTACAACACATTCCTATTCTCCAAACTACTGTAGAACCAGTTATACCTCCATTCTACTCCGATTTTGCAGATGTCTTTTGTAAAAAAGAAGCGGAAACACTTCCTCCTCATCGGGTATATGATTGCCCAATAGATCTCATACCCGGAGCTCCTATTCCTTATGGTCATATTTATCCACTCTCTGAAAAGGAGTTAGAAATTTTAAAAGAATATCTTAATGAAAATTTACGCAAAGGGTTCATCAGACCCTCGACCTCCCCAGCTGCTTCTAGTATTTTCTTTGTGAAGAATAAAGACCAAACCATCCGTCCTATTATAGATTACAGAGCCTTAAATAAAATAACTATTAAAAATCGTTATCCTCTTCCACTAATAAATGAATTAATTGAAAGGTTAAGAACTGCAACTATATTCACTAAACTCGACCTTCGAGGCGCATATAACCTCATTAGAATAAAACAGGATGATGAATGGAAAACCGCCTTCCGGACAAGATATGGTCTCTACGAATATCTAGTGATGCCTTTTGGGCTCTGTA
Organism: Pelobates cultripes; assembly: GCA_933207985.1. Lineage (NCBI taxonomy): Eukaryota > Metazoa > Chordata > Amphibia > Anura > Pelobatidae > Pelobates > Pelobates cultripes. The sequence continues at coordinate 423,239,434 of OW240912.1, forward strand.
ATGCCCCTGCAACATTTCAACATTTTATAAATGATATCTTTAGAGATCTTCTGGATATATGTGTTATTATCTACTTAGATGATATCTTAATATATTCTAACAATTTGGATGAACATAGGAAGCATGTTAGATGGGTTCTATCTAGACTGAGAACTCATAAATTATACGCTAAACCAGAAAAATGCCTTTTTGAGGTTACTGAATTCTCTTTTCTAGGATACATTATTTCACCTCATTCTTTGAAGATGGATAATTCCAAAATCAAATGTATTATTGACTGGCCCGCTCCTACTACTACAAAAGAATTACAACGTTTTCTTGGATTTGCAAACTTCTATAGAAAATTTATTAGAAACTATTCGGATGTATCACATCCTCTTAACCTCCTCAACAGTAGTAAACGTCCTTTCAATTGGAATAAAGATGCACAAACAGCCTTCGACGAATTAAAAAAAAGATTTACAACTGCACCTATTCTACAACTACCTAATCCAACATTCTTATATGTTCTTGAAGTTGATGCATCAGATGCAGCCATCGGAGCAGTTCTTTCTCAACAAAAGACTCCACAAGATCCACTTCATCCAGTTGCCTTTTTTTCAAGATCCTTGAGCTCTGCTGAAAAAAATTATCCTATTGGTGAAAAAGAATTATTAAGTGTTAAAGCTGCCTTCGAAAATTGGCGTCATCTTCTGGAAGATACAAAACAACCTATAATAGTTTATACTGACCATAAAAATCTTGAATATCTCTATACTAACAAAACCCTTACAGCTAGACAAGTTAGATGGAACCTATTTTTTAACCGATTTAACTTCCAATTAATATACAGACCTGGAACTAGAAATAAAAAGGCTGACGCTCTTTCTCGAATTCCTTCTAAAACTACTATTGATGATTATCCTCCTAACAAAATAATAGGGATCCTCTCTTCTCTTCATGATGACATAAAGAATTTGAATCAGAAGGATCTTGAACTTCCCAAAACACCTATACTAACAAAAAAGGATGGTATATTTTATTTTAAAAATAGAATTTATATTCCTCCCATTCTTAGGAATAAATTACTTAAGATGGTTCATGATTCACCCCTAGCTGGACATCCTGGAATAAAGAAAACACTTGAACTAACTTCACGATATTATTGGTGGCCTCGCCAGGATAGAACCATTGAATTATATGTCAAAACATGTCCTATCTGTCAAAGGTCTAAACCAGAACATAATCAACCTTTTGGATTACTACTTAACTTACCTATTCCAGAAAAACCTTGGCAATCCATTTCTATGGATTTTATCGTTGATCTTCCACCTTCTCAACATTTCACCACTATTCTTGTCGTTGTGGATCGCTTCACAAAAATGTCCCATTTCATTTCTTTAAAAAATTACCCTCCTCTGTAGAATTGTCTAAGGTCTTTATTGACAATATTGTGAAACTTCATGGTCTTCCTGAAGAAATTATTTCTGATAGGGGGACACAATTTACCTCCAAATTCTGGAAAGAGATGTGTCTCTCCCTTCAAATTCAACGCAAACTCTCTTCCGCTTATCATCCCCAAACTAATGGGCAAACAGAAAGGGTTAATCAATGTTTGGAACAATATCTTCGATGTTATTGTTCATACCTCCAAGATGACTGGACCACATGGTTACCTATGGCCGAATTTTCTTACAATAATACCATTCATTCTAGTACGAAAATGACTCCTTTCTTCTCCAACTATGGTTTTCATCCGTCTTCATTCCCCATCCAAACCATTACTTCATCCAATCCTACTGTTACATCAAAAAACGAATTTATGTCTTCTCTATTTCTCAAATTACGGGAGAATCTTCAACTCGCCCAAAATAACCAGAAAAAGTTTTTTGACAATAATAGAAGAATTCCCCCTCCTTACAAGGTAGGGGATCTTGTCTGGCTCTCTTCAAGGAATATTACCACAAGCCGTCCTTCAAAGAAATTGAGCTCTCTTTTTCTTGGTCCCTTTCAAGTAATTACTACCATTAATGATAACGTTGTTAAACTAAAACTTCCTCCAAGTTTTAAACTTCATCCAGTATTCCATGTCTCCTTGCTTAAACCACACATCCCTGATCCTTTTTATAGAGAAATAGTAACAACTCCTGAACCTATCATTGTCCAAGGTGAAGAAGAATATGAAATTCACAAAATTTTGGATTCTCGTGTCCACCGTGGCTCCTTACAATACCTTATCAGATGGAAAGGTTATGGAGTTGATGAAGACACTTGGGAAGATTCATCTAATGTACATGCTAGGAGGTTAGTTACTGCCTTTCACAAACGCTACCCCTCCAAACCGAAATAGTGCACCCAGAGGATGCCCCATGAGAAGGGGGTACTGTCAGGTATAGCATGGCATGTATTTCGTCGCCGGAACCCACTTCCGGGTTCACGGCGCTCAGCCCCGCCCTTTTTTCTGACGCGGTCCCTCCACGATACTTAGGAAGACCGCGCCAGATTCAAAGGGCTGGATTATTCGCACAGGTGCTGCAGAAAGATCAGCTGCTCTACTTTTGATCCTACCTGCTCCACTTCTAGACCTCGGCTAGTAAAACGGATTTCTACCTTCTCCACTTCTCGACCTCGGCTTGTAAACGGATTTCTACCTTCTCCACTTCTCGACCTCGGCTTGTAAACGGATTTCTACCTTCTCCACTCCTAGACCTCGGCTTGTAACTCTGAATTCTACCTTCTCCACTCCCAGACCTCGGCTTGTTAAAACGGACTTCCCCACTCTCCACTCCTAGTTCTCAGCTTGTTGAAACGGACTTCTAATTTCTCCTTCATTGGGTGAATTAACCCTTCCAGTGCCAGAACTGCCTTTAAGTTAAGTAATACTTTTACCAAACAAGCCAATTCCTATTATTTATGTTACACAGTATCTAAAACTCACTAAAGTGTCACTTTGTCTAATTATTCCTCTTATTCATAAGGGATTGCTACAAAGCCTAATTTTTCCTTCATCTGTATTTAAAGGTACAGTGACCATTGTTTCATATCAATATAAAAGGAGGTGAAACTTATTGTTGCTGCAACCAGGAAATTCTGCAGTTGAGTTCCAATTAAAGAAGTATTACAAAATAAATATTACAGGGGATTTATTTAGGTGGTATTTGGAGGCACCTCTCAGATACGTACACCGTAACACTATTTTTTGACATTTTCAATTAGGAGATGGACCCTATTAAAATGTTTTCACATTTTCTCAAAGAGTTGTGTTTTGAAGTCTCCCGACAGCTTCACATGTTTTTTGACAATTACCCAAAATAAATGTATTTATTGTTTGAGTAGGCGAGAGTCTTGGTAAGGATGAAAGCTATGGGATGGCCTCTTGGCTGTCTCTCTTGTCCCCATGTCAGTTGCTTTAATACAGTTGGATAAATTAAAAAGCACAGATGAGGACTCGACTTCCATTTGTTTTGCAATTTGCTCTTTCCAGACCTCAAGGGACTCGTTCTGCTTTTAACTAACTAGAGAAATTCTCATTAATATTTTCATTCCAGACTATCCTTCAGCCAGGCTCCTGTCAAGTAAACATCGTTCTAATTTGTAGTTTTGCTCTAAAATATGTTAAGGAGTCTTTTCAAGAGACAATAGTGACAATATCAGGACATGTTACAGTGACGATATCTCAGTGATCATACGGCGATCACTCTAGCAAATACAGTCTGTTTATTATCTCAAACCTCAGAATTCAAAACATTTTAGCTGGAAATATCAGAAAGAGGAAATTGATTTCTCGTTAAGGATTTTTTTTCGTTAATAATATCTACTCTTGGTTTGAGTGTGGAGTGCTCATATATGGAGGAAGCAATTCGGAGAGCACGGTGACTCAAAAACAGTTATTATTCCCCGAACAGACACAAAAATAGATTTAAAAGCAACCTGTTCATGGAAGCCTGTTTGCGTATTAATAAATGCTAGTGCAGGATGCAGTAATTTTATGTGATTTTGTTAACTCTTTCTGTTCACTTTTTACTGAATCCATCAGTAAGTGGTGAATTAGATGGATTTTACTGATGATTAAATATCGGTGAGACTGGAAGCACCGTGACAAGCGCAAACAACACATGTAACAAACAGAGCATTAATAATGAAGCTTCGGCTGCAGAGCTCACGTTTATCTGGACCTGCTTCGTATGCTATGACTGAATGTGGTTTATCTCTAAATAATCCAGTAATTAAATAGTTAATTTATTCCCTACATTGCTGCAGAATGGTATGAAACGCTGCCCAATACAGGGAACTAATTAACCTAATCAAACCCCTCTCTTAATAGTAACAGGAGGGGTAATACCCAGCCTTACTGCCCCCAGAAGGGGTAATACCCAGCCTTACTGCCCCCAGGAGGGGTAATATCCTTACTGCCCCCCATTGTTTAGTATCAGGAGGAATAATATTAATTCTTACTGCTCCCATTATTTGTAACAGAAAGGGGCAATATCCAGTCTTACTGCCCCCATTACCAGTATCAGGTAAGAGGTAATACCCAGCGAGAGGCATATCTAGAAACCACGGGACCCCAGTGCAAAAATTGCCGTGGGGGCCCCCCCATACTTTCCCCCCCATCAATACGTCTAACTGCCCCTCCCATACGTTGCCCCCACAAACACATAGACACACACACATATACAGAGACACACACATACAGATACTCACATACATACAGGCACAAATACATACAGACACACATACATATGTACAGACACATACATACAAAAACACACACACACACACATATACAGACAGACACACACATACAGACATACATATACACATACAGAGAAACATTGATACAGACACATACAGACACACATACACATACATACAAATAAACACGCACATATACAACATATATTAGTCACCCTCCTGTTTCCTACCCTTTAGGTGCAGGAGAGTAACTTTGCATGGGGTCCAGTGGTGGCTCAGGCTGACTCTGACTCCCTCCTTTCCTTCTTCCTGCATTCTTCTAAATATTAAAATCTTGTAAATTTCAATGTTATGCTCAAGGGAAATAATATATATATATATAATATGAGAAAAGGAGAGGCTCAGCACCACGTGAGTGGGCTATTTTATATCTTATTTAATTTGTCCTTTACATACAGGCTATACTATGTTATGCATTCTCCTTTTCTCATATTATATATATATTTTATTTCCCTTGAGCATAACATTGAATATTTTAATATTTAGAAGAATATGTTATTCATAGAATGGATGTTTTTCATGTTTATTTTAAGAGTATTTAATGGACATGTGTGGTAAAGACTTTTTTAGAATGGATATGTGTACTAAAGAATATTGAGGGATGACTTTTTCGCCGGAACCTGGAAGCCCATAGAACTACAAAACATCATGACCGCTGACCCGGAAGTGTTCTTTGGACATATAACGCAAACCGGAAACCGGAAGTCAGCTGACCGGGGACCACGACCGGAAACCGGAAGTGAACCGGCGGGAAAGCTGAGCGCGCCTTTTTTGAAGATATTTAAATAAATAACTTGTGAAGACATGTAGCACTTTGATAAAGACCATTATCGGTCGAAACGCGTTAGTGTAATATATTTGGAGATTCCATTATATGCTTTTTTATGCAATTTTATGCAAAATAAAGGTTCTCTACCTGGCATTCATCAAGGAGAAACTTCTGAAGGAACTATTTTAACCTGTTTGTCAGCACTTGGGTCTCCAGGATATTTCAAAAGGTGCTTGTAGTCTGAGCCACTCTTTTAGGCTCAGCACCACGTGAGTGGACTATTTTATATCTTATTTAATTTGTCCTTTACATACAGGCTATACTATGTTATGCATTTTATATTTTTAGGACATTTATGTGAAAACTCAAGATAAAGGGTAACATGCTTTTATCTTGTTTACACTTGGTGTATATTGCTCTCACCATATTATATATTTTATTCTGTTATTTATTTATTGTTTGTGTGATTTGGAGTGACTCACACTTGGTGATTTTGAGCGTTCAATATTTTACTTTTCTTTTATTGTGTTTTATATAAAATGGAGCTCGCAGACGTGGCTGAAATGCTTAATACCCTAACAAGACAAGTGACCGACCTGACTCAAGCAGTCCAAGAATTTCAAACACAAGCAAGGACACATATGTCTGCTGTAGCTGCCAATCTAGTGCCCCTTCCAGGAGATATAGCTGTGGCACCTGAACCATGGATCACCATGCCTTTATTATGTCCTGTGAGATGCTGTTTGATTTACAACCACACACATACCACTCTGATTCCATCAAAGTATGTCCTCCATGTTTGATGATTCCAACAGGCAGAATACTGCTCAGACAGCCACCAGAGCCTTGCGACAAGGATGCAGACCAGTAGAGGAATACATCACAGATTTTAAATGCTATGCCAAAGATACGCAATGGAATGAAATCAGACTTATTAACCAGTTCCGCCTGGGCCTTTCAGCCCCTCTCAAAGATTATTTTGTTCACTTTGGTGTTCCATATTCGCTGGAAAACTTTATGCAACAGGCAATCCAGCTTGACTGACGACTACGTGAGAGACGTCATGAGAAAGCAACCTCTCTCTCTCTGCATGTAAGGGCACTTGCTCCTCCTCTCAGGTTCCAGTCACTCCCTTCTCCACATATGACAGAGGAACCAATGCAAATTAGAGTGACTCTAGGTCATCAACCGCCTGCTGAATTACAACATAGAAGGAGATAGAACCTGTGACAGATCCATCTGTCTAAGTTCTTTCTGCTGGTTCGCCTAATTGCTATACTTTCATGGAATTACCTGCCCGTACGCCCCTGTTCGTCTGTTTCAGATTGTACTGAATAAAACTACCGAATGGACGGCCACCCAGAGGAGAAATGTGCTGCTGGTTAACCTATTGGCTTCAATTAGAACGTTGTGGTTAACCGCAGACACCTCTTGATTAGAACCGTATGCAGGGTGGTCGTCGTTCGCATGTCGACCACGAGGCGGCGGCCATTTTAAACACGCAAATGCACAGCGGTGTTCGGCACTCAAACTATGGAACTAAAAACGGACACTTTATCTACCGAACACTGCTGAAACTGCCGACTGCCCTTCTTATCCGTGGGCATGCGAACGCTGGTCCGTTCAGGACTTTTATTACACGAATGGACTTAACCCAGATAGTCATCCCATGGAGTCAATCGTATACCGAAAGAACAATGTGAAAGACTTTGACTCCATGGCGATTGAACTGTGTGCATTGGGTCTGAGCGCTATTCGGTAGTTATGTGCGCTCAGACCCAGGCTATCTGGGGATACGTTACTCGAACTAAAAGCATTTGGTAGTTTTATAATTATTGATTTTTATGTGTTTTTATTATACTATGTAAAATGTCGATTTGCCTCTATCCCTGGAGATAATTGGATTTCTTCCCAATTATCTCCAGGAAAAAGAGGAGGGATCTACTTGTACAAAGGGGAGTGTTTATAGCTGAGCCACTGTGATTGGCTACTGTACAATATGTGTCCCAGTCTCCCATCTGGTCCCCTAGGGGAGTGTCCACCAGGTGGGAGACCAGCATAAATACCGGGCAGGTAGCTGTGACGAGACCAATCTCGCCACATTGCATTGGAGAAGCCTGGTTGCTCACCTGTTGCCTTTGGATTATGGCCCCATGTTAAAAGCCTTCTTTTTCCCCTGCAGAAAAGGCTACTGAACTAACGCACGAATGACTGGACCACCTGGGAGCTGGAGTGTGTCTGCAATTAACCTCCCAGAAGCTGCGGTTAACAGCAGCTTAATTGACGAATGCTGGGTGGCCGCCATTCGTATACCGAACACGAGGTGGAGGCCATTTTAAACACGCAAACGCACAGCGGTGTTCGACGCCCAACTCATGGAACTGAAAACGGACACTTATTTGCGCGAACACCGCTGAGCCATCAGCCTCCTTGCTTCTGCAGTCGGTCATTTAACCGGATGCCTGTTCATTCGGTAGTTTCAACCGTATGAACAGCATTACCCCAGATAGCCATCCTGTGGAGTCTATTCGTATGGAGAACAGACTTTGTGAACACTTTGACTCCACGGCGATTGGACTGAGTGCATAGGATCTGAGCTATATTCGGTACTTTTGAGCGCTCAGATCCCAGCTATCTGGGGATGGGTTACATGTATATATTTTGTGTGACAGATGTAATATTGTGTATTTTGTTGGATTTTAGTGTTTTGTTGTAGCCATGTGGGTAATGGAGTTTTGCCTCTGTCCTGGGAGATAATTGGATTACTTCCCAATTATCTCCAGGACAGAGGGAGGGAAGTTAGGATGCATTGTGGGGATGTTTTACCTCTGTGTGTCTGTCATTGGTTCATGTCTGTCTTTATCACAGTCTTCCACCTGGTCCCCTAGGGGAGTGTCCACCAGGTGGGAGACCTGCATAAATACTGGGCAGGTAGCCCTCATTAAATAGACCACTGCTTGACCCTCAACACGGAGCACTGTCTCGTTCTTGGGTGGATTTACTGTATGCTGATAGAGACTGATTGCTAGGAGTATAAGCCGCTTGGGTGCTTTTCCTATTCGTCTGCTAGCAGCTATTCGTGAGGTTCCAGTTCGGGAGTTTGGAGTGCTATTTTGTATGCAGTTCGGGAGTTTGGAGCATTCCCTTACATGAGGGTGCTGTTACAGTAGCCCTCATTAAAAGAGATTCCTGTTTTACCCTCAAGACGGAGCTTGGTCTCGTGTTTGGGGAGATTGATACTTGGACGTGTTATTTCGCCTATTCTAGGAGAGAAGGAGTTTGGCTGATTCTTTGTTCGGGAGTTTGAAGTATTCCCTTATACTCCGTTCGGGAGTTTGGCAGTCCACAGCAGCAGAGCTTGTGTCTCAAAGGGGTAAGATCACCTAAACGGTGGTTTTACTCCTTTCAGCTGGGAGTGTCTTAACAGAACCTATGTCTATACTGTGGACATCCTCAACATACTGTAAGGACCTGCCCCGAAAAACCAAGAGCCACAAGGAGTAAGCAAATAAGTGTTACTCTCCTATCCTCTACTTTAAATACTACGACTCCCCCCTTAGCAGACTTGAAATAACTTGTTCTCAAAGAATACATCAATGAAAATCTGGCAAAAGGCTTTATCCAACCTTCCACTTCTCCAGCAGGGGCCGCATTCTTTTTTGTGGGGAAAAAGGATGGTGGTCTGTGTGGACTACGGGGAGCTGAACAAGATCACAGTCAAAAACAAATACCCACTTACTCTCATCCATGTGCTAATTGAGAGACTACAAACAGCCTCCATGTGCACCAAAATGGACTAAAGGAATGCCTACAATCTCCTTCTTGTCAGAGAAAGAGACGGATGGAAAATCGTCTTTTGGATCCGATACGGACACTATGAATATATAGTTATGCCATATGGTCTCTGCAATGCCCCTGCCTCGTTCCAACATTTCCTTCATGACATCTTTAGAGATCTCCTGGACCAGTATGTTGTAATCTATCTAGATGACATCTTGATCTTTTCACCTGACCTACCCATGCATCATTATGTCCTGGAAGTACTGAAATGCCTCAGACAACACAAGTTATATGCAAAGACATAGAAATGCATTTTTGAAGCAACTTGTGTGAAGTTTCTGCAATCCATCATCCGGTCTGGCAAGATAGAGATGAATCTATGCAAGGTCCAAGCAATACAACAATGTCCAGAACCCCAAACTAAAAAAACAAGTGCAATGGTTTGTGGGTTTCACCAATTTCTTCAGTCGTTTTATATGTAATTTTTCTCATGTCGTGTAACCACTCACAAACCACACAAAAAAAGACGTAAAATGGCACTGAACTCAGGCACAAACTGCCTTAGATAAATTGTAAAGCATGTTCGCCACTGCCCCCATAATGCCATTTTTAAATAATGCGAAAACACAGCTTTAAGTTCCTCGACGTACTACACAAAAAGACGTGAAATGGCATCGGAACTCAGGCACAAACTGCCTTAGATACCCAAAGCATGTCTCGCCACCGCCCCCATAATGCCATTTTAACACGTAAGAACTATTGCAGCGGTAAGTCTCGACGCTCAACTCATGGAACTGAACGACACACCCTTATTTTTGCTGAACACCGCTATTTCATCAGCCTCCCTTGCTCTCTGCAGTCGCTGTCATTTAACCGGGATGCCTGTTCATTCAGAAGTTTCAACTCAGAGTGAATGGAGTATTACCCCAGATAGCCATCCCGTGGAGTCTATTCGTATGGAGAATAGACTTTGTGAACACTTTGACTCCACGGCGATTGGACTGTGTGCATAGGATCTGATCGCTATTCGGTACTTTTGTACGCTCAGATCTCAGCTATCTGGGGATGGGTTACATGTATATATTTTGTGTGACAAATGTAATATTGTGTATTTTGTTGTATTTTAGTGTTTTGTTGTAGCCATGTGGGTAATGGAGTTTTGCCTCTGTCCTTGGAGATAATTGGATTACTTCCCAATTATCTCCAGGACAGAGGGAGGGAAGTTAGGATGCATTGTGGGGATGTTTTACCTCTGTGTGTCTGTCATTGGTTCATGTCTGTCTTTATCACAGTCTTCCACCTGGTCCCCTAGGGGAGTGTCCACCAGGTGGGAGACCTGCATAAATACTGGGCAGGTAGCCCTCATTAAATAGACCACTGCTTGACCCTCAACACGGAGCACAATGCGTATACCCAAACAGTGTATGACCTTCTTTCTCAAAGCCAACGCTTCTCATACGGCCACAGGTACAATCCTGTCCCAAAGGGACAAAGAGATTGATACCCTACATCCTGTTACCTTTTAATCTAAGAGACTAACCAAGGCTGAATCAAACTATCCTGGAAAAATTGAGGTATCTCCTAGAGGGTACAACTAACCCTATAACAGTAGATACCGACCACAAAAACCTGGAATACCCTCGTTCAGCCAAATGGCTCAGTCCATGACAGGCCCGCTAGGCATTATTTTTCTCCAGGTTCTTGCAGTGAGGGTAAAAAGTATTTGATCCCCTGCAGATTTTGAACATTTGCCCACTGACAAAGAAATGATCGGTCTATATGTTTAATATTAGGTGTATTTTAACAGTAAAAGACAGAATAAAAAAAAAAAATCCAGAAAAATGCATGTCAAAAAAGTTATAAATGATTTGCATGTTAATGGGTGAAATAAGTATTTGACCACTTCGACTTAGTACTGGGTGGCAAAACTCTTGTTGGCAATCATAGAGGTCAGACGTTTCTTGTAGTTGGCCACCAGGTTTGCACACATCTCAGGAGGGATTTTGGCCCACTCCTCTTTCCAGATCCTCTCCAAGGATAAGGCTGACGTTTGGCAACTCGAACCTTCAGCTCCCTCCACAGATTTTCAATAGGATTAAGGTCTGGAGACTGGTGCGGCCACTCCAGGACCTTAATGTGCTTCTTCTTGAGCCACTCCTTTGTTGCTTGGCAGTGTGTTTTGGGTCATTGTCATGCTGGAATACCCATCCACGACCCATTTTCAATGCCCTGGCTGAGGGAAGGAGGTTCTCACCCAAGATTTGATGGTACATGGCCCCGTCCATCGTCCCTTTGATGCGGTGCAGTTTTCCTGTCCCCTTAGCAGAAAAACACCCCCGAAGCATAATATTTCCACCTCCATGTTTGACAGTGGGGATGGGGTCACAGTTAGCATTCCTCCTTCTCCAAATACAGCGAGTTGAGTTGATGCCAAAGAGCTTGATTTTGGACTCATCTGGCCACAACACTTTCACCCAGTTCTCCTCCTCTGAACCATTCAGATGTTCATTGACAAACTTCAGACAGGCCTGTACTTGTGCATTCTTGAGCAGAGGGACCTTGCGGGTGCTGCAGTATTTCAGTCCTTCACGGCGTAGTGTGTTACCAATTGTTTTCTTGGTGACTATGATCCCTGCTGCCTTGAGATAATTAACAATATCCTCCCGTGTAGTTCTGGGCTGATTCCTCACCATTCTCATGATCATTGAAACTCCAGGAGGTGAGATCTTGCATGGAGCACCAGACCAGGGAGACTGAAAGGTATTGTAGCGGATGGCCATGAGCTGCCCGGGGACTTATATTATGTTTAACCTGTATTCGTCTATTTGCTAAATGTCTATGCAGTAAGGGAATGCATTCGTGTAAAATAGCAAAGTTCTATGTGTAAAATGTATTGGATTCGTCTGAATGTTAGGTAGTTTCATTCCCTTAGTTTGTTCGAATGAAACTACCGAACAGTCAGACCTCCCCTGTATGAAGTGTGCCTTCAATTACCCGTTGCAACATTGTTGCGAATGGGTAATTGACAAGCTGTGTAGCAATCCTTTGTTCTCGGGGGTGGCCGCCATTCGGGAAACGAACACGTGGCGGCGGCCATCTTAAACTCCCGAACAGTGGTGTTTTGCCGTCAAGTGTCTGGAACTCAAAACGGACACTCGAGTAGACGAACACCGCTGAGACCTCCATCAGTCCGGTCCGTTCGGTTCCAAACTACCGAACGGCCCCTCGTTCAGTAGGTTTAATCAACCGAACGAGGGGATTCAGGTGAACCCTCCCAGCTATAGATAGCTGGAGGCTTTCAGGTACTTCATTTGCCTTTTCCAGGACCGACCGCAGGGCCCAATCACATGGAGCCCAATTCGGCTAGTTCATCCAGCGCGGTCGGTCATTTTATTCCCTGCATGAAATTCCCGAACCCCTGGTCTGATCTGGGTGATTTTTGGATATGTTGTTCACCCAGATCAGGGCTACCAGGGGATGTATAATTTAAAGTGGTACCCCTAGGTTTAGGGGTACATCCAGAAACGGGGGGAATTGCTGTACTGGATAAGGGGATTATGATGCCGGCTGAGGGGAGGAGATGTGTGGGAGGTTACCAGGACAGGATTGGCTATTGTGTTAATGAATGTAATCCCTCCCTTGCATGGGAGCATGCTTTAAAAGGCCACTGTGGAATAAAGCTTCAGTTCTGCTCCTGATGCTGTGTGTCGTCCAGTTATTGGGATTGCTGTGGGGATACTATTGGATTATTTTGCCTGTTGGAAACCTTGCCTGTGGATTTATAATTTACTTGTTCCTGAGCCTCCCTGGGATCTTAAGCGGAGATAAGCTGTGGAATATTGTATCTCCGCTACAGGTATTTTGTGTTTCTTCAATTAGCGAATAATCGCACGACTGCCACCCAGGGGATCATTCATAAATTACTTCCCTTGCGGTTTCACACGAATGTTGCGAGTGAGAACGTTCTGATTAATTGCTGTGAACGTTCTAATGGGCATCGGGGAGGTCCTCATGAATGAAGCAGGAAACAATCCACGAATGCTCCCCCTTGTGGCCGTTCATCTGTACGAATGGTGTTGAGGCAGACCCCTGGTAACCCGACTGGTTACCTCCACTAATTCCTTGCTTTCAGCCACTCAGGAACTACTCAGTGTAAAGGGATCCATTTCCTCCCAGTAACCAGACGACATACAATCCTGGAGGTACAACACAATTTTATTGGCCACACACAGCTTTTATGCTTACCCCAAGCAAGGGGTGGAACACACACACACACAAAGACACAGTCCTTCCCCTCCCCGAGGTCCCAGCGTGCCCGACAAAATTCGCCAGTGCCCTAGAACTGCCCACACCAATTTCAGGGATCCTCACCTCAGTCCCTCGACTGGCTGGTCTCTGTTCGTGAGGTCCTGGTGTGACACCCAGGCAAGGAAGCATCTCCTTTCAGAGTACAAATGCTCCCTCTGAATGGCGTCCGTCAGTACGAATTAATTACATCCCGTGCGGTTTCACACTTATGTTGCGAGTGAGAACGTTCTGATTGATTGGTGTGAATGTTCTAATGGGGAGGCCCTCGTTCGGGATACGAATGAGTCAGTAAACATTCCACGAATGCTCCCCCTTGTGGTGTTCGCCTGTACGAATGGCAGCCACCCAGGGAAGCACTCATTAATTGTTTCCCTTGTGGTTTGCGGTTTCGACACTAATGTTGCAAGGTGATTGGGAGGTGTGAACATTCTATATTAACAGTCTAACTGAGGTATTGGGGTGGTCCCCGTTCGGGAGGTGAATGAATTCCCTTTGTAGAAGCATACCCGAACGGTGAGCGGGCACAATAAACAAAAATACAGGGGATACATGTAAAAGAGAAGGGAGATGCACAAACAGGCAGCGGTTCCACCACAATACGCGTCTTCTTTCATGCTTGATTACAGATTCCAATCCACATCCCTTCCAGGACTGTCCATTTCTTCCACTGTCCCAGATGCCTACGCTCACGTCAATCAACTCACACAAGGATTTCTTTGAGCTAAAAAAACACTGCTAGATAGTCAACACAACTCTGAAATCGTATGCAGACCGTGACAGAAGAACCCCACCTTCATACTAAGTTGATCAACTTGTCTGGTTATCCACCTGATATATAAAATTACTCTGTCCTTCCAAGAATTTGGGCTCTAAATACATTGGTCCATTTCGTATTAAGATCATCTCTCTCGTCATGGTTCAATTGAATCTACCTCCTCACTACCGTTTCCATTCCTCCTTCCATGTATCACTCCTCAAACCTTTTACGCAATACCTTCCCAGAACAGGTCATTCCCCCTCCAGCTCCCATGATTGTCGCTGGAGAACCCGAATATGAAGTACAGGACATCCTTGACTCCCATATTCGAAGAGGGATTCTTGAATATCTTTTATACATTGTAATACGGTCCAGAAGAGAGATTCTGGGAACCTGTAGGTAACATCAATGCTCTTTGGCTACTCTGAAGTCTCCAACACCCTTCTAGCCCTGGCAGTCTCCTGAGGCGACTCCTTAAATGGGGGAGTACCACACTCACCTACCTCATGCTCCCACACCGCGTCTCTCTCTCACTCCATGAGGATGCCGTGTTGGAACACAACCCTCCAGACAGCGCAGTCAGCTCAACCACCCACGCTGACCGCTCATGTTGATACGAACGCCACCTCTGTTCGTGCAAATGCCACTTATCCACAAAGGAGGCAGAACTCAGTTTGTACGGATGACAGTTACTGAACACAGCAAGACAGCACTCTGCTGCTGCTTTCACATGCTACCACACAGGAGGTAGAGCTTTGGGAGAAACAAAGGGTGTGTGCACATCGAAACAGAGCCTTTTAATGGTACAGGAGACCAGGATGGAACCTCAATAGCAAAGACCTCCCACTCTCCGCTATTTCTCTTCCTTCAGCTGAACATAAACCATTTAGGGCTGAACCATTCCTTCAGCTGAACATAACCATTTCCCCCCTCAGTAACTGAACGACACACAGTTTTGGAGGTGCAACAACACTTGATTGGCCACATATGGCTTTTATGCAAACTCTGTGCATAAAAGCCTCACACACACATACAAAGACACATCCCACATTCCTCCCCCTCCCTGAGGTCCCAGCGCGGGAAGGGACTTTGTTCCTTTTGTCTCCAAACCAAACACAGGGTTTCCAACATCTTCATGCCATAAGCCTCTGTACCTGGGAGACCAAGCGCAGAAAAAAGGGACTGTACCTTTGTCTCCCAGACACAGAGAGCCAGCCCGCAGGAAAAGAGCTGGTCTCTTTGTCCCAGCGTTCACTGCAAAGTCCGCCAAACTCGCCAGTGCCCCAGAAGGGTCCACACCAACCTCAGGGCTACTTGACTACCTCAGGTAATGACCGACAGGAGGTCAGGTTCCTGGTTAGTCTCCTCTTGGGAGGGATATGTTTTGTTTTGGGGTACTTATGAAATTTTATAAAATATGTGGTTTTTATGCCTGTAATAATACATACAATGTACTTTACTCAATTATATCCCATGCAGAGGGGAGGGATTATGTGCTGTGTGTGGGAGTGTCGTACATTTAATTACTGTTCTGATTGGTTTGGAAGCTTTGTGTCCCTGTTCCCCACAAGGTTCCCCATAAGGTCCCTGTGGACCTTGCTTGGCGACTTGCATAAAAGGCACTTGTTTTACCCTTCATGAAGTCTGTTTGGGGGATTGGAGAACTACATTCACTCTGGGGATTGATATAATCACTATACTCCCCTGAGTATAATCACTAAGCTCTTGTAAGAGCTGTTCCTGCTACGCTCTCTGGACTAGGAGAGGTCTACCTACTGGAAGCTGGATCCTAGTCTTGGTTGGGTGGAGGACGGCGAGACCCCAACCAAGCTGCGGTGGTTCGTGGTTATAGTGTTCCAGTACAGTGTTTATGGTACTCGCAAGTACTAGGAAGCACCGATTGACAGAGGTACCCGGTCAGGGTGCCAGGCGGCCCGTCACAGGTGGCCATTTTGTCTCCGGAATATAGGGAGCGGTACTTGTTCGTCGAGTGCCTAGAACTCCTTTCGGCCACGTGATCCCGCGAACCTAGGCAAAGATTATACCATTGCCTGTCCCACTTCCCGACCAACTAGACAAACGTCGTTCGGGAGAAAGGATCTACCGACTGGAGGTAGCATTCGCTATGTAAAAGCCAAGGGGAGCATGCTTCGGTGTTCGCACAGGAACTCCCGAGAGTGGACCGTCTGTTGCCCCCTTTTCTCTGGAACTATTTTGGGCCATCACCTCGTGACCGGGCAGTCAGACCTTTACCTGAATGGTGATTCCGTTCTACCAAATGGATCTGAGCGCTACTTGAGCACTCAGATCTGGGCTATGCAGGGATGTAACATTTGTGGGGTTCCTGTGAATGATGTCGATGTTTTGGGCGTGTTTTATGTATGTTTCATGTAGTTTCCTGTAACTGAGAGATAATTGAGTTACTAAGTTTTGACTCAATTATTTCCCAGACACAGGGATGCCTGAGAGGGGCTTGGGTATATTTTGAACGGAGACCCCATGCTGGGGGTCTGTTCATAAAAGGTTTGTGCTGAATAAATCGGTTGTACTCCCGGAGCTGTGTGTTGTCCTGTTATTGGGGAGGGATAGAACTATTCACATTTCAGCACCTTGTTCATGAGTTCGTGTCTTCATGGATCCAGGGGAGGAAAAGTCCTTGTCAGCTTTGCTACTGTTTTGTCACATGCATCCTGTACTGTAATGCTTCCTGTTTTGTCACACATTTCCTGTACTTTCATGTTTTTTGTACCGTCACATGCTTCCTGTACTTCATACCTCCCAACTCAGGCATCATTGGCTCTGCCTAAAGGTGGCGGGTCCACCCCAAATACTGGCAGTCAGACTGCTGCCATCCTAGTGCCATCAACATAGCATAATGCGCTCAATCTACACTTTCACAGATTCTGGGGACAGTTCCCAGGTCTCTCCAACAGCAGGACACCAGGGAAAAAAGTTGAGAGGGCAGGACAGGACCTGAACATTTGTGACTTTCCCATTGACATTATGATAATTGAGGTTCTGTCACATTTCCTGTACTTCTCTCTTGGACAACAATGCACTGGAATATCTAGTTTAGTGTTGCAGCCACTATTGTTTCCACTTTGACATTAGGTAAATGGATGTTTACAATGTTTCATGATTTTAATCTGCAAAACCTGTGGAGGCTTCCTGGTGGATTGCAGCAAGTCATGGACTGTAGGATCAAAGAATCTTAGAGTAGACTGACTTCTAAAATTCTCCAATGGCTCGGACAGAATGGAAAAACGTTGGCTGACCTCAGATGTTGTCGTCCACATGCATCGCGTTGCCAGACCTTCTCCATCAACAACTCTAAGCATCTAACAAGAACAGCTGTGAGTTAAACTTTGTTTTAGACTTGACAAAGGCATAGGTGTAGCAGCCACTACAATAGAGAGACAAGTTTACGCTGCCAAGAGATGTTCATTCCACCTAGTGCGATAATCCGTAGACCGATAATCCTAAAATGCGAGGAAATAAAGATTATAGCTATTCCCCCATGCACGAGACGAGGCTCAGTGTTGAGGGTAAAACAGGAACTGGTTTTAATGGAGCCACAGGCTGGCTTTTATGTAAGTCCCCATGCAAGTGGTTTCTGTTTACATAATTTAGGGGCATTCCCCACTGGACCTGAGAGGGCACAGCGACATAAACACACACGTAATTACATTAGCTCTCAGGTCCAGGACATACAGAATCAAAATATCCCAAAATACAAATTTAGCAGTAAGGTCCTATATCCCCTGGTGATGTAGAATTATTAAAATCTTTATTAGAACCTGTATTGAATTATTGTACTAACTCCATTTTGTTCACCTTACATGACAGAATTTCCTGACAGTATTCAGTATAATGAATAAGAGATTGTATTTTCTCTCTCTAAGGACATAACTAGCCCCGGAGTTAGCGGATCTCCGTTGACTTGCAACATAGTATAATCCAAGGCCAGGAGAACAGTGACAAAATGAAATGTTCTATTCATAAAAGAACCTTGGAACAGACCACGAGACTGACATCACTAACTACGTAAAATGACGCCCAAGCCCCCCTTTCCACCGAGTAAGCCTCGTGCTAAAGAGCAATGGCGACGACATCCCATGATGGGAGGGTGCCTCACTAGTCACTCAAATCTCTGAGCCAATTAATAATATTAATGGGTGGACACTGACATAGCCACTTAACATTTAACCCAATTAATGATGTTTATTTGTTATTATCTGATATTCAATGATGATGTCATTTTGCATATAAAAAGGCCTGCGTGCCCGCTTTTTAACTAGATGCTAATAAATTTCCTGAAGTGTTTTTAACCTGAACTGCATGTGTCAGTGTAAACTTACTTCTGCGTATACGCAATTTATTCATCTCAGATTTGGACAGGAACAGATAGACTTTTAAACATTTTTGTTTATTTCTAAATTAATCCACATCACTGGTAGCTTGGATCTGAGCGCCCAACATATGTTGAAATTACCCAGATCCCACAAATATAGCCGAAATGGCACCAGGGTATAGTTTAGACTGACCGCTCAGAATGTTGAGGTGTTTGCGGTTATCCAAGGTGTTGGAAAGGTTAAAGGGGACAATAGGCAGCACACACCAGTACTGGGTGGTTGGTCGGTCGTTCGGAAGTTGGTTCGGTTTTTTCGAAGACCAGGGTATTCATAGAGAAGGTTAGAATTACCGAACAAACAGATGATCAAAAAAATAAATATAAAATCCAGGGAGGTCTGTCACAGTAGGTTTTTGTGTTCCAAATAAAGACTGCCTTTTAAGAAGAATCCAACAGGTATGACTGGATCTGGCCCTCCCTGTCTGGAGAACCCTGTTGGAAATACCCCCATCCCCTATTCTGAATTTGTGTGCACTACTTTTTCCTGTTGCAAATTCCAATTTGTCCAGCACCATCTGACAGATTTAACAATTTACTTTCTCAGTGCCAACATATTCCTGCACTAACAGATTCCGAAGTCCCTTTATATCAGAAATCCCATGCTGCCCAAGCTCCATCTTTATTTCCTAGTAATTTCTTGGAAACACTTCAAAAGGGATTAAATTATATTGACCAATATCTGTCGTCGGCAGACAGTAATTGGTGAAATCAGCAGGAGTGTGGTGGAAAATTGAGAACCTAATGGACAATTACAGGAAATATCTTCCCCAGCTCTTTGTCTCAGAATACTGAGCGTCCTTTTTCCAGGTGTAAATCATTCCTTATTATATTAACAATTTGATACAATTTCAATGAAAGTGAGATGACGCTTTGCCAAATGATCAATTACTTTCAGGAGAATAAACGCAATTTGTTCCAAATGATAGAAACGTTTACCAATATAATAAGATAATAGAAACTGCTCTCATATCTCTGCATGTCAATGGTTGCTGAATTTTATAACATGACAGGAGGCTTCATATTTGCTTAAGTCTTTCTTTACTAGAACTCCACAGCAGCACAGAAAAACAACCAATCAGAAAACAGTTAGGTACTAAACAACTACCCTCCCCACACATAACTTCCTATTTCTTTGCTGCTCCACCTTAGTACAAGTCAGAGTACCACTGCCTCCTGCTTTTTAGTGGGTGGCTGTGAATGTTATCTTATGCCTACTTTAAGTGTATATTGATTTTAGGCGATTTGGTTTACTTTCCCCTCCCCTGATTATTCTTTTTTTTCTACCTGTCTTTTTTCCTACCTAGGTTTCCCTTAGGCCTGTCTAGCCTTTCTCTGGCTGACTTCACTTGATCTGATCTACACTTGCAAACCCTTTATACTTTGCAGAGAGGAGCTATGACTGCCTCTGAGGTATACTGTCCGTCTGCTTTGCACTATTCTGTCACTGTTATTTGTATTTGCTTGCAAACATATGATGTTTATTTATCTGGGCTCTGGGTGTTGTATAGTCACGGGGCTTCTACCTCGCTGCCCCCTCCGACTTCCTGAATGCCGTGCTCGCCCCACGTGTTGTTTCCCCGCGGCCTCCTTGGAACTAGCACTATTGCGCGAGATGTAGATGGCAGGAGCCCCTCTCCCTCACCTCTTCTGTGTTATCGGCGCCATCGAACCGTGGCTGGCAAGTGCCGCAGCCCACGTGCGCCTGGAAAACGAGGGAGAGTGTGGATGTTCGCTGCCCTCCCACAGTGTTTGCTCTACTGCAGTGGAGTAAGCAGCTCCCTGGTTTTCTCCACGGGCACCAGAGTTCCCTGAGATGCCCTTGTAGCTAACCTGTTACTAAGGCTGATGCTCCTTCTGCGTAATGTCCAGGATTGTGTCTCTACATGGCTTAATCCTTTCCTTCCCTCTACATTGGCCTAGGATTCTTAAGTGGGGTGGATTTTTTTATAACTTGCCTTTGGGAGATGGGTGGGATTTTAGTATCCCCTTCTACTGTTTAGTCCTTTCATGCATTCAGGGTGATAGTATATTTATTTTTAATAACCCTATGTTCATTGCTTTTATGTGAGATGTTATTCCTTTCTTTATTGTATATTGCTGTCTCTCTTCCTTTTCATACTCCTCATGTGCCACAGACTTCCCTTCAGGCCTCTGCCTCTCTTTTTCTCTGTGATCTGCTTCCACTGCCTGCCCTAGGTTTTTTTGGGTCTAAACTTTTCATTAGGTGGCATACGCTGGTCTGTTTAGGTATTTCTCCGCACTGTAGGTCACATTGTGGTGGATGCTGCATCCTTTTGGTGGGTGTTGAGCCCAGCCTGGCGGTACATCCAGTGGCACTGTTTTTACTTTCTCGCCATGTCAGGATAGGACCTCCTCAGGCAGCCCGTTGTGACGAAAGCACCTTCGTCACTGGAATTTGGAGAGGCCTGCTTGCCAGCCTCTTGCCCTGTGACTATGGCCCCTGGGATATATTGCCCTTTAAAAACACTATTTAGGCATATTGGATTTTAAAGTACTGTTTCTGGACTTTTAACTGCAACAGATTCAAACATGTGGTGGTGGCCATCTTAAATTGTCCAGCAGTGTTTTGCCGTCAAGTGTATGGAAAAGTTTTGGGCATGGGACCATGTCCATGGTGGGGCAAAAATAAGACTTCCAGGAAATTCCTGAACCCCTGAACCGATCTGGGTGATTTTTGGATATGTTGTTCACCCAGATCGGGTCTATCAGGGGATTTGACTTGTGGGGATATGTTATATTTTGGGGTACTTTTTGGGGTTTGTAAAAATGTATGTTTTTTCTGCTTAGAGTTAATTGAGTTAGTCCATTATCTTACACCCTGTTCCAAATTATTATGCAAATGATATTTTTCTCATTTACCTAAATAATTGATGTAAATAACAGTCAACATAATTCTCATGTTATCAACTATTAAGAGTACAATTCAAATTTTATTGAACAAACCTCCTAATGATAACAGTATTTTTTTTAAACATAAACTTACAATGCACTGTTCCAAATTATTACGCACAGTAAGTTTCAAAACACTTTATAGGTTGTAAAGAACTGAAAATTGTCATTTGTTGTGTTTGCAGCATATTTACTGAAATCAAAAGCTATTTCAATCAAACTTATAACAACATTTTAACTTTTTAAACATTTTAACAGGTCACGTTACATTTTAACATAGGACCCTTATTTGATAGCAGCTTCACAAGTCTTGCATCCATTGAACTTGTGAGTTTTTGGACAGTTTCTGCTTGAATTTGTTTGCAAGATGTCAGAATAGCCTCCCAGAGCTGCTGTTTGGATGTAAACTGCCTCCCACCCTCATAGATCTTTTGCTTGAGGATGCTCCAACGGTTCTCAATAGGAGGATGCAGGCCACACCATGACTTTCTATCCTTTTATCCCCATAGCAGCCATTGATGCAGAGGTATTCCTTGCAGCATGAGATGGTGCATTGTCCTGCATGAAGATGATTTTATTATGGCAAGCATAGTTCTTCCTTCTGTACCAGGGAAGAAAGTGGTCAGTCAGAAACTCCACATACTTTGCAGAGGTCATCTTTACACTTTCGGGGACCTTAAAGGGGCCGACCAGCTCTCTTGCCATGATTCCGGCCCAAAACATGACTCCATCACAGCCTTGCTGACCTTGCAGCCTTGTTGGAACAGGGTGGCTGTCCACCAACCATCCACTACTCCATCCATCTGGACCATCCAGGGTTGCACGGTGTGGCAAACCTAGCCACTTGTAGGATGCTGGACTATCTGTATCCAAAGGTTGTCTGTTGTCTGTAACCGCTGTAATATATGTGTAACATTGGTCTATACTGTTATGTGCATAGAATTCGTATGCTAGCAGCCGAAAGCCACTAGCATTCATGTATTTCGTTTCACGAACAGCGACTTTACTGGCTGTTCGTGAACCGAATGAGCTACCCCCTAATAGCCGTCGTTCAGCTACCGACCACGCGGCGGTCGGCCATCTTGGATCCTTTGTCTCACCAGCAGTGTTTGGTCGTCGTGCGCGTGGAACTGAAAACGGCTACTCGATGGCACGAACACCGCTGTACTTCCAGGCCGTTCGGGAGCTCCGGTCTTTCGCTATTGTGGTTCCCCATTGGTGTTCGGTACTTTTAGGCGAACTCAATGGCAAAGTGTATTTCGTGTGGCATTCGGTTGTTTTTGCTGGGATCTGAGCGGTATTCCCACGAAATGTGCACTCGGACCCCAGCTATCTACCGAACGTCCATTCGTTTAAATAACCGTAATATTGCTAAAGTTATGTATTTAAATGTAAAATGCCAGTTCTGCTGCACGGAGGGATAATCCACTTAACGGTATATTCCAGTGGGAGTATCCCTCTCGTCCAGCAGTGCCTGATGGGATAAATTCTCAAAATGTTAAGTCCCCCATGTAGTCCACCACTGTATTACCCCTGCTATGTCAGTAAGGAAACCCCTTGCATGGGGACTTGCATAAATACTGGAGCTGTGAATAAAAACCTCAGTTGACTACCAGAACTGTGTTTCATCCGGTTACTGGGGGGGATTTGGGATATTGCCTTACTTTTCAGCGCTTGACTGTGGATTACCTTCTGTACCAGCGGAGATCGTGGAATTTAATATTGCAGCTCCGCTACACATGGCACTCATCAGTGAACAGGACTGTTTGAAAATTAGTCTTAATGTATTTTTCTGCCCAATTCAGCCGTTTCTGCTTGTGAGCATTGGTTAGTGGTGGCCAAATAGAAGGTTTATGCACAGTTGCAAGACTCTGGAGGACTCTACACCTTGATGTCCGTGGGACTCCAGAGGCACCAGCAGCTTCAAATATCTGTTTGCTGCTATGTAACGGTATTTTAGCAGCTGCTCTCTTGATCCGATGCATGGATCTGGCAGAGATCTTCCTCAATGTGCCTTTATCTGCACGAACCCGTCTGTGCTCTGAATCAGCCACAAATCTCTTAATAGTGCGATGTTCACGCTTACATTTTAGTGAAATATCTAATGTTTTCATACCTCGTCCAAAGCATTGAACTAGTTCACTCTTTTCGGCAGCAGAGAGATACTTTTTCTTCCCCATATTGTATGAAAATGGTGCTCTGCTTAATAATGTGGAACACCCTCCTTTAGTAGTTTTTCCTTAAATTGGGCTCACCTGGCAATCTAATTATCAAAGGTGTCCGGGATTGTTTTTAGTGATCAAAAGAGCCCTGAGACACACTGCCATCCATGAGTTAAACTGAAAAACAAAATATTTAATCTTTGTGACACTTAAATAGAATTTGCATAATAATTTGGAACAGGGTGTAGTTAATTGTATCACAGGCAGAGGGGAGGGCTTGTGTGTTGTATGTGGGAGTGTCGGACATTGTTGTATTGTTCTGATTGGTTTGTGTGCCTGTGTTCCATCAGGTCCAGGGGGTGTGCCTCTGGCCTGAGGAATTGTATAAATTGTGAGTCCTGGTTTGCATTAATGTCCCTTCATGTCTTGACCAAGTCTTGGCTCATGTTTGGGGGATTGGAGAACTACACTCTGGGGATTTCTATAATCACTATACTCCCCAGAGTATAATCACTAGTTCTTGTAAGAGCTGTTCCTGTTTCGCTCTCTGGACTAAGGAGTGGTTCACCCACTGGAAGCTGGAGCCTGGTCTTGGGTCCAGGATGGGTGGAGGACGGCAAAACCTCAACCAAGCTGCGGGGGTTCGTGGGGTTTGTGGTGGTTATGGTGTTGAGTGCGATGCTGATGGTCCTTGGTGAGCACTAGGAGCATCATTTGATGGAGGCTCCCAGTTGGGGTGGCAGGCGGTCCGTCACACCCATATACTGCCTTTTATGTCGATACTTTCAAGGTGCGCTGCATGGCAGTGTTTGTGGTGTTTTTCTCCGTTATTTTTTTTGTGACCTGCTCCCTGGTGGTTCCTTGTGGTAGATTTCTGTTGATACTCCTTCCAGGATCGTTATGAAACACATACAGTGACCAGTGCTCAGACTCCAACGAGGGAGCACAGGAAATCTTTGGCCTTTAGCTGCAAATCCTGTATCCTTTTTTTATGTCTAGGTAGTTTCATGTATAATTCCAGGTTATTTCCTGTTGGGTTTACCTGTTTTTCATTTCCTTTCCGTTATATTGCCTTCCCTCTGAGGTACGTGTTTATACTTTATCTCAACTTTAATTTTAGTTCTGTGGTTTCTTTGTTTCGTGTCTTCCGGTCTTTTCCTCTCGCTCAAGATGTCGAGAGGCCTGACTCGGCCTCCTCCGACTTCCCAGGCTCTCATGGATCGCGGAGAACGTCTCCAGCGTTTCCTCAGGCTACCGGCGGCCATCTTGGATCCCATGTACTGGCGCGGGATCCAGGCGGCCGTTTGCAGATTCATTATTTTTTCTAGGTATTGCAGCTTCTCAGTCTGACTCCATTATTAGACTCATGGGCACGACCCTAGGCTGAATTGTTACTCCGACTACTATCAGTATTGTTTATTCACAGTTTGGGTCCATCTCTCATATGACTGATACTGAGATTGATTTTATTATTAGAGGGGGACCCCTCTCAGGACCTCCGCCCTAGGCTGATATTATTAGAGGGTGAGATTCTATGGAACTGTTTTGGGCATGAAATCCTGGGTTCGCCTGGGCAAAAATATGACTTCCATAGAATTTCTGAACCCCTAATCTGATCTGGGTGATTTTTTGATATGTTGTTCACCCAGTTCCGGGCTATCAGGGGATGTGACTTGTGGGGATATATTGTATTTTGGATACTTTTTGGGGTTTGTAAAAATGTATGTTTAGTTAATTGTCTTAGTTAATTGTATCACAGGCAGAGGGGAGGGCTTGTGTGCTGTATGTGGGAGTGTCGTACCGTTAATTACTGTTTTCATTGGTTTACGTCCATTGTGTCCCTGTCCTTGATCAGGTCCAGTGTGTGTGCCTTTTGCCTGAAAAACTGTATAAAAATCCAAACTGTGCCATTAAACTATCAGACCTTCTTACCCTCAACTCGCAGCCTTGTCTCATGTTGTAGGGAACTGCTATTGGGGATTGCTATACTCTGTATACTCTCCTGGGTTCTAATCACTAGCTCTTCTAAGAGCTGTTCCTGCTTCGCTCTCTGAAGGAAGAGAGGTTCACCCACTGGAGTCTGGAGCCTTGTCATAGTAGATGGCGAGACCCCAACCAAGCAGCGGCGGTTTGTGGGGTCTGCAGTGCTTATGGTGTCTGGTGCGGTGCTGATGGTAAGCACTAGGAGCATCAATTGACAGAGGGTCCGTCACAGTATGCAACTCTGCTTGTTGTCTCTGCTACCGGTCACTTGTTCTTGTGTCCATTTCCTAAGTAAGGTTTGGGCTCTCTGTGTATTTCTGGTTGTTACACTGGGTGCCTACATGTTTTGTTCAGGGTACATTTCATTGGCTAACCAACCTTTTCAATTCTGTTTTTTTCTCGTTTCAGTTTACAGTCAGTCGACACAACCTGGTTTGACAGTTCTTCTCGGATGGTGGACGTTGTTGTATTTATTGTATTGTAGCGGAGCTGCAATATTAAATCCCAAGATCTCCGCTGGTACAGTAGGTAATCCAAAGTAAAGCGCTGAAAAGTAAGGCAATATCCCAAATCCCGCAGTAACCGGACAAAATACAGTTCTGGGAGTCAACTGAGCACAGTATGTATGCAAGTCCCCATGCAAGGGGTTTCCCTACTGACATTTCAGGGGTTATACAGTAGGGGACTACATGGGGGGCTTAACAATCTGGACATTTCTCCCATCAGGCAATGCTGCCCGGGAGGGCAGCAGAACTAACATTTTGCATAAAAATGCATAACTTGTACATTATTGGTCTTATATTACCGAACGACCGTTCGGTAGAGAGCTGGGGTCTGAGCGCACCTTTTGTGAGAATCCCGCTCAGATCCCAGCATAAATAACCGAACGCCGCACGAAATACTCTTTCACATCATGTTCATCTGAAAGTACCAAACCCCGATGGGGAAACACAATATTGAAAGACCGGAGCTCCCGAACGGCCTGGAAGCCCAGCGGTGTTTGCGCCGCCGAGTAGCCGATTTTAGTTCCACGCACTCGACGACCAAACACCGCTTGGTGAACAAAGGATCCAAGATGGCTGCCCGCCGCGTGGTCGGTAGCCGAACAACAGCCACCTAGGAACATAATTAACTGCTGATTGCAACAATGCAACAATGTTGCAATCGGCTAATGGGAGCCACACGACCCTCTGTGTGTGGGCTCCTGTTCGGTACATTATTCGTTTCACGAACAGCAGGTAAAGTCCATGTTCGTGAAACGAACATATGAATGCTAGCGGCTTCCGGCTGCTAGCATACGAATGCTCTATGGTATAACCTTACAGGCATACATTGGAATACAACAGTCCAACGGCTTGTACAGACAACCTTTGCAGGTACAGCAATGTGATCTAAAAGTGGCTAGGTTTGCCACATGTATCTAGGACTTTTTTCTCCATTATTTTTTCTGCCTTTTGTTCTGTTTTTGTCGCAGCTTGAAGGAGGAAATTATGTGTGGGGAGGGGAGTTTTATAGTACCTAACTTTTTTCTGATTGGTTGTTTTTCTCTGTGTTAATGTGCTGCTGTGGAGTTCTAATTGTAACGGATCCCCTATACTCTAGCTGAGTATATCCGTGCAGAATCTCCTGAAATCCAAGGGTAGCAGAAGGTGTAGTGAATTATAGCTCCCAATCCCCCAAACATGAGCCAAGACTTCATGAAGGGGTAAAATGATCTGTTTAATGGTGGCCACTGCTTGGCCCTTTATGCAGGTACTGCAGCAAGGCATAATCCCACAGGGACATTGTGGAGGACTGGGACACAATTTACAGTAGCCAATCAAAATACAGTACAATGTGAAACACTCCCACATAAACAGTGAAATCCCTCCTCTCTATCCTTCCGAATGTCTGAAATAGATGAATTGCCGAAGTTCCGAATTTACCGAATTTCCGAAGTGCCGAAGTTGCCGAAGTGCCGAAGTTCCGAAGCACAGTATTGCCTAAGAACTAGAATACTTACCCAGTGGAAGAATGAAGAATGTTACACTGTATACAATTTTAAATAAAAAGTATACAAACATAGCCAGGATTCAGCTGTAAGCATTTGCAACACTTACAACAATCAAGTAACATACATATAAAATGTAAGTTACTTAGCCAGTCATGTAATGACAGGAATTAATAAGTTGATAACTCCCAAATTCCCACGGTATTAGGGAGCTATCTACTAAAAGGCTGAAAGACCTAAATTGGTCTTTCAGCCTGTGATGAGACCAGTCTCGCCACTGTGCACTGGAGGAGCCTGGTTGCCTGCCTGTTGCCTTTTGACTATGGAGCGGCATTTAAATACTTTATTTTCCTATGCAGAAAGGTCTCTTCATGTATTTCTGCCCTGGCGTTCGGTAGATTCTTGGATTTACTGAATGAACTCATTTAACCCAGATAGCTATGCCATGGAGCCTGTTCGTAAAATAAAAGACTTTGGCTCCATGGCAATTGAACTGTATGTGTGTGGTCTGAGCGCCATTCAGTAATAATGTGTGCTCAGACCTAAGCTATCTGGGGATATGTTGCATGTCTGTATTTTATGTAATAAATTTAACCTTGTGTATTTTTTTTGTATTTTACTGTTGTGACGAGAGCAATCTCGCCACATTGCATTGGAGAAGCCTGGTTGCTCGCCTGTTGCTTTTGGATTATGGCCCCATGTTAAAAGGCTTGATTTTACCCTGCAAAGACAAGAAAGCCAGGTCATTTGGTGCTTGCCCTGTTTGAGCAGTGATACCCCAGATAGCTATGCCATGGAGCCCATTCGTATAATGAAAGACTATGGGAAAGACTTTGGCTCCATGGCAATTGAACTGTATGTGTGTGCTCTGAGCGCCATTCAGTAATAATGAATACGAATGGGCTCCATGGCATAGCTATCTGGGGTATCACCGCTCAAACAGGGCCAGCACCGAATGACCCGGCTTTCGTGTCTCCGCAGGGGAAAATCACGTGTTTCAGCACGGGGGCCATAATCTAAAGGCAGCAGGCGGGCAACCAGGCTTCTCCAATGCAATGTGGCAAGATTGCTCTCGTCACAGGTACCTCTGCCGACCGATGCTCCTAGAGGATCCAAGCACTTCTCCAGACACCATAAGTACTTCAGACCCCACAAACCGCCACAGCTTAGTTGGGATCTCGCCGTCTCCTATCCACCTTGGACCTACGACAAGGCTCCAGGTTACAGTGGGTGAACCTCTCTTCCTCCAGAGAGCGAAGCAGGAACAGGTCTTACAAGAGCTAGTGATAATTCAAGAGAATATGAAGAGCATAACAATCCCTTGTAGCACTTTCCCCCAATAAGAGACAAGGCTCCAGAGAGCGAAGCAGGAACAGCAAATTTAATGGCACACACTGCTCTTTTATACAAGTTTTACAGCAAAGGTGATGCCAAGGTGGACCTAGTTGGGCACCGAATACAAAATATACAAGCCAATAAAAATAGAGGTTTACATTCAGACACTCCCATACAGTGTACACAATCCCTCCCCTCTGTCTGTGATATAATTAACGAAGACAATGGACTAACGCAATTAACGCTAAGCAGAAAAAAACATAAATTTTTACAAACCTCAAAAAGTAACCCCCCCCCAAAAAAAACTGTTTCATCCCTTTATAGCCCCTACCTGGGTGAACAACATATCCAAAAATCACCCAGATCGGTTCAGGGGTTCAGGAATTTCCTGGAAGTCTTATTTTTGCTCCACCGTGCACATGTTCCCATGCCCAAAACAGTTCCATACACTCAACGGCAAAACACTGTGGCAGAACCAGTCTCGCCACTGGGCACTGGAGAAGACTGATTGCCAGCCTCCTGCTATGTGACTATGGCCCCTGGGATGTATTGCCTGCTCTCCTGTACTGCTGAGGTTTGCTACCAACTAGGTGAATTTGGCTATGGAGCTTGTCTAGTGCCCTCTGTTGGTAGCAACAGCAATATGCACTACCCGAATAGCAAGACTGGTTCATTTGCATATTTGGGTAGATTTGCATATTGCTAATTCTGCAGGCACGTGAGATATTTTCTGTTAATTATTGTCTCCCCCACCTCTTTAAAAATATGCCATTGTGTTATAATAAGTGTAACAAAATCCCCTATTGAACAGACTATGCGAACTAGACTGTTCGGTTATTTAGATGTGTATAGAGTGATTTCGTGCAAATAGTGAGAAAAACAAATGAACTGCCGAACCACCCGACCTCCTACTGAGACTGTCTGTGGTACCCAGACTTTGCGGTTAACCACAGACTAATTGGGGAATAGCTTGGTGGTCCGCGTTCGTCTACCGAACACGTGGCAATCGCCATTTTGGATTGTCGAACGCTCAGCGGTAAATGGCGGCGATGCCCTGGAACTAATTTTGGATACTTATTTTGCCGAACACCGTTGCTACCTCTCCAGGTCCTCGTTCATACGGTGGAAAACACACGAATGCCGGAGACCCTGCACCATTCGTGTGTTGGATGTATGCGAAAGTGACCAACCCCTGATAGCAACAGTATGGAACTTGTTGTCGGATACAAACACGCGAACGGCTGGTGAAAGTCAAACTTCAGTCGACGTTTTTGAGAACTGTGTTCGTGGGATCTGAGCGCTATTCGCCTAGAATATGCAGTCAGATCCAAGCTATCTGGGGATATGTGGGACTTAAAGTTTATGTTATGTAAAATGTAAGTTATAGATTTTTATGCTGTTTGATGAATAATAAGAAAAGCCATGTTTCTTTCTACCGGGAGATAATTAAGGCTCTCTTTGCTACCTTAAGTTAATTATCTCCAGGATGGAAAGGAGGGAGTGAACTATGTAAAAGAGGAGTGCTTATGTTATAGCCACTGTGATTGGCTACTGTAATTCTTTTGTCCCAGTCTTCCATCTGGTCCCCTAGGGGAGTGTCCACCAGGTGGGAGACATGCATAAATACCGGGCAGGTAGCCCACAGTAGATCATATCGTTTTACCCCTTCATGAAGTCTCGACTCATGTTTGGGGGATTGGGAGTTATAATCACTTCGTTTCAGCTGGATTTCAGGAGGAGCTGCAAGGATCATCGCTGCACGAACTAAAGGATCCTGTACAATAAGTAACTGTATGTTGCCTGCTATGATTTGACTGTTTGTAATTTTATTGAGTTTTCACAGCAATGTTAATGTAATGACCATATGGGCTAGTCCCAAGGAAAATAAAATTTTAGACAGTTCTACTTCACTCTCAATTTGGTGTGCCGTTTCTTATTGGGGGAATCTGCTACAAGGGATTTCTATGCATGTCATACTCCCTTGCTAAATCACTACTAAGCTCTTGTAAAAGCATGTTCCTGTCCTGCTCTCTGAAGGAGTCCTTGGTGGTTATGGTGTCAGCTGGAGTGCTTGGAGCCCTCAGGATGCACTAGGAGCATCCTTCAATGGAGGTACCCAGTCGGGGTGCCAGGTGATCTGTTACAAACACTGCTAGACAATTTAAGATGGCCGCCGCCACATGTTTGAATCTATTCCAGTTAAAAGTCCAATGGCAGAAACAGTACTTTTGAACATGGGTTATCACAGGCTGGCAAGCAGGTCTGTAACGGCACTCACAGCATCAAATAGTAAAACCGCCGTTTAGTTACTCCTCCCCTCTCACCATAACGCAAGCTTCATTCGTACCAACTCCAATAACGAGACCAAGCTCCGCATTGAGGGTAAAACATGAACTGCGTTTACTGTGGGCTACCCGCCCGTATTTATGCAGGTCTCCCACTTGGTGGACACTCCCCTAGGGGACCAAATGGGAGACTGTAATGGCAGATGGACATCCAGCATTTCAGGACACACAGGCACATCATATTCCCAGCATGCATCGTGGTTTCCTCCCCTCTGCCCTGGAGATAATTGAGAAGTAATTCAATTATCTCCCAGGACAGAGGCAAATGCCTTTTTAGATGCGACCCAAAAAAAACATAAAAATATATAACTTGACAACTACCGAACATTTCCCATTCGTGTAACGTATCCCCAGATAACCTGGATCTGAGTGCATATTATTGGCGAACAGTGCTCAGATCCCATACGCACAGTTCAATCGCCATGGAGTCAAAGTCTTGTACAGTCTTTCGGTATGCGATTGACTCCAGGGGAAGGCTATCTGGGTTAAGTCCATTCGTGCGGTTCAAACTCCCGAACGGCCGGTGTTCGCATGCCTTGGTCGATGGAGAAGGGAGGTCGGTGGTTTTAGCGGTGTTCGGCAGAAAAAGTGTCCATTTTCAGTTCCATAGAATCCATGCCGAACACCGCTGGTCTTTCGTCTGTTTTAAAATGGTCGCCGCCTCGTGGTCGACATACGAACGACGACCACCCTGTATTCGGTTATAATTGAGAGGTGTCTGCGGTTAACCACAACGTTCTAATTGGGATCAAGAGGTTAACCAGCAGCACACTTCTCTTCTGGGTGACCGTGCATTCGGTAGAAAAGTCAAATAAATGAACATGGGCATACGGACAGGTAATTCCACGAAAGGAGGCAAAACAGACGAACCAGCAATCTTAGTCTATACAGATGGATCTGTCACAAGGTCCCTCCAAAAACTCTTGGCAAACTCCCTTAAAAATGGGAGTTTGTCACAGGGTCAACATGCAGAATTAAGTCAAAAACGTAGACTAGACTTAAAGTTAAAAAATGTATTATCGGGCCTTAGAATGGTCGGATTTAACATAGAAAGAATAGTGAGAAACAAGCCGAAGTCAGGGACACAGACAGGAGCTTAAACGAGAAGACAAAGCCAAAGGGTCAGGGATACCAGAAATATGGATAGTCAGATCAAAAAACAGAACAACAATATGCCAAACGTGCTCTCCGATAACTTAGGTAGTGGAAACCACTGAGCAGGTTGCACTGCTCATTAGTCATAATGGGACCTGGGATCCCAAAAACTGTGTTTGCATTGAAAATGTGGCACCGCATGTACCTTTACGTCACATGTGGGGGTGGTGCTATTTAGTAGCGCGGGACTGCAATGGCCGGCGTCCTCTGTAACGTGGCGCCGCATGCACCTTTACATCACATATGACGTTTTTGGGGACTGTGCTATTTAGTAGCGCGGGACTGCAGTGGCTGGCGTCCTTCGTAACACTGGACCCGGTCGCTACACCAGACGCTACACAGAAGGAGAGGCACTACGGATTAGGTGAGTAACCTGTCCCTTCTGCAGCATGACTGCCCTGATCGGGTGCATCCACATGGTGCTGATCGGACCACACAAAGACCGCACACCTGGCTGGCAGGACCAAGCCTCACAGGGAACCAGACATGGAAGGATAGCATGAGTTGAGAAGCATGAACGACAACAACAGAAACCCAGGATCATAACCCTTCCAGTCAACCAGATACTATAAAAAACACAAGAATACCTAGAATCCAAGGTAGAACAGATTTCATATTCCTCCTGTTCAGCAACCACCAATGGTGGTGGAGGAATAGAAGAAGTAGTATATCTATTACAGATATAGGTTTGAGCAAATAAACATGGGAAGTACAAGGAATTAGAAGGAAGATCAAGAGTATAGGAAACTAGAAAAGCTACAATTTCTGGGGAAATTGTGTGAAGTGTTCTTGCCTCCACCAGTAGTCTACAACTGGAGTGGGCGGAGTAACTGTTATCATTTATATAGCACATTTAATTGCAACGTTGTTGCACAGTTACATTAACCCCTTAAGGACGGAGCCAAATGTACACGTTGTGAACAAAACAAAATGTAAACAAGACCTGGCATTTGCGCTACATGTCTATCCAACCGTAATTCACCTCTTTCATAGTAAATGCACCCACCCTTATTATATATCATTTTATTCAGGGGAAACAGGGCTTTCATTTAATATCAAATATTTAGCTATGAAACATAATTTAATATGAAAAAATGGGAGAAAATACGATTTTTTTTGATTTTTTTAGTTCTACATGACATTTTAACGGTCAGTGTCATAATACTGTTTGCTTTTACTGCAATAAAATACACATATTTGTATTCAGCAAAGTCTCACGTGTAAAACAGTACCCCCTATGTACAGGTTTTATGACATTTTGGGAAGTTACAGGGTCAAATATAGCATGTTACATTTGAAATTAAAATTCGCCAGATTGGTTACGTTGCCTTTGGGACTTTATAGTAGCCCAGGAATGAAATTTACACCCATAATGGCATACCATTTGCAATAGTAGACAACCCAAGGTATTGCAAATGGGGTATGTCCAGTCTTTTTTAGTAGCCATTTGGTCACAAACACTGGCCAAAGTTAGCGTTAGTATTTGTTTGTGTGTGAAAATGCAAAAAATGCCAATTTTGGCCAGTGTTTGTGACTAAGTGGCTACTAAAAAAGACTGGACATACCCCGTTTGCAATACCTTGGGTTGTCTACTATTGCAAATGGTATGCCATCATAGGGGTAATTTTCATTCTTGGGCTACCATAGGGTCTCAAAGGCAACGTAACCAATCTGGCGAATTTTAATGTGAAAAAAATGAAACGCAAGCCTTATATTTGACGCTGTCACTTTTGAAAACACCATAAAACCTGTACATGAGGGGTACTTTTGTACTCGGGAGACTTTGCTGAACACAAATATTTGTGTTTCAAAACAGTAAAAAGTATCACAGCAATAATATTGTCCGTGTAATGCTGTTTGTGCGTGAAAAATGCAAAAAACTTCACTTTTACTGGCGATATCATCGTTTTAATACATTTTACTGTTTTGAAACACTAATATTTGTGTTCAGCGAAGTCTCCCGAGTAGAACAGTACCCCCCATGTACAGGTTTTATGGTGTCTCGGAAAGTTATAGGGTTAAATATAGTGCTAGCAAATTAAATTCCCTTTACTTTCGGCATGGGTTGTAAGGCAGGTCCCGCTAATTGTAATTAATTAAGATACCTAATTATGTAAAAATATTACATAAATATATATGTAGAATTAATATATGTATATATATATATACGTATGTGTATATATATATGTATATATCTATATAATTTTTTTAAAATATTTTTATTTATATATAGGTATATATAGTGATATATACGTATATATTTATGTATATAGATATATATATTATTTCGTTCTACGTGTATTTTGATATATATATATATTAATTTCACAATACAGTTAGAACGAAATAACACACATCTATATATTTTTTAATTATTTATTTTTAATTATTTTTGTAATTTTATTTTTTAAGGTATTTACATTTTTATTTTTTTTATATTATATATAAATATATATATAGAACAATAATTATATATATATTTAATCAGTATCAGTCTATGTGTAATTTGATATTAATATATATATATATAATTATATATATATTAATAGTAAAATACACCTAGACGGTGTACGTGTGTGTATGTATATGTGTATATATATACTTAGATCATATATATATAATATATATATATATGATCTAAGTATATATTATTTATTTATTTACACTATTTATTTATTTTATTTTATTTTTCAGCCAGCAGGGGGACCACCTGTCATTACAGGCAGTCCCCCTGCTGGCAATGCTGGAGGCAGCTACCCCCGGCCATGTGATTGTGGGGTCCTCGCAAGGACCACACTCTCACATGGCCGGGGGGCTTCGAGGAGGACGGACGTGCCGCGGGGGGCTCCCTGGGAGTCCCCCCCACCGCGATCGCCGGCGTGGGATCGCCGGCGACCGGGTAAGTACCGAAAGACCGGAGGGCGTACTATTACGACCGGCGGCGTTTAGAGCCGCCTATAATAGGGCGTAATAGCACGCCCTCCGGTCTGAAGGGGTTAAACCATACATTTATAAAAACATTCATTGAAACTTCACTCTACAAAGCTCAAATTTGAAGTGCAATTTCTAAACTGCGACTGTGCCTTCATTTTTAATACTTCAGAGACGTACTATGCATCAAAATGTAGGTCTGGGTCTTGTGATTCTCACAATATAAAGCTCTTCGCTGTAGGATTTATAGTTTTTAAAATACGACCATTTGTAAATGGCAACCGCCAAAATACTCTGACCAGTGGCGTACACATGTCCCATGGGGCCCCGGTGCAAAAATTGATCCGTGGGCCCCACCGCGCGCGGGCCGCAACACATGGCGGTGGGCACCTGGTCGCAGGGGTTACAGGGCTGCGACCCCTGCGACCGCAGTATGTACGCCAGTGCATGCAGATGCACACACACTTAAAGGACCACTCTAGGCACCCAGACCACTTCAGCTTAATGAAGTGGTCTGGGTGCCAGGTCGAGCTAGGGTTAACCCATTTTTTCATAAACATAGCAGTTTCAGAGAAACTGCTATGTTTATGAATGGGTTAAGCCTTCCCCTATTTCCTCTAGCGGCTGTCTCATTGTCAGCCGCTAGAGGCGCTTGCGTGCTTCTCACTGTGATTTTCACAGTGAGAGCACGCCAGCGTCCATAGGAAAGCATAATGAATGCTTTCCTATGTGACCGGCTGAATGCGCGCGCAGCTCTTGCCGCGCATGCGCATTCAGCCGACGGGGAGGAGAAGAGGAGGATCGGAGGAGGAGAGCTCTCCGCCCAGCGCTGGAAAAAGGTAAGTTTTACCCCCTTTCCCCCTTCCAGAGCCGGGCGGGAGTGGGACCCTGAGGGTGGGGGCACCCTCAGGGCACTATAGTGCCAGGAAAACGAGTATGTTTTCCTGGCACTATAGTGGTCCTTTAAAGGACCACTACAGACACCCAGATCACATCAGCTCAATGAAGTTGTCTGGGTGTCAGGTCCCTCTAGTTTTAACCCTGCAGTTGAAAACATAGCAGTTTCAGAGAAACTGCTATGTTTCACTGAGGGTTAATCCAGCCTCTAGTGGCTGTCTCACGGACAGCCGCTAGAGGAGCACACTGAACGCCCATAGGAAAGCATTGAGTAATGCTTTCCTATGGGCGGTTTGAATGGGTGCGCGGTCGCATTCGGAGCTGAGAGGCTGAGGGATCCTCAGCACCAAGGGAGTCCGGCGCTGGAGAAAGGTAAGTGCTGAAGACACACACACTCTCACTTACAGACGCATACACACTAGCTAACAGACACACACATTTACTGACAGAGACACACTCAGCGACAGACATACATACACACTCACTTACAAAACATACACTCATTGACAAACACACACTCACTAACAGACATCAAACAGACTCACTAACACACACTCAGTAAGACACACACAGTAACACACTCACTAACACTAGCAGACACAGACACTAACACTCACTCTAAAACTCACTCTAACACACACACACACTAACACACACTAACACTCCCTCTAACACACACACTAACACACACACTAACACACACACTAACACACACACTAACACTCCCACTCACTCAACACATGTTTGTTTGTTTTTTTTTTTTTAAATGTAATCCCCCCAGTCTCCTTACCTTGTGGAGTGCTGGGGGGATTCCCTGGGGTCCAGTGGTGCTGCTGGGCTCCTGGGCGGGTGGCCGGTCGGGCAGGCGCGCGAGGGAGCACTCAGTGCTTCCTCTTCAGCTCCCTTGCGCGCCGCGTAGGGATGCCGGAGCCGGAAGATGACGTCATCTTCCGGCTCCGGCATCAGTGCGGTGCGCGAGGGAGCTGAAGAGGAAGCACTGAGTGCTCCCTCGCCCGCCCGCCCGCCTGCCTGCCCGACCGGCCACCCGCCTTCCGGGTGTCAGCAGGGCCAGCCTCGGGGGGCCCTGGGGTGGTCGGCTCCTGGGCCCCCCAGGGGAAGGGGCTGGCCCTGGGCTTACATACCGGGTCGCAGGGGCGGCCGGGCCCCCTGGTGGGCCGGGCCCGGTCGCAGCCGCGACCCCTGCAACCCTGGTATGTACGCCAGTGACTCTGACCTGTGCCAGGCTGCAGCAGCAAGTGATGTCATAGACAGGGGCTTTTGAACACCTGCTAATGTTTTTATAAATGTATGGTTTAATGTAACTGTGCAACAACGTTGCAATTAAATGTGCTATATAAATGATAATAGTTACTCCGCCCACTCCAGTTGTAGACTACTGGTGGAGGCAAGAACACTTCACACAATTTCTCCAGAAATTGTAGCTTTTCTAGTTCTTATTAAGTGTTCTTGCCTAGCAAGACCACTTATTGTTATCTCACATATATATTATTATTCTTACAACTGGAGTGGGCGGAGTACCTGTTATCATTTATATAGCACATTTAATTGCAACGTTGTTGCACAGTTACATTAAACCATACATTTATAAAAACATTAGCAGGTGTTCAAAAGGCCCTGTCATGACATCACTTGCTGCTGCAGCCTGGCACAGGTCAGAGTATTTTGGCGGTTGCCATCGTCAAACGGTCATATTTAGTGAGTGTGTCTGTTAGTGAGTGTGTCTGTTAGTGAGTGTGCCTGTTAGTGTGTGTGTGTGTGTGTGTCTGTTAGTGTGTGTGTGTCTGTTAGTGTGTGTGTGAGTGTGTCTGTTAGTGTGTGTGTGTGAGTGTGTGTCTGTGAGTCAGTGTGTGTCTGTTAGTGTGTGTGTCTGTGAGTGAGTGTGTGTCTGTTAGTGTGTGTGTGAGTGTGTCTGTTAGTGTGTCTGGTAGTGTGTGAGTGTGTGTCTGTGAGTGAGTGTGTGTCTG
This sequence comes from Pelobates cultripes, assembly GCA_933207985.1. Lineage (NCBI taxonomy): Eukaryota > Metazoa > Chordata > Amphibia > Anura > Pelobatidae > Pelobates > Pelobates cultripes. The sequence continues at coordinate 423,277,886 of OW240912.1, forward strand.
TTAGTGTGTGTGTCTGTGAGTGAGTGTGTGTCTGTTAGTGAGTGTGTCTGTTAGTGTGTGTGTTAGTGTGTGTGTGTGTGTGTGTGTCTGTTAGTGTGTGTGTGAGTGTGTCTGTTAGTGTGTCTGTTAGTGTGTGTGTGTGTGAGTGTGTCTGTTAGTGTGTCTGTTAGTGTGTGTGAGTGTGTCTGTTAGTGTGTCTGTTAGTGTGTGTGTGTTAGTGTGTGAGTGTGTCTGTTAGTGTGTGTGTGTGTGTGGGAGTGTGTGTGTGAGTGAGTGTGTCTGTGAGTGTGTCTGTGAGTGTGTCCCACTATAGATGTGTTTGTGTAGTGGATGCAGTGTGTGTTTGTGTAGTGGATGCAGTGGATGTGTTTGTGTAGCGGATTCAGTGGATGTGTTTGTGTAGTGGATGCAGTGTGTGTGTTTGTGTAGTGGATGCAGTGTGTGTTTGTGTAGCGGATGCAGTGGATGTGTTTGTGTAGTGGATGCAGTGTGTGTGTTTGTGTAGTGGATACAGTGCGTGTGTTTGTGTAGTGGATACAGTGTGTGCAGTGGCGTACTAAGGGGGGGCGGTCCGCCCCGGGTGCCAGCCGGGTGGGGGGTGCCATGGCCAGCCCCCCGCTCCCCCCATGCTGCAGCCGCCCGAGCGCTCTGTATTGAGCCTCAGGCGGCTGCAGCTTTGCCCGGGCGGTGTGTCCATGAGGGCGGACCCATGAGGGCGGACCGCACCGCCCGGGCGCAGCCTGAGGAGAGGCTGACAGGAGGGAGCGCTCCTGTCAGCTCCCTCACTGCAGCATGCTAGTCCGACGGGTACAGAGAGCAGCTGTCTCCTGTACCCGGCCGGACTAACAGGAAGGGAACACTGAGTGGGCACTTCCTGTTAGTCCGGCCGGGTAC
>OW240912.1:423287918-423326700 GCA_933207985.1 Pelobates cultripes
TAAAATACAAAAACAATATTAATACACAATAAATACAAAATTTAACATAGAACAGGTAAGGGATATATAATTAACCATGACAGGTGCATTCTGTTTTGAGGTATGTAGAGAGGGATCTCTTAAAGGACTTTAGGCTTAGGGAAGATTTGAAATTGTGCGTGAGGTCGTTCCACAATTGCGGCGCTCTGTAGGAGAAGGAGGATCGGGCCGCTTTCTTTTTGTATTGAGGTAGACTAAGTAAAGTGTTGGTACTGGATCGGAGCTAATAGGAAGTGGGAATAGCTGGGGAAAGCATTGTGTTCAGGTAGGGTGGGAGTTTCCCAGAAAAGCTCTTAAACACAAGGCTGGAAAGATGAAGGGTGGATCTGGATTTGAGCGACAGCCAGTTTAGTTCTTTTAGCATGTCACAATGGTAAATGGCAAATCATATCACTCTCAGCATTGTATAAATTACCATTTACGGTGAAAGAGTTTATTTAATTGTGTAACGGATCACCTGGCGTCCCGACTGGGTACCTCCATTGATGAATGCTCCTAGTGCTTCCCGAGGGCGCCAAGCACTCCACTTGACACCATAAGCACTGCAGACCGCACGAACCGCCGCAGCTTGGTTGGGATCTCGTCATCTCCTACCCACCCTGGACCTACGACAAGGCTCCAGGTTCCAGTGGATGAATCTCTCTTTCCCCAGAGAGTGAAGCAGGAACAGGAAAAAGCTCTTACAAGATCTTAGTGATTATTCAAGGGAGTATGAAGAGCATAGCAATCCCTTGTAGTGATATAGCAATTCCCCCAATAAGAGACAGGACTCTAGATTGAGGGTGAAGTAGAACTGAAGGTTTATTGCCACAGCCTGGAATATATACAGTTTTTGCGGCCAGAGGCACACCCCCTGGACCTGATGGAAAACAGGGACAAAAGGAACATAAACCAATAAAAACTGAGTTTTACATTCAGTCACTCCCATACAGTGTACACAATCCCTCCCCTCTGCCTGTTATATAATTACCGAAGACAATGGACTAACTCAATTAACTCTAAGCAGAAAAAACATATTTTTACAAACCCCAAAACGTACCCCAAAACACAACATATTCCAATATATCCCCTGATAGCCCCGAACTGGGGGTCCAACATATCCATAAATCACCCAGATCGGTTCAGGGGTTCAGGAATTTCCTGGAAGTCTTATTTTTGCCCCACCGTGCACATGGTCCCATGCCCAAAACAGTTCCATACACTCGATGATAAAACACTGCTGGACAATTTAAGATGGCCGCCGCCGCCACATGTTTGAATCTGTTCCAGTTAAAAGTCCAAGGGGCAGAAACAGTACTTTTGAACATGGGCTATCACAGGGCCCATAGTCCCAGGGTAGGAGGCTGGTAAACAGGTCCCTCCAAGAAACAGTGGCGAAGTTGCTTTCGTCACACATTGTTTATTTACAATTCCCATTTTACAGCGCTATGGAATTTGCTGGCGCTATACAAATAATAAAATAATAATAATTCAAAATACAGCCTTTAACAGATTCCTGAAGCAAAATGCACAGTCCCTGTTAGCTCCGAAATTCCTCTGAACTTGCTAGAGGTTCGCTTGTCACACAACACAGAACCACGACATTAAGCTGTAGTCAGAGTGACTATAGTGTCCCTTTAATGTGAGGTAAATTAGAGATTAGTGCCATTAATAATATACTGGATTGCCTACTTACCACCCGATGAGGACAAGAGGATGATGATGGGTTCAGGCTGCAGTCTGGCTCCACTGGTCTGGTGTTAAAACAAGCTCTCTGTAGGCAGTGCTCACAAAAACAACGAACAGGCAAGCAGCTCCATTTTTTGGGGTCCCTTACACAGCTCAATATCTGGGTCCCCATGGCATGACTGTGCATATGCCTACAAGGCCCGCCCATAAGCCTGATGCCTACAAGCCATGGGTTCGCTCCCAGGGAGTGGAGTGGATGTGTGTAGGGGATGTGTTATGTGTTATTTTAGAGGATGTTATTTGTGTGTTCTTATGTAATGTAATGTATCGGGACACCAGTTTGTGTAAGGGATGTACTGAGTTTGTATAGGGGATGCACTGTGTGCTTGTGTGTAAAGAATGTATTATGTGTTTGTCTGTGTTTGTAAAGAATGCATTGTGTGTTTCTGGGTGTGTAAGGGATGCATTTTGTGAATCCGTGTTTGCATGTGTGAGGGATGCAAGGTTTGTTTCTATGTAATTAATGTAATGCAGTGTGTGTGCCTGTATTGAGTGTATGTAAGAGATGCATTAAAGAAAGCAGTCTGTGTAAGGTATGCATCACGTGCTTCTGTGTATGTGTGCAAGGGCTGCATTGTGTGTGTGTGTGTGTGTGTGTGTGTGTGTGTGTGTGTAAGGGATGCATTATGTGCTTCTGTGTATGTGTGCAAGGGGCTGCATTGTGTGTGTGTGTGTGTGGGATGCATTATGTGCTTCTGTGTATGTGTGCAAGGGTTACATTGTTTGTTTGTGTGTGTGTGTGTAAGGGATCATTGTGTGTGTGTGTGTGTGTGTGTAAGGGGATGCATTATGTGCTTCTGTGTATGTGTGCAAGGGCTGCATTGTGTGTGTGTGTGTGTGTGTGTGTGTGTAAGGGATGCATTATGTGCTTCTGTGTATGTGTGCAAGGGTTGCATTGTGTGTTTGTGTGTGTGTGTGTGTAAGGGATGCATTGTGTGTGTGTGTGTGTGTGTGTGTGTAAGGGATGCATTGTGTGTTTCTGTGTGAGTGTAGGGTGCATTGTATGTTTCAGTGTGTGCGTGTGAGTAGGGATGCATTCTGTGCATGTGTGTTGCTGTGTATGTGTAAGGATGCATTGTGTATGTGTGTAGTGTGAAAGAGAGGGTTTGTGGGGTAGGATAGGGGCTGAGAGGAGAGCAGCTCTTTATTTTTATTATTATATTTATTCTTTAAGTTTTGTGTCTTACACTCCCCTTTAGTGTATTTCTTACAAACCCCTTGTGTGTCTCTTATCCCCTCTTTGTATGTCTCCTACATCCTCCCAACCCCTTTGCGTGTCTTACTTCCCCAATCCCCTTTGTGTCTTACTCTTCCCGGCTCCTTGGTGTGTCTCTTTTCCCCCCAGGCCCCTCTGTGTGTCTTCCTCACAAGCACCTCTGTGTGTCTCTCTCCTGAGCCCCTCTGTGTGTCTGTCTTCCCTACAAGCCCTCCTCTACTTCTCTTTCACCCCTTCCTCAGCCTGTGTGTCTTACACTCCCCCCGTTCCTTAATGATCTCTTCCACTTTCCCCGTCCCTTGGTGATCTCAACTCCACTTCTTCCCGTCCCTTAGAGGTCTCCCCTCCTGTCCCTTAGTGTTGTCCCATTCCCTCCTGTCCCTTAGTGCTCTCCCCATCCCCTCCTGTCCCTTCGTGTTCTCCCCTCCCCTCCTGTCCCTTAGTGTTGTCCCATTCCCTCCTGTCCCTTCGTGTTCTCCCCTCCCCTCCTGTCTCTTAGGGCTCTCCCCATCCTCTCCTATCCCTTAGTGTTGTCCCCTTCCCTCCTGTCTCTTAGTGCTCTCCCATCTACTCCTGTCCCTTAGTTCTCTTCCCTGCCCTCCTGTCCCTTAGTGCTCTCCCCTGCCCCCTGTCCCTTAGTGCTCTCCCCTGCCCCCTGCCCCCTGTCCCTTGGTGCTCTCCTGCCCCTGTCCTTGAGTGATCTCCTGCCCCCCTTCCCATAGTTCTCCCCCCCGTCTTTTTCCTTAATGGTCCTCCTCCCCATCTTTCCCTTAGTTCCCCACCCCAGTGCTTATGGTGGTCTCTTCTACTCTCCTCCCCCAGTGTCCTTAGTGGTCTTCCCCAGTGTCCTTGGTGGTCTCCCCACAGTGTCCTTGGTGGTCTCTCCTCATCTCCCTCCCCAGTGTCCCTTAGTGGATTCTCCCAGTGTCCCTTAGTGGTCTCTCCCTCCCCCCAGTGTCCCTTAGTGGTCTCTCCTCATCTCCCTCCCCCCAGTGTCCCTTAGTGTTCTTTCCTCTTCCCCCCCGCCAATGTCCCTTAGTGCCATCTCCCATCACCTTCCCTGTTGTGCCTCCTACCTCTGTGTAGCGTGGCCAGATTGCGCGGTCCATGGTACAGGAGTTTCCTGTACCGGGCTGGACTGAAAGGAAGTGCTCTCTCAGTGAACACTTCCTTTCAGTCCGGCCAGGTACACGAAGTACCCCAAAATACACGCAAGATCAATAGGAACCCCCACAAGTATTATACACCTGGATAGCCTGGATCTGAGCACCCACGTTGTCCAAATAGTGCTCAGATCCATGGAGTAAAGCCAAATCGCCACCATCGTAAAGTTGTGACCGATCTCACATGTAGTTGTTGCCCAAAATAGCTCCAGAGGAAAGGGAGGTAGTGACTGGTTAATTTTTGGGAGTTCCTATATGAATATAAATGAAGACCCCCCCCCCCCGGCTCATAAGGAGCAAATTTTATCCCCTGTTTAGGAGTGTCTTTTCACGGTTTTTCTTGGAATGGAGCAGGCAACGATATGGTTTTCAGTGTTTGCTAGGCAAAGCATCCGAAAACAGTTCTACGCACTTGATGACCAAACACTGCTGCCTGCGTTTGGGAGACAAAATGGCAACCATTCACTAAAGCACGTGTGTTCGGTTATTGAATGGTGGCCACCCAAAGAAAGCACTTGAATTAGGTGTTTCTTCTGAAGTTAATGAGACAGGGGGGTGGTCAATGTACCAAACCAAAGAGGATGTATTGTTCAGGTAAACATGGCAAATGAAATAGGGGAGCTCTTTACTGAAGTCTGTAAAGAGTGAGTCTAACACCCAGTTTGTTACAGTTAACAACACAGACCATCACCTCCAGGAAGGGAGTCACATCGGATATAATGTCATATCTAGGAAAATGTTCCATACTGATATACAATGTCGCACAATCAGAATAAATTCCCCAATAATACAAAGAGTTAAAATACCCAGAGCTTTACAAGTTATCTCATTGAAAAATAAATGTTTATATCAACGTTTCCATCATACTTAGCCTGAAACAGGAATATAAACACGAATCAGAGCACAGTGTGAATTAATTACATAGACAACATTCACACCAGATAACTTACTGTGACAGATCCATCTGTATAGACTGAGATTGCTGGATTCGTCTGTTTTGCCTTTTCGTGAAATTACCCGTTCGTATGCCCCTGTTCCGTGAATTGACTTTTCCGCCGAACAAATCTACCGAACGGACGGCCACCCAGAAGAGAAGTGTGCTGCTGGTTAACCTCTTGATCCCAATTAGAACGTTGCGGTTAACCACAGACACTTCTCAATTAAAACTGAATACAGGGTGGTCGTCGTTCGTATGTAGACCACGAGGCGGCGGCCATTTTAAACCATGCGAAAGACCAGCGGTGTTCGGCATTTATTTCATGGAACTGAAAACGGACACTTTTTCAGCCGAACACCGATGAAGCCGCCGACCTCCCTTCTCAATCGATAGAAGTGTGTGAACACCGGCCGTTCGGGAGGTTTAACTCATGAATGGACTTAACCCAGATAGCCTTCCCATGGAGTCAATCGCATACCGAAAGACTGTAATAGACTTTGACTCCATGGGATTACTCGCAACCCATTAGGTGCTACCTATGCAAACAGCCAGGGCACTAGCGACCGGAGTGCTCGATGAACAGTGCCAACCAGAACCAGTCCTGGAGGAGACCAGCCGGGGGCAATCCACGACCACCTCTCCCCGCTGCTCACTGTGCTGGGCCATCCTGCATGAGGCAGACCCTGTTCAAGCTGCCCACCGGGATAACAGACAGCACCACCGGCAATGTGTAAAGGTCAATGGGAATGAGGTCAGTGGTCTACGGGATACCGGTGCAACCATGACTTTGCTTCAGAAGCACCTGGTATCTGAAGCCCAATATACCGGGGACACGGTCGCAGTGCGAGTAGCCGGGGGTGCCGTGTTTCGTCTACCCGTTGCCCGGGTACATTTGGATTGGGGAGTGGGCGCTAGACATGTGAATGTGGGGGTCATGAAGGACTTACCAGCAGATATCCTCCTTGGCAATGACTTGGCGCCCCTTGTTTCAGCCTTCGCTCCCATGGGTCCCGCTGAAGTGGACGCTGTCACGACCTGTGCCCAGACCCGTGCCGCCGAGACCGGCCCACCTGCTTCTGAGACCCAGGTAAGACTCTCTACCCTGACTTGTACCTTAGACCAGGCCTCTTTAGGCTGGGATACCCCAGAGATGTACGGGAAGGAAACTAGGGAAGACCCGACGTTAGCGAAGTACAGGGCCAGGGCCAGGGCCGATTCTGGGGGAGAAGGAGTAGATGGGGAGCATTACTAGTGGGTGGGGGATAGGCTGTACAGGATCCCGAAACCGTCCCAGAAACCGAGTACCCCTCCGCAGAATCGACAGCTAGTGGTACCTGCAAAATACCGGCAGGAGATTCTGTGGATTGGGCATGATGTGCCGTTAGCGGGCCATCTAGGTTCCCGCCGCACAGCTCCTAGAATCACACAAAACTTTTTCTGGCCTAATTTTAACCGAGATGTGCGGGTTTATTGTAGCACTTGTGACACCTGTCAACGGGTAGGTAAACGGGGGGATCACCCAAAGGCTAGGCTTCAGTCGATGTCTATCATTGTTGACATTGTGGGTCCACTGGCCAGGGCTAGTCCATCAGGTAAGAAATATATTCTTACCGTGGTGGACTATGCCACACGTTATCCAGAGGCAGTAGCGCTGTCTAATATAGAGGCAGAGACGGTTGCTGATGCCCTGGTTAAAATTTTCACTAGGGTCGGGTTCCCTCAGGAGATCCTCTCCGATCAGGGAACTCAGTTCACCGCTGTGCTTACCCAGCAGCTGTGGAAGGTGTGCGGCATTAAACCGCTGCTTAGCTCACCTTATCACCCACAGAATAACGGTCTCTGCAAACGATTTAATGGCACCCTCAAACAGATGTTGAGGTCCTTTACTGACACTTGCAAAGACTGGGAGCGATTCCTGCCTTATCTGCTATTTGCATACAGAGAGGTGCCCCAGGAATTTACTGGGTTCTCCCCCTTTGAGTTACTCTATGGGAGAAGGGTCCGCGGACCCCTAGATCTCATTAGAGGACACTGGGAGGGGGAGACAGAGCAAGAACGGACCCCCATAGTACCATATGTCCTGGAACTCCGGGACCGCATGGAGAAACTATCCCTGATGGTAAAGGAGAATCTCCAGGCGGCCCAGGGGAGACAGAAGAGGTGGTACGATCGGGGTGCCCGACAGCGGGTCTTCCATGTAGGGCAGAAGGTTCTTGTGCTCAAGCCTGTGAAGATGAACAAGATGCAAGCATCTTGGCAGGGCCCGTATAAAGTATTAGCCTAGGTATGTGATACTACCTATCCTATAGCCAGCTGTGCAGATGAAAGGATTCAGCGATCCTTTCATGTGAACATGCTGAAGGAGTATCAGGAGAGACCAGAGGATGTTGCGGCAGTATGTGCCCCAGCTACTGACGACCCTCAGAATTTACCCTTGCCTGACTTATTAGAAAAGGATCCCCAGACTGACCTTACTAGTCTTGTACAGCTAGGGGAACGGTTGAACCCTGCAGAGAAGGTACAGGCAAGACAGCTTCTGTGGGAGAAGCAGGAGACATTCTCCCAAGAACCCGGGTACACTACCCTAGCTGTGCACAAGGTCGAGACACCCGGACAGAAACCCCTACGACAACCCCCATACCGTATCCCTGAAGCAGTCCGAGAAGGAATGCGGAAGGAGATACAGGAGATGACCAGGCTGGGGGTTATCGAGCACTCAGACAGCCCTTGGGCCTCCCCTGTAGTCCTGGTGCCTAAGAAGGATGGGACCACCCGGTTCTGTGTGGACTACAGGCGACTCAACGAGCGGACCACCACTGACGCCTACCCGATGCCCCGGGTAGACGAGTTATTAGACTGCATTGCCAGGGCGCGCTATCTGACCACCGGGTAGACGAGTTATTAGACCGCATTGCCAGGGGGCGCTATCTGTAAAGGTTATTGGCAGATTCCCCTGGCCGAGGATTCGTCACTCCATTTGGTCTGTACCAATTTAAGGTCATGCCATTTGGGATGAAGAATGCTCCGGCTACCTTCCAGCGTATGGTGGATAGGCTCCTCGATGGCTTCCAGGAATTTGCATGTGCATACCTGGATGACATTGCGGTCTACAGTGAGTCCTGGAAAGAACACCTAGTACACGTGGGGGTGGTGCTGGACAAGATTCGGGCCGCAGGCCTGACCTTGAAACCAGACAAGTGCCATTTAGGCATGGCAGAAGTGCAGTACTTGGGTCACAGTGTAGGATGCGGGAGCCAGCGACCAGAGCCAGCCAAGGTAGAGGCTGTAGCTAACTGGCCCACACCTATCACCAAGACCCAAGTGCTGGCCTTCCTGGGGACGGCAGGGTATTACCAACGTTTTGTCCCGACTACAATACAGTTGCCAAGCCCTTGACTGACCTGACTAAGAAAAATTTACCTAAGCAGGTCCTGTGGTCTCCAGCTTGTGAAGCCGCGTTTCAGGCATTGAAGCAAGCTCTTGTGAATGCCCCTGTCCTGGCTGCCCCAGTCCCTAACAAACGTTTTCTTGTTCATAAAGATGCTTCCATGTATGGACTGGGGGCTGTGCTGAGCCAGGTCGGGGAAGATGGAGGAGAGCACCCTGTCGCATACTTAAGCAGAAAGTTACTACCTCGGGAAGTGAGTTATGCGGCAGTGGAGAAGGAGTGTTTAGCCCTGGTCTGGGCACTGAAGAAGTTGAGCCCTTATTTGTACGGGCAGGAGTTTTCCCTTATAACGGACCACAATCCCCTTGTCTGGCTTAACCGGGTCTCAGGAGACAATGGCAGACTGCTGAGGTGGAGTTTGGCACTGCAGCCCTACAACTTCACCATCAGCTACCGACCCGGTAAGCAGAATGGGAATGCGGATGAGTTATCCCGGCAAACAGACGTCCCTACTCCTTCCCAGTCCGATCATCCCCAAGTTGACCCGCCAAAGGGTCAAGCCGGGTTTGCCGGAGTGTTCCACAAGGGGGGAGCTGTGTGACAGACCCATCTGTATGAACTAGAATTGCTGTGTTCGTCTGTTTTGCCGTTTGTATGAATTTCCCCATTCGTATGCCTTGTTTAAGGGAATGTATTTTTTTTGTCGAACGGAACTACCGAACGGACGGCCACCCAGAAGAGACGTGTAACCTATTGATCCCAATTAGAATGTTGCGGTTAACCAGAGACACTTCTCAATTAAAACCGAATACAGGGTGGTCGTCGTTCGTATGTCGACCACGAGGCGGCGGCTATTTTAACTATGCGAAAGACCAGCGGTGTTCGACGGTTATTTTATGGAACTAAAAACGGACACTTTTTCAACCGAACACTGCTGAAGCCGTCGACCTCCCCTTCTCAATCGACAAAAGTAGGCGAATACCGGCCGTTCGAGAGGTTTAAAGGCACGAGTGGACTTACCCCAGATAGCCTTCCCATGGAGTCAATCGCATACCGAAGAACTGTAATAGAGTTTGACTCCATGGCGATTGAACTATGCGTATGGGATCTGAGTGCTATTCGCCAATAATATGCACTCAGATCCAGGCTATCTGGGGATGTGTTATACGAATGTAATACATTCGGCAGTTATAAAGTTATGTATTTTAATGTGTTTTGTAACTTGTATTTAAAATGGCGATTTGCCTCTGCTCTGGGAGATAATTGAATTACTTCTCAATTATCTCCCGAGCAGAGGGGAGGAAACTGTGATGCATGCTGGGAATATTGTGGGGTTGTATGTCTAAAATGTCCCCATGTCCTTCTGTTATTCCAGTCTCCCATTTGGTCCCCTAGGGGAGTGTCCACCAAGTGGGAGACCTGCATAAATACGGGCAGGTAGCCCACAGTGAACTCAGTTAGTGTTTTACCCTCAAAGCGGAGCTTGGTCTCATTATTGGGGGGATTTTATTACCGGCGACTAGAGACTGCTTATTGGAATTATTTGCTGCTTGGGAGATATTGGCGTTTGGCTAATATTGGCAATTCGTGTAGTTGGAGCTCGTGAAGGGAAGGAGCCATACAGGTACCGTTCGGGGGTTTGGAGTGTTCCCTGGCTGGCGGTTCGCATGGTTATACTGCATACGCTACCAGACCACATTATTGCGAACGGGGAGCATTCACTAAACGGCGGTTTGTATATTTATTACTGGAGGTACCGTAACATGGTGTTGCGGTCTTCTGTTCCCTTTCCCAACAGCTGAGCATGAGTGATTATAGCTGCAGCAGGGAGTAGAGGAATAAGGTAGATGAAATGCAGTTCCAAGGTGATTCTTCCCAGCAAGTAGAATATCCCCAAACATGAGCCTAGACTTCATGAAGTGTGTAACAGTAATGAATTTTATTGACACACACAGGTTTTTATGAGAAATCCTCCTGCAAGAGGACCTCCCACAGCAAACAAAGACAACAGCCAATCAACGTACAGATTTACAGTAATACACGCCTCCTCTCTGCCTGGGAGATATTGAGATAAGTTAAGGAATAAACCAATTATCTCCAGGCAGAGAGCACACAATTTCCCCAAAACTTAGAACACCCCTTTCCCCACAAGGTATCCCCACAAATTACATATCCCCTGATAGCCCCGATCTGGGGGACAAACATATCCAAATTTCATCCAGATCGGTTCAGGGGTTCTGTAAAAGTCCCTTTTACATGCGGCTCCTGCCCACAACAGTTCCATGAATTCAGCGTGTGCAGTCGGTCAATTCACAAATCTGTAAAAAACAAACAAAAGTCCCGAATGGATCCCCCGGCTCATAACAGTGATTGCTCCCCTTGTCCGTTCGCATAGAACTACCGAACGGCGCTTCCCTGGCTGTTCGGGAAATACAAGAAGCCGGAGTTCGGTAGTTTCAGCGGTAACGCGAGGATCGAGTGTCCGATTTTAGTTCCAGACACTCGACGACCAAGTCCCGCTGACTCCCCTCACAAGATGGCCGCCGTTTTCTATTCCACGTGGCATTCGGCTATGCGAACAGCGGACGGCCAGGGAGCACTTAATAGCTGGTTCCTTTGTAGTTAATAAGCCAGGAGGGTGGTCGGCGTTCGGTAGTTTCAAACTAACGAACTAATACATTCATTATACAGGTAGTAACACAGGAAAAATACAGACTAAAGAAGAAAATGTCAATTAAAAGTCCATTTTCTTCACAATCTCCAAGCACAGAAAAAACATACAATTTTATGAAACCCCAAAAAGTACCTTAAAAACACACAAAACCCCAAAACCCCAGTCATATCCTGATAGCCCCCATCTGGATGAACAACATATCCAAAAATCACCCTGATCAATTCTGGCATTCAGGAATTTCCTGGAAGTCATTTATTTGACCGACCGCATGCATGGTCCCATGCCCAAAATAGTTCCAGAGAATCAGGGCTTGCGATCGGTCTAATTCAGTAGTTTAAAAACTAATAAACTACCAAACATAGTCAATGTTCTTACCCTGGAGCTTGTTCCCACCATCCAGACAAACAATTCCACCGAACAGTGCCCTTCTAACTTGTATAGAACTGAACGCAGGTGATGATGGAAGTCCAGCAGTGTTCGGGAGTTTCTGTGTCCGATTTTAGTTCCATAAGATTAATGCCCAAACACCGCTGCCTGCGTTCATGTGAACAAGATGGCCGCCTTTTCCTGTGAGTTTGCCACGTGTTTTTGGAGGGGCTTGGTTGCCAGCCTCTTGCCCCAGGACTATGGACCATGTGTTAAACTGCTATACAGACTGGAGAAACCAGTTCAGCCTATAGGACTAACAAATGGATTGTGCCTATGGTGTTCATTTATACGAACAAACTACCAAACAGCCGGACCACACACAAGTGGAGTGTGTCCCTCATTTACCTCCCAGGAGCTGTGGTTAACCGCAGCTAATTGATGAACGGCTGGATGGTCGCCGTTCGTATGGTCGAACGTGTGGCGGAGGCCATCTTGTTTAGTCGAACGCGTTCAACGGTGTTTGGTTGTCAAGTTCATGTAACTCAAATCGGACATGCAACGGCACTAACACCGCTGAATTTTACCTTCTCCAGAACTTCGATGCTTCGACGGGAGTCGAATAGCGTTCGACAATTCGAACGCCACCTTAACTTTGGCTATTTGCACGAACGGCCCATTCGTGCATTCGAACGGAAGTAAACCAAGGGAAATAGACCGGCAACACAGCCAAAATCTGTGGAACTGTTTTGGGCAGGAGATCCAGGCTGCGGTCGGTCAAAAGAGACTTCCGTAAACACTTGAACCCCATGACGATTTGACTGTGTTCGTAGGATCTGAGCGCTGTTCGGATATATTGAGCGCTAAGATCCAATCTATCGGAGGATATGTCACATGTGGGGGTTAAGTTCTGTGGAATATAAATTATGTATTTTAATGTGTTTTGTTGCAGTTGTAACTTGGAGATATTTTCTGTACCTGGAGATAATTAAGTTTACTTCAGCCACTTAAGCCAATTATCTCCAGGATAGAGTGGAGGAATTTTACTGTTTCTGTGAGAGTGTTTTACATTGTATTGTTATTTGATTGGTTACTGTAACTTGTGCATATTATTGGCGAATAGCGCTCAGATCCCAAGGGAGTATCCTTTGCTGGAGGACCTGCATAAAAGGCCAAGCTGTGGCCACCATTAAACAGATGATCTTGTACCTTCATGAAGCTTCGGCTCATGTTTGGGGGATTGCTATAATCACTATACTCCCCGGGGTATAATCACTAAACTATGGTAAGAGCTTGTTACTGTTCCTGCTCTCTGGATTTAGGAGAGGTTGACCTACTGGAAGCTGGGCCCTGGTCTTGGGTCTAAAGTGGGTGGAGAAAGCGAGACCCCAACCAAGCTGCAGCGGTTCGTGGGGTACGCGGTGGTTATGATGTCTGGTGGAGTGCTTGGAGCCCTCGGGAAGCACTAGGAGCATCCATCAACGGAAGGTACCCAGTCGGGGTGCCAGGCGTTCCGTTACATGAGTTTACTTTCGCTGCAAGGTTACTTTTGCCACAAGGGTGTTTATAATGTGTGTGTATATTGTTAAATGTTTTGTCTGCTCTTCTATACTGCTGAGGATTGCTACCAACTAGGTGGATTTTGCTATGGAGCTTGTGTAGGGCCCTCTTTTGGTAGCAACAGCAATATGCACTACCTGAATAGCAAGGCTATACTGCAAATTCTGCAGGCAGGAGAGATATTTTGTTCTGGTTATTGTCTTCCCCATCCCTTTATAAGTATGTTATGCTATTATAATTTCCTGTATATTTTGTGACATGTTTTGTTATTTGAATTTTATTATGTTTGTCACAGAAATGTATATGTAATGATCATATGAGCTAGCCCCAAGTAAAATAAAGTTTTGTATGTCAGTTCCTTTTGGAACTTGTGTCCTGTGTGGATTTGTAGTGATCCCAGTGACAGTAATTTGAACTGTTTGCAGGATCTCTCTTGCCCTGGGATAAAGCAAGAGAGCTAGGCCTGAGAGCCACAAATATCTTTTTAAAGACAAGAGATATAACCTTGCAGGCGGATGTGGATACCTGCCTGGAAGACTGCAGCAGAAGAGGCAGAGGGGATGACACCTGCCTGGAAGCAGGGTTGCAGTGTATGAGGCAGAGGGGACGATACGTGCCTGGAAGGAGAGCTGCAGCCTGGTTGGGTGGAAAAGCTCCAGAAGGACCCCAGTCAAGCTTCGGCAACTGGAGCTGAAGTGTTCTAGGGTCCCTGCAAGTGGTTAGGAAGCCGACTGGGTGAAGGTACTCGGTCGGAGTACAGGAGCTCCACCACATTTTCCCTGGATGGCTGTCATTGGTATTGTGATGGACCGCTGGCACTCCGACTGAGTACCTCCGCCAATCGATGCTCCTAGTGCTTGCCAAGGACTTATCCTGGAGATAATTGGCTTAAGTGGCTGTGGTAACTTAATTATCTCCAGTTACGGGAAATATCTCTAAGTCAGAAACTGTTACAAAAACCACATACAAATACATAACTCTTATAATACAATGTTTAACCTATATGTCCAACAAATCCCCAGATAGACAGATACAAAAGAAAAAAAGGGTGGCGCTAATTAACAAATGTGCTGATAGTGCAGCATGCAGCAAAGACACCTAAGTATACAGTCAATTAAATACACTTACATATACAAGTAAACGAAATGAGAAAAAAAGGTGATTGTGCAAGTTGAGTATAGCTCCACAGGTTTTGTAGAACGTCCCTAAGTTCTGTAAATATAGAACACCAACATAGGGTAGTATGTTTAAACATAAAGTATAAGAGTGAGAAGCTTGGAAGAACCTCACAATTTTTAGAGCATTTATAAGTTTGCTCCACACTATACAGGCAGAGTGCATCAATCAGATGTGCATATATCTGAGCTGGGTCCCCCAGGAGGTGTTTGCAGTCTTCAGTCAGGAAGATCAGGAACCAGGTAGCCAGATGTAGATATAATAAATTTAATTTATTGATACACAATAGAAAACAATAAAAAAGCACAACGCGTTTCGACCCAGTGTAGAGGGTCTTCCTCAGGTTACAACTGAAAATGTTCTTATTTTTATAAGACAAAAAAAAAAAAAAAATGATTACAGGTGTGTATAAAACAATCCCTCCCCTTTTCCCATATAAGGAATACTTCCGGTTTTAGGCCGTGTATTCCCGCATTCCCCAAGATGTCCGCCATCACCCCACATTCTCTATGCGTCCATCTTGACCTTCTCAACATGGCCGCAAGAAGCGGCTAGCTCTGGTTCATCGCTTCCGGTTTCCGTCTTAGTCAAAAGTCGCCACGTCCGGTTTCGTCATTGCGGCATCATATCCGGCGGCCGTATAGTGACGTATTCGTGTTCATCAAGGGGAGGGGTGGGCGGAATACATCCCAATATAATTGAGAGTCCATACAGAGGCCATATTTGAAAAGGGAAAGTATAAGGGCAATAAAAGAATCAGATTATTAAGTATTGATTCAGTCAAAATAAAATATATTATCAAGAAATAGAAAATAAGATATAAAATATACATATAAAATATTGGCAGTTGGATATAATAAAATAAAATAAAAAAGTATATATATATAAAGTAAAAAATTGTAACACTCAATAGGATTTAGCCATATAGAACATATTCCATAGGAAGTAGATATATACATTAAGCAAATAATACTTATAAAACATACAGATAAAAGTATAAAAGCTAATTGGGACTAGAAATAAGGGAATTTTTTTAAATATTTTTTTTTCTCCAATAAATTGTTTTTTTTATTTATATTATAAAATGGGACCTATCTCAAAGTCAATGTTTAATCCTTTGGGACATAATGTTTGGAGCTCAAAGATCCAACTAGATTCCTTTTTACTTAGATTAAATGTAATATTCCCTCCTCTCCAATGGGTTTGAACCTGCTATATTGCTGTAAATTGTAGATTATGCTAGCTTTAGTGTACCTATAATCTTAATTTTATTAATGACAGGAGGCGAGTATTTGCTTAAGTCTCTCTTTACTAGAACTCCAAAGCAGCACAGAAAAACAACCAATCAGAAAACAGTTAGGTACTATAAAACTCCTCTCCCCTTGCATCATTTCCTCTTTCAAGCTGCGAAAAAAACAGAATAAAAGGCAGAAAACATAATGGGGAAGAAACAAAGTCTTAGATATGATGGATACAACGATGTCCGCCATCCGAGAAGAACTGCCAAACCAGATAGCGTTGATGGACTGTAAACTGAAACGAGAGAAAAACAGAATCAAAACAGGTTGATTATCCAATGAAATGTACTCTGAATAAACATGTAGGTACCCAATGTAGCAACCAAAAGTACCTTAATATGTTGATTTCCCAACCCTACCTATGAAAAAAACAGACATAAGAACAAGCGATAGGTAGCAGAGACAACAAGCAGAGTTGCAGACGTACCTGATTAATCCAAACTATTAAAATTAAACAAGGGAGGGATAAGAATGGGTGGGAAATACTTGCCTCCAGTCATTAATAAAATTAAGATTATAGGTACACTAAAGCTAGCATAATCTACAATTTTATGACATGACAGGAGGCTACGTATTTCCTGTTTTACCTCTAAGTCAACAAATCCAACGCTGTTTGTTTCGCTGGAACCTATTCCGGGAGCTATCCGATCAATCCTAAATGGACTTTCCAACTGCGATAAATGACAATACCCGATCGATGAAGATGCCAGTTGACAAAGCATCCCAAATACGGAAATAAACACCATCTGCTGATAGATCCATTGTACGTGGGGTTGAGACCTGTTTCCTACCAGCCAGTCCATGAGCTGCCAAGCTGACCTATTAGCCATTTCCCTGTAGTTATAAAATGTCGAAGGTCATTTGCGGACTTAGGGCCGCGATAAGACACTGCCACCATGTCTCAACTCTTGATGTTTAAGGTTGCTCCACCGATCGTGCCCGAGTCACCCGGCGGTGTGGCCTTGCAAGCAGATCTTCAATCTCAAGGAATGCGCCTTAGTCCACCACCAATTCCCTAATAGAACCGAGTAGGATCTTTCGTTTCCTGATGGCCTACCCGGTGAGATGTCTCATCCGAGAATACATTTATTATGCAGGCAAGAGTGTGGCAAACTAGCTCTATCCCAAGTGATTCGAATATTCCAACTGGACTGTGTAATCCATGGCTGCGGTAGAGAAAGGACTCCAAAAAGGACGTCCAATCAGGGTCCCAAACTGAACTTATGTGGTGGAACGGTGGTCGACTATTCTGGAAATAGTGGGTCTCGGAAATATTCAAAGGGATGGGAAACGTAAACCATCCAGATTCCCATCCAGATGTCAACGTCTAAGAGTGATAAGATGTACGGATCCAATGGCGATTGGGACCTGTATAACAACGAAGAGTCCTCACGTGCTGTAGTGAGAGAGTAGGGGTTCCTGGTATACATGCCACCTACAAGATAGGGTATAATATAGTGAGACCCTTAGGTCCCTGTACCCCTGACTGTCCGGGAACGTATCTCCCAGAGTAGGGAGGAATGTGAGTTTGATAATTGAAGTCAAAGTCTTCCTATAGAGGGATACCTCCCTTCTTAGCTTGGAGTCCCGCGAACACATAGCGTTCTCCAATACGCAGGCAAGGCGTAAAGTCCCTTCGTTCATGACAGGTGACTCCAGAGATCAGATATAGTGAAAAAAGAAGGGTCTAGCTTCAGCCGTCTGAAACATGTGTTGTCCCGTTTGAGAATGTCGGCAGCCCTATCTGAGTCTGCTACACATCCTGAGCCGTACTCCAGTGGTAGGTTGTGACCTGATTTTGACGTCTGTGTAGGAGTCGGGGCACACCAGGTTCCTCCATAGAGTCTCGTAGGTCTCCTTGATGGTAGTTGAAAAGGTGGGTTAGCGCTAACCCCAACCAAAATACTAACTCGGATAGAAGGCAAATAGCAGGCTGGAAGGCAAGTCAAGTAAGCCCCACTGAACAGGGCCAGGAGCTAACCTTACGCAGGAATAACTACCGATATCTAGATGGATACCGGGAGGCAGTTAGAGGGTTAGTTGTTAAAGACAAGGAAACACTGTGTCCCCCTGTAGGCGTCTGAGTACCGGTCCCTGCCTGTGCGAAGTTCTCCTTGGAGATGTGCCGTTGCCGGGCTGGTGTAAACCGTGGATGCATGCCCGGGGTCTTCATAAGAAACCATGCCCTTCAGGCATGAGGTTTAAGGCCTTCACCCTTCCCACCACACTCAGGTGGCCGTATACTGGAGTCCTCTTGGATAGTATGGCAACGGTGCTATGGCAACACCTGCCTATCTCCATGTCACAAGTGGGCACTGGGTTTTCCTCAGTGATATTCCCCCAGGCCTGCGGCCTAAAGGGGGTTCGGCACCAATAGAGCAGGCCCATCAGAAGGGCACAGGCCCAGCAGGTCAAACGAATGGGCACAGAATAGTTGGCCAATCAAACAGGCACAGACATAGCAGGCCATTCAGATAGGCACAGACATAGCAGGCCAATCAATGGGGCACAGACATAGCAGGCCAGTCAAAGGGGCACAGACATAGCAGGCCAATCAAAGGGGCACAGACATAGCAGGCCAATCAATGGGGCACAGACAGAGCAGGCCAATCAAAGAGGCAAAGACAGAGCAGGCCCGTGATAGCGTTCCGACAGCCGCAGGGCCCATCTGCGTGTTTAGAGTTCACTATATATATGTGTGTGTAATGAAACAGGGAAACCTTGGGTTAAATAATTTCAATATGAAAAATCCACTAGCAGGGTAGTAATGTGATTATAACAGTATTTTTATATAATACCTCTGGATTAAGTTGCTATAATGTCTTCAGTCTAATATCACAGATGTTACAGCTACTAGTGATGAAGTGCTATAGCACTATACAGGGAACTGGCAGACTTTAATGTTTGGCCAAAGGCAGAAAACCAAACTGCAGGCATCTCAGAGCAGTACAGGGTGTACTGCCTAAAGCCTATTCTCCAGCCCAGCAAAATATTTATATAAAATGATATAAATGTGGAGTCATCTTGGGTTATAGATTAACCCTGAGCAGGGTGAAGGGCCCTCATCTGATATAAAAAACTCTGGCTGTGATCGGAATCCGGCCTTTATTGACAGAGGGGAGGAAAGCCCCTCAAACAGACCTCCAACCAGTTAGGAACAGACGGGGGAGGGGCTACGAGTGGTTGCACCCTCCACCGCCTGGTCGGACACACGCGGCGGGCGGAGCGGCTGCGGCGGAGCGGGCACGTGGGAAAGGAGATCCGGCCGCCGGGTGCTCGTCTCGAGCTCCCCTGCGACCGAAAAAAAACACATGACAGATGAACTCTGCGGTCCCAATCCTCGGAGATCGAAGGAAGCAGATGCAGTCAGCCTCCTGAAGCCCCCGAACGGCGGACACAGACACCGCCAGACATAAGGACAAAGGCGGAACAAAAAATATAACAACGAGCATACACAAAGTTGGGAGACGGACAGGGGGCACAAGGCCAATGGGATAGAGGAGACAGGAGGACCCCAAAGACCCCCCAGAAATCCAAACTAAATATGTATGGTGGGAATTTGAAAGGATCTATCGTAAAAAATCCCTTCTTCTCTGGAGCTCTCTGGAGCTCTTTCTTTGGTTTAGGTGAAATTGGCAGAGGTGTTCTATTGATATACCTCGATTTATACTGCCTTTTTTCGTAGGACTCTTCCAGTGCACCTTTTCTACATGTGGGAGAGTCTTCCTCCTTACTTGAGTAGGGGGAGGAGTTTTTGATTCATAATTTGAATTCCTATTGGTTACATTCCTATTTGTATGGCTATCTACCTCATATCTATTGCTAGTTTTGTGGGGATATCTGGTTCTGCTATGATCCTTGGTTTGTTTCCCGGGTACTTTTCTAACATTATTGGTAGCATAATCCTCCATATCCCTTTTATACTTTTTCTTCTTATTATTTTCTTCTTATTTCCAATTATCGAATTTTCAAGTTTATCAATATTTTTCCTTACTCTTTCTGATAACATATCGCAGTCCTTGGTGCCTATAAAGGGCTCCAACTTTGTATGTAATTTTTTTATGGTTGCATCTAACTCTTTTAAGTCCTCCTGATATTGTAATTGAGAAGGACTCTAATGCAGAAGTCCAAATTCCCATAAATTTAGTGTTTTCAAGATCGAAAGTGGGGAATTTGGTAAATCTTAAGCCCCTAGGTGTTCTTATCTTTTAAGTATTTTTCTAGGGTAAACACTTCCCACTTAATTTTGATTTCTCTACTCAATACTTTCTCTAATTGGTGAACCATATCATCTAGGTTATCAGTCACAATTAGCTCTTCTTTCGATTGAGATTCATCATTCATAAATGTATCAATAGCTGATTTGAACCAGTGATTTCTCTGTTCAAACAGTGCCATTTACAACAGATATATAAGCAGCCTCCTTTTACCAGTGACAACAATACAAGTATAGACAGATAAAAAAGAAAAAGGGGGTGGCGCTAATTAACAAATTAACAAATGCGCTCAGATCCAGATAGCTTGGATCTGAGTGCTCGATATATCCAATGTTAAAAGTGCCCTATAGTACAAGGAAGTCAGAAAACAGCAAGGGCTGTTGATTGAGGAGGGACAAAGCAGCCAGTTTAAACTGGTCTGGCAGTGTCCCTGGGACAACGCCCTGCTGGAGAAACAATAGGACTTCCCAAACAGTTAGGAGAATGCAACGTTTGGGAGAAAGGAACTACTGAACAGGTGGAGCATTCAATCCCTATAAGCCAGGGGGAGCATTCATCTGTGTTTGTGCAGGAGCCCCCAAAGAAGACCGGCCATCTACTTATTTTCTGTGGAACTGTTTTGGGACATCACCTCGTGGCGGCCAGTCATTTTTTGTAGGGTTCTTGTATAATTTTAATATGTTTTGGGGGTTTTGTGTGATTCTATATTATGTCCTGTAACTGAGAGATAATGGAGTTAAAAATAAATATCTCTCAATTATCTCTCAGACACACAGGCGCCTGGGAGGGACTTGTGCATTTCTCTATGGAAAACCCATGCTGGGGATCTGTGCATAAAAAGCCGAGTGTGGCTAGTTTCTGGGGGAAAAGGCTATAATCCCTACAGCACTTCTTACAGCTACGAGGACGGAACAGCAGAGGTACCTAATCGTGGTATCGGAGTTCCGCTTCCGGGGGTTTACAAGACATGCAGTTGGGATACGAGACATGCAGGGGGGCTTCAAGACATGTAGGGGGGGTTGAGAGACATGTAGGGGGGTTACGTGACATGCAGGTAAAGACACATTTTTAGGACAACTTGTCTGTGTAGCCAAGAATTCTGGTACCAGCCCTGAGTATATGTTACATTGACCCTTTCTGTGTGACACAGTAAACGTGTTGCTCCATTAATACATTGTTACCATAAGTGTCGGTGCTTTGTGCTTTGTATATGTTTGTCAGTGGCGGTTTCTTTTCTCAATTCCTCCCAGCGGATTTATACCATATCTGCCCACATCATGCTAGCTCTGAGGGGGTTAACACCTGATAAGCATTTATATAATGACATTCCTGGTATGTTAAACGTGCAATCTAATTTCTATTTTATAATTAATCTCTTCACTGCATGCTGAAAGGTTCTGTTACTGGTCACATATTGCGAGTGACTCAGCTCGATTAAGTAAACAGAGTTTTAAACTGATATAGAGTTTTCTTTCTCGTATACTTTTAGAATATTTTCCAGCAGTTTAAGTCGGATTTTTTTCACAGTAAAGTGATAGAATATTTATACCGGATAGATAGGTAATTAACGTATTTCCATCTGATACTGGAATCATATAGCGATATAACTTGTAAATATAATTTGGCTGGAGATTCTCATCGCAAGCACTCGCAGGACTGTACGTATAATGATAATATACTTTCTTCTGTCTCACTCAGTATCTATCCTGTCCAAGCCTCCTGCCTTAATATCTCACAAATTAGCTTTTAGTAAAAACATATTTAACAAGGTTCCCCCGGCTGCCGTCTTGGCTGGGTCTCCAGTCTGTGGGAGGATAGTTACAGCTTGTCCCTGTAATAACACTTCACTTGTGACTGTCAGCCCAGCGCGGATTTGTTCTCTATGCACAGAGAGAGCAGTAAAACCAATATTAGAAATGGCAGCCATTCAGTTTCCATATTACAGACTCTGAGTGAGGAGCTGGTATGTCTCCCGGCTCACATTCCTTCAACAGTTCCAAAGGAGCGATGATAATATAGTGAGTGTTTTGATGCAAACCAGCAGAATTAATCTCCTGTTCACCGTGCGTGAAATTTCTCTGTGAAACGCTGAGCATGAAGCCAGCTCAGTACGTTGGATCCTGCGAGGTTTGAAACATTGTAAGCCAGATATTGGACTCTAGATCTTTGTACGTCCTGAGAGGAAGGATAATAGATTATTGCACTGATTAGTAAACTAAGCTTTTTAATTGAATGAACGTAACAAAAAAAGGAAAAAACACAAGTGACAGACTTGAAAAAGTGACTGCTTTATTCCACCATCGAGATACTCAATGATTTTGGGTCCAATCCAAAGATCCTCATATAAAAGAACTGTGACCTACCAGCCCAATACCAAAAGCGGATAAGGATAAAACTCAAATTAAAATATTTAGGCCAGTAACATTGATCAACGTGGACATCAAAATGTATTCTGTGATTTTGTCTGATAGATTAAAGAATGTTTTCACCAAATTGGAGCACGTTGATCCATCATTTCATGCTGGCCCTGTCGCTAGATTCTGAAAAAGTCTTTGATAGGGTCAGCTGGATCTACCTCAAGGAAATATTAAAACAGTGGGGCCTACTGGCTTCTTTCAAGGTGCAATCTGTGCATTGTACAAAGCCCCAAGTGCCAGTATTACGGGTTCAGAAGCTGTATCACCCTGGTTTGAAATACCAAATGGCACCAGGCATTCTTCCCATTGGCACCCCTGTTATATATGTCAATGGAGCCTTTAGCCCCAAAATTAGAGACAACGATAAAATAGAAGGCTTTAAACTTGGGGAGGCCCAATATGAAAGATCTCTCTTCACGGATGACATTATACTTACCATTGAATATCCAGAATTGTCACAGAAAGGCCCAGTGAAAGAAGTTGATGTATTTCCAAGAGTCTCCAATTATAACATAAGTATTAAAAAATGCCAGGCATATCGTATAAAATAGATAAGGAGTCTAAAGGAAAACTACAGCAGAACTATAATGAAAATTGTATTAAACTATTCGGGCATTAGAATTTCTTTTTATGTAAAAAATTGATAGAAGATAACTCTTTATATTTCTTAAGACAATATAAAATAAAATTAAATGAGTGGAAAACCATATTATGTCATGGTTAGGGAGAGACAGTACGATTAACGTTGATGTAACGCCAACATTGCTTTTTGTTCTGCAATAAATCCCTCTAAAAGTTAAATCGAACCTCTTGATGGAGTTTCAAAAGCTTTCTAATAAATGTATCTAGGCCGTGGAACATCTAAAAATCGAATTTCAAACTTTATCGATAGGAGATAAACAAGGAGGGATAATTGATGATGCAGTATATGTCACATGATGCAGTATTTTCCATAGTCTAAAATTGAAAAAGAAAACCGCAATATGGTGATGTGGGAAGAAAACATGAAATAAAACAAAATCAGATTCGAATTCATTTAATATAGCTACGCTGAGTAAAATTAGTAATTAAAATACCTCGACATAAAATATTGATCTACACAGACCCCGAGAAGTTCTAGAACTTAATATTAAAAAAAAATATCATGTTAACAAACTGGCAAGAAAATGGTATCAAAATATGATTTCAGAAGGGAAAGTGATACTCTCTCAGGAATTAATGAATACATTTGATTCAGAAATCATATTAAAAATAAACTAGATTATATGCTTCTTAATAAATGGCAAAAAACAACAACTGGGGAATAAAATTCTTCTGAAAATAATTGCAAGTAAAAGTAGATTAAAATCAGAAATATCCATTAAAATAGAGGTGGAAGAATCTTCGTGATCAGCAATTGAAAACACTAAAGAGCACTTCCCATCAGTCCAGCCGGGTAGAGGAAACTAAAGCTCCTGTATCGCGGTCCGCTTGGCCACGCTACAAAAGAGGTATGAGACACACCGGGGAGGGGAGTGAACCAATAGGGGGGGGGAAGAGGAGCACTAAAGTACGGGGGAGGCACTAAGGGACTGAGGGGAGGAACACTAAGGGACAGGGGAGGTGGGGGACCACTAAAAGAGAGAGAGGCGAGTGGAACACTGGGGGGAGAGAGAGGAACATTAAGGGGGAGGACCACTAAAAGAGAGGGAAGGGAGGGGAAGGGAACACTTAGAGGGAGGGGGTGGGAGGAACATTAAGGAGGGTGGGGGCACTAAGATAGGTAAGATTGGAAGGGAGGGGAGAGTAACACTAAGGGACAGGGGAGGGAGGAGAGAAAAATACTAAGGGACAGGAGAGGGATGGGAGAGGAACACTAAGGGAAAGGGAGGGAGGGGGAGGAACACTAAGGGACAGGGGAGGGAGGAGAGAGAAACACTATGGGACAGGAGAGGGATGGGAGAGGAACCCTAAGGGGCAGGGGAGGGATGGGAGAAGAACACTAAGGGACATAGAGGGGAGAGGAACACTAAGGGACAAGGAAGAGGACCACTAATGTACAGGAATTACATTATTATGTACAATTAAGGGACAGGAAGGGGAGGGGAAATGAACACTAAGGGACAGGAAGAGGAGAGGACCACTAAGGGACATGGAGGGGAGGGGAGAGGAAAACTAAGGGACAAGGAGGGAAGGGTGGCACACAGGGGGGCCTGAGCAGGGAGAAAGACACACAGATGGACATGGGGATGAAAGCAACACACACAAGAGGGTCTGAGGGGAAATACAAAGGGGCTGGGGTGAAAGATACAGAGGGGCAGGAGAAGAGGAAAACGAGAGACAGAGGAGTTGGGGGAGAAAGATGGACTGGGGTGAAAGAAAAACACACAAAGGAACTGGAAAGAGCAAAATACACAAAGGGGATGGGAGAGGAGACACACAAAGGGGCTGGGAGGTGTAAGACACACAAAGGGGGGATGTAAGAGATACACAAGGGAGGTGTAAGACTCAAAATGGGGAAAATAGGGGATAAGATACAGTAAAGGGGGTAAGACATTTAAAAAAGGGGATAAGAAACAAAAAGTGGGTTAAGAGGCATACAGGTGAATATGCTTTTTTTTTGGGGGGGTGGGGTGGAAGTTGGGGGGGGGGGCACCAAAATCATCTTCACCTGTTTACCCAAAAATCCTTGCACAGGCCCTGCAAACAGGACCTGTTTTTCATTTATGGTGGGCATGTAAAATTGTAAAACCCCAATGGATTAGATTCATTGACTATATCTATGAATAAAATCAATGCATATCTACGAGGAAAGTTCAGTATCTCCATGAGGCACTGAATGTCAGTCACACTGTGCAGCACTGCTCCAGGAAGCAGCTCTAGCAGCTGTGGAGTGGCCAGTGAAGTTATCACTAGGCTGTAATGTAAACACTGCATTTTCTCTGAAAAGACAATGTTTACAGCATAAAGCCTGAAGGGAATGATTCTACTCACCAGAACAAAGACAATAAGCTGTAGTTGTTGTGGTGACTATAGTGTCCCTTTAACTTTGATTTTTTTTTTTAATTTTTTTTTTATTGTGCAATTTTTATGTTCACAACATGCACTTGTAATACAAGTTGTATATTTTGTGCAGAATAAAGAGTAGTAACTGGTAGAAGTTGTAACGGATCGCCTGGCACCCCGACTGGGTGCCTCCGTTGAAGGATGCTCCTAGCGCTTCCTGAGGACTCCAAGCACTGCAGCAGACACCACAACCACCGAACCGGAGAAACAAATAAATTCTCCCAAGCATTTGAATGCTGTAGACAGTTGAATAGGAACCATACGAATAGGTTTACTCTCCTAGCAGTCAAACTGGAACAGCATACAATAAATCCTTCCCCCAATAATGAGATGACACTTCACTTTGAGGGTTAAAACAGGAACTCCCTGTACTGTCCCATACAGTCTCTTTTATTCCCAATCCACAAACATAGTACAGCCCACAGGGCGTTACAAAACAACCAATCAATCCATACACTACACCCAGACACTCCCACACAAAATCCTCCCCTCTGGCTGTGATATGATTACTGAACACAATGGGTAATCTAATTATCACAGCCAGAGAAATACAGTTTCATAAAACACATCACAGGGACCCCAAAACATGCAATAACCCCATAAAAAGTATATCCTTGGAACTGGGGGATCTGGGTGAACCACATATCCAAAATTCACCCAGATCCGTTCAGTACTTTGGAAAATACAGTTTAATGCAGATTCTGCAGAACATATACAGGCTAAATGAAAAACAATCACTGTATAATGTGTCCCCTGCTGTATAGTCCAAAACCACTGCACGATGTCTCTGTGCACCAAATACTGGCGAGATGGCACCGTGTTGAAAAGTCCAAACAGTGTCTGTGAGTTAAAATGGCCGCCATCCATTGTTCTCACCATGTGCTTCTGATACAGGAAACGGTGGCCACCCAGTAACTCCACAGTATGTGCCCAGATGGTTCTTAAAAGGGCTAGCAGCAGCACAACACAAATCCATTATGCCCAAATCATGTCTTTAAAGGGCAATACATCCCAGGGGCCATAGTCACATGGCAGGAGGCTGGCAACCAGGCTTCTCCAGTGCATAGTAGCGAGGTTGGTTCCGCCACAGAAGTGTTGATATACATAAACATATCTGTGCAACAGTATGAACATTTTTTATAATGGCTACATTTAAGGGGACAGAGGAAGAGAGTTAGGGGGTTCAGGGTAGGGTAGAGTTGAGAGTATAAAATAGTTCTTTGCTTGACAGGTTAGATTTCAGTGTGTCGGTTTAGGCTTTTCAAGAGTCGTGGCGTACAATAATGGATCATCTTAAGTCATTATAAATAATTTTGAATCATTCTGAACTCGGCTGACGAGACTTCGAGTTATGTTCAGTTAGTTTCTCTTGCGCATAACGTACTCTAAATGTATTCCACATGTGCCAGGCATCGCTCCAGAATTTAGCTTTGGTGGGGAGAGCTGCCCTACATGAGGATTCACCATGTATCTCTGGGGACACAACACAAGGGAATGCAGATATAACCCCCTTGAAGCTGCTAAATAGCTGCTCAAAAGAGTGGCTTGTGTGGATATTGTACAAATGAAATCTCGCAGATATTGTACTTCAGAGCGTGTAATACACTAGTTCTGCTAGAAGTAACATAAATAGTATCTGGCTGGGTGGAAACTCTGTTGCTAAAACACCAAAAACCCCGGATCTAACTACCGTGGGCTGGAGCCTGCAAAGGCAACTATGTTGCTAAAATCTAGTTGCCACAGGAAAATGAAGGATACACATCAGTACTCAACTCCCCTGAACTGATACTAAAGTAACAAAAAATACAGAACTAAAAGGTTAGCTGCCTAATACACCGCTAGGAAGTACTGGCTGTAAATGGGACTAGGTGCCGAAAGTAAAGCGTGGAGGTATGCCGGCGGAGTACTGGGTTATGATCTTAATCTCCTAGACTACCTCCTATATCGCTAGACTAACTGTCCCAGTCCTAAAAATAATGCCGTCCTGCTGAGACGATA
Source organism: Pelobates cultripes (assembly GCA_933207985.1). NCBI lineage: Eukaryota > Metazoa > Chordata > Amphibia > Anura > Pelobatidae > Pelobates > Pelobates cultripes. The sequence continues at coordinate 423,315,141 of OW240912.1, forward strand.
TACTGACTCAAAACAATACTGCATACCAAGCCCCCTAATAGTCCCCATCCTAAGGAGAAAAAATAGATAAATAAATAAACGTAGCAAATAAATGAGCTGAAGCCTGCCTAGAATAAGCCTGACGCGCATTTCAGCGCTTCCACGAGCGCCTTCGTCAGAGGCAATAATCTCTAAACGTACTCTGGTTCGTCTGATGCTTAAATCAATCAACAGCCAATAGGAACTGGGGGCGTATGTCAGCGATTCCCGCCAAACAATAACGGGAAGCATGCAACATGCCCCCCAAGGACGTATCGGCATCCCATTGTTTGCTTAGTCCCAACGGACAAGTACCCTAACGGGAAATTAACCAGTGGGGTGCCTTGTCCCAACGGGGCTAAAAGGCATCAGACTCATGCAGTAACAGGATCTTAAAGGAACAGAGCAATCACTAGCAATCTATTCCAAAGACAATTATATCCATTAAGGTGTATGCCGAGAGGAGAGAGTATTTCATAAGAAGGCAAATAGGGTAACCCTTAATACTGAAGTTACAAAAAATAATAGTCCAAATTATGGGTGCATATACAAAAGGTGTCCCCTGTGGTTCCACAACCACTACTAAGGGGGCAACCCCCAGACGCACAAGTGAAGGCAACCCTCAAAGAAAGAAATTGGGGTTTAAGGAATGAGTAATACCCCACATCATATGTGCATATAAAGGGTGTCCCCTATGGACCCTAGGACCAAAATAGAGGGACCAACCTCATATAATAAGATAAAGGGTACCTTGTAAACAAAACTCTACCCCTTAGGGAATAAAATCCCTGGGGATAAATAATAGGTAGATCAATGCTCTCATAGGAGCTAATAAAGATGGTAAATATAAAGAGTACCATCTATTGAATTACCAGTCAATCGCCTAACTAGATCCTGCTGCAGTCTATGATGCACGGATGACAGACTATAAAAGGGGCACTAGACATTGGATATGAAACCTAAATCTACATAAAGAAAATCTGAAATAAAGATAAAATAATAATAACAAGCTATACAGTGAGACACATACCTCTCAGAGTGATACGCAAGATACACAGACACAATTCAAGTCTCAATGAAGGAAGTCAAAGTTAAACCTTCATTGAGTCCTCTGGGAGCCAGGGTATCAAATCTGTCAATCCAGATGCATTTACGGCTGAGAAGGGCTAAATCTAAATCCCCACCTCGCCTGCCCAAAGAAACTTGTTTAATCCCTGCAAACCTCAGGCCTTGTGACGAACCATGATGGTATACTTTCATATGTCTCGCTACTGGAGTGTCTCTGGAGTGTGTAAACAAATGGACGTGTCCCATGATCCTCCTTTTTAGAGGTTGGATGGTCTTTCCAACATACCTTAGTCCACACTCACATACAAGACGGTATATCACCCCCTTGGTATTACAGTTAAAGAATTGGTTAACCTTACAGACTTCTTTCCCTGATGAGTCAGTGAGCACTTTAGATTCTCTGGCCACACAGTGACCGCATTTATATGTCCCTTGAACAGTTAGCCAGCTCCTGTGCTCCTTCCTGATGGTAAAATGGCTAGGTACCAATAGCTCTTTTAGATTCTTCCCCCTGCGTGCTGTTAAATATACATATGGTGTAACTACCTTCCTGAGTTGGGGGTCTTGTGAAAGAAGGGGCCAAAATCTACTCAATATATTCTTAGCCTGGTTCCAACCTGCGCCAAAGTTAGCCACACATCTAATCTGCTCTATTATTGGGGGACTGGTCTTATTCTTCAAGGGTTATTCCAGTCACTCAATAATGCTCTCTGATAGGCATGTTTCAAACAGGCATGTTAGAACTAGATTCCCTGAATCTAGTTCTAAGCACTTTGGCCTGAACTATGAACTCATCTAGGGTTGAGCAGTTCCTCCTCAATCTGAGGTACTGCCCAACGGGAATTCCCCTTTTGAGAGAGATGGGATGGTGGCTTTCCCACCTCAGCATGTTAGTTGAGGTGGCTTTCCTATACAGGGTAGTCTGTACATGAGATTCAGGTGACACTGTAAAAGTGCAGTCCAAAAAGTTGAGTGATGATCCACCAATCTTAACCGTGAATCTCAGGTTAAGGTCATTCATATTCAATTCCTGAACAAAGTTTGCCCCTAGTCCCTAGTGCCAGTCCAGACAACGAGGATTTTGTCAATATATCTCCTCCAAAGGAATATATTATGCGTGTATTCCCTAAAACGATCAGAAAAGACAACAAACTGCTCCCACCAACCAAGGTGCAGGTTGGCATAGGATGGGGCACAAGGAGTCCCCGTAGCTGTACCCTGCACCTGGTGATAAACCTTCCCATTGAAAAGGAAAAAGTTGTGGGTTAAAGTAAAGAGCAAGAGATCGAGCACAAATGTTGTGTGTTTCTGATGTTCCTGTCCCCTAGTGCTTAAAAAATATTTCACATGATTAAGTCCACTTTGATGGGGAATAGAGGAATAGAGGGCCTCCACATTGAGGCTACATAGCAGTGCTATCCTTAGTATCCCTCAGATATGATGGTAGTTGCTGTACAAAGGGTCGTAGTATTCTATCTACGTATAAACTGGCCCTACTTGTTAGGTTACCAGAGCCTGACACAAACAGTCTGGCTGTGAGGGTGGGATGCCACTTATGTACCTTGGGGAGGCCGTAAAAAGTAGATACTACTGGGTTCCTCACATACATATAAGCATGCTCGTCTCTACTTAAAACTCCATCAAATGCTGTATCTAGAAGGAGTTTGAGCTCTTGCTGGAATCTACTGGAGGGATCAGAGGTAAGGATCTTATGGGTTTGTCCGTCCTTAAGTATTTTATCTATCATCTGAATATATTGTGTCTTATTCAGAACCACAATATTCCCTCCCTTGTCTGCCGGTTTAATGACGACATCCTCGTTGTCTTTTAGGTCACAAAGGGCCCTCCATTCACCACTGGAGAAGTTACTTCAAGGTCTGGGTTCTAGAGAGTCAATACTGATTTTTTTTAATCAAATTGCAGGTGGATTCTACAAATTTATCTATATTTTTAAAGTCATTGAAATCAGGAGTGAATTTTCTTTTAGGGCGTAGGTCCATGTACGGTGATCCAGGGGTACTTTCATTGTCTTCTAATAGGGAGACTAAATCCTGCAGACACATATATTCCCTCACACTAAATCCTAATTCTCTCGCTCTTTTATAGTTAATGATTTAATAAAAGTTATTTCTTATACAGTTAGTAGTGGCAACCTAACCACAGTCCATGGGGGCTTTATGCTCCTGAGGTCTTTTCTATATTGAGTATTGTCAGGAATAGTCTGACATGCATTCCGCCGTAGGAACCCACTTCCGGGTTCACGGCGCTTAGCCCCGCCCCTTTCTCTGACGCGGTCCTTCCACGGTACTTAGGAAGACCGCGCCAGATTTAAAATGCTGGATTATTATACAGGTGCGTGCAAAAGTGATCAGCTGCTTTACCTCGCTCCTGCCTGTTTCAGACCTCGGCTTTCTAATAACGGACTTCTACTTTCTCCACTCCTACCTCGGCTTGTTAAAACGGACTCCTACCTTCTCCACTCCCAGACCTCGGCTTGTTAAAACGGACTCCTACCTTCTCCACTTCCAGACCTCGGCTTGTTAAACGGACACTCACCTTCTCCACTCCTAGACCACGGCTTGCTAAAACGGACTTCTACCTTCTCAACCATCGGGTGAAATTAACCCTTCAGTTCCAGTAACTGCCTTTTAAGTTAAGTAACTTTTCTCCAATCAAGCCACTCTCTGTTACAAATCACATACAGTTATATGTCATTCTCTCAATAATTTCCTTCTTATATTAATCTGGAATCTAACTCTGCATTATTCATAAAGAGGAATTAAGAGTATTGTAAAAATCAACAGAGTCTATTACTTATTCAATTAAGATCCTACATGTGTAATTAAAGTGACAGTAACCACTCCTTCATATCCGTATAAAAGGAGGTCAAACTTTCAGTTACTGCAATTAGAAATTCTGCAGTTGAGTTCCAATTAAAATAAGTGTTACAAGTATAGTGGATAGCCTAGTGGCATATATTTTTATGTCGGTGTTTAATAAGGAGATAGGGTGCAGGTTTTGCCCTTAGTTTGGGACCTTCCCCGGTTTAGGAATGGGAGTGATGTGAGCATGTTTGCGGTGTGGATTCCTGTGTGAGTATAGTCGTGAAGTTTTTTAGGAGTTGTGGGTCTAATGTGTTTGCGTATGTTTTAAAATATATATTTGGGAAACCGTCTAGTCCTGGTGACTTCACTGAGGGGTGCACCAGTATTGTGTGAATTATTTCTTGTTATTGGAGCTTGAACACTGTCTGTTTGAGTTTGGGAAAGGATAGGCATTTAGATTTTTGCTAAAAATCAATATATGTCTGTGTTTGTGGGATGATGCAAGGTTGCGTCCTCTTTTACGTTATATAGTAGGGTGTAGTATCGTGCTAACTCGTCAGCTATGTCTCGAGGGTTGTGGAGTTTTGTCCCTCGGTTGGTTAATATGTACGGAATTTTTTGTGTGCCCTTGTTTTTGCTGTAATTTGGTGGCCAAGAGCCTGCCCGTTTTATTGTTTTGGTGGTACCCTGGAATCTTCAATCTGTGTATCAAATATATTGTTTTTTCCATGGATATGTCGTTAATGTGTTTTGTAAGGTTGTCAATGGTGGTCTGTAAAACGTCAGTGGGTTGGATGTAGTGTTTTGCAGTTGCATCTCGGAGGTCACGCAACGGTGCAATGTTTTCTTTGCGTGACTTTTTTTTTTTTAGGTAGAAAGCACGGTTTAGAAAGAGGCCTTGCATGATCAACTTCTGGGCCTGCCATACCACCAAGGGAGATGTCCCTTCATTATTATTAAGGGAGAAGTATTCATTAAGCACATTATGTATAGTTTGTTTGAATGCGTCGTCCCTTAGAATCAATTTGTTTAGTCTCCAAGGGTCAAAGCCTGCAAAGGCAAATTGTTCGCATATTGACATAATATTGGGCGCGTGGTCAGACCAAAGAATGTCACCTATGTTGCTGTGCACCACCCTTTTCAGTAGTGGGCCCGTTACTAGAATATGGTCAATCCTGGAATGCGTTTTGTGTACTGTGGAAAAATTGGTGAAGGAGTGGTCTGATGGGTGCAGTGCACGCCATGTATCATGCAATCCGAATCCTAAGAGTAATTTGGTCAGGGACTGGCAGTGTGGTTTGAGATGTTGGTGTCTGGCTGCAGTGGGGTGCAGTGATGTTTCCAGGGTATGATCAAGAATGTGATTCAAATCCCCGCATATCATCATAAGTTCCGTTTTACTGGGTTCTACTTTAGATAGCACTTTATGTATGAAGTTATGCTGTTGGGAGTTTGGGCTATACATGGTTACAATAGTGTAAGCTTTATCATTGATCTTACATAGTAAGATGATGCATCGTTCCTGACTATCAGTGGTGAGTTTTAGTAGTTCAAAGGACAGTGATTTATAAAAAGGGTATTGTAACGGATCACCTGGCACCCCGACTGGGTACCTCTGTTGATGGATGCTCCTAGTGCTTCCCGAGGGCTTCAAGCACTCCACTTGACACCATATGCACTGCAGACCCCACGAACCACCGCAGCTTGGTTGGGGTCTCTCCGTCTCCTACCCACACTGGACCTACGACAAAGCTCCAGGCTCCATTGGATGAATCTCTCTTCCTTCTGAGAGTGAAACAGGAACAAGCTCTTAAAAGAGCTTAGTGATTATAGCTCAGGGGAGTATACAGAGTATAGCAATCCCTAGTGTAGATGCAGCCTTTTACCCCACACATAAGACAAGGCTCTATGTTGAGGGTGTAACAGGACTTCACCAGCACCAAAGCCCTATGGACTAAAACAGTGAAAATGTCGAAATTATTGCAAGGGAATACCATTACTGGGGAATACAGCCGTTCGTATGATTTCAGACGAATTCTTTGTGTTAAGTATGGATGGCCGGCATTTCGGCACTTTACACGTGGCCGCGGCCATTTTACGTGCGAACAGTGGTTGCCCGTCGACGCGTGGAACTAAAATCGGATACGCAAACAGGCGAACACCGCTGAGACCTCCATACAACCAGAACTTCGCACGGAAACTACCGAATCACGGGCCATTCGGTAGTTTCACTTAATCAGCTATGGGGAATCCAGCGAACTCGGAGATAGTTGTGGATGGCAAGAATTTCGTCTTTTGTAACCGGCGAACAGAGACCGACTGCAGGGCCAAAACTTGTGGAACTATTTTCGGCTAGAAAATCCGTGCAGTCGGTCAAAACTTCAAACCTCCATAACTCCCGAACCCCATAACCGAATGGGCTGAAACTTCGACAGATTGTTCCCCTAACCAAGACCTTTCAAGCGGTACTGGACTTAAAGGTGTACCCCCTGTTTTTGGGGTACATCCAGAACTAGGGTGAAAAATGGTACGTTATAATTATGTTATGTGTTTATCTGAGGGGAGGAGACGTGGGGGTGTTACCCTGTGTGTAATTGGTTATTTTCATCCTCCCCCTGGGAGTGTCCTGTGTGTACTTGTTCCTAATAAAAAGCAGGCTGGTTCTCCCAGACCTCAGATCTTCTTGACCCTTCAAAACGTAGCCTTGTCTCGTTCTTGGAAGGGGATTATTTGGGAATGTTATTCTGCTCCTGTTACAGCTGAACCTGACTTTTACTCTGGATATCGTAGATGGGATTATACCAGCTTACTTCTCCACAGCAGCTTGCAGGGAAAAAGGACGTCTCCAACGGCCGATACCCTCTCTCTACCAGGGTAGCCGTTACAGAGGGTAATACAGGAACTCAGCAGTCTGAGGGTTTATTGTCTCATATACAGGTTTTTCCCACAAGGTTACTGTAACGGCACCCTCAGGCATAAAAGGGTTAAACCACCGTTTAGTAGATCTTCCCTTCCAGAGACACAAGCACAGCTACTGCAGAACACCAATCCGCCGAACAAGAAATCATATGAATGCCGTAAACAGCCGAATAGGAAAAACCATACGAATAGGTTTACACTCCTAGCAGTCGAACTGGAACAGCATACAATAAATCCCCCCAAGAACGAGACAAAGCTCCGTGTTGAGGGTCAAGCAGTGAACAGACAGAGCTGTGGGTTTATTGTGCTTATTTACACATTAGTACCATCCACAGGGTTTTGGAGCGCAACCAATAAACACATACAATACACTAAGACACTCCCACACAAAATCCTCCCCTCTGCCTGTGATTCAATTACCTTACACAATGGGTAATGTAATTATAACAAGCAGAGAAATACAATTTTTCCACATTATTCATAACTTGAAAAGTATGCATCACATTCACATAAAACTTACATTTTCAGAATCAGCATACTCCAAATACAAACATATGTCAAAATTCATCCAAATTGGTCCAGTGGTTCAAAAGATAGATCGTAGTCCTTTGTGACCAAAGGAAGCATGGCTTTTCTGCCCAAAACCAGTTCCACAGAGTCTTCTATCCTGGAGATAATTGTGAAGTAATCCAATTATCTCCAAGGACAGAGGCAAAACTCCATTGAACACATGGCAGCAAAAGACAATAAAACACATAAAAACATAACTGTGCAGCCATTGCATAAAACAGGTACATTCAACATATCCCCAGATAGCTCAGATCTGAGCGCACATTATTACTGAATGGCGCTCAGAGCACACACATACAGTTCAATTGCCATGGAGCCAAAGTCTTTCCCATAGTCTTTCATTATACGAATGAGCTCCATGGCATAGCTATCTGGGGTATCACCGCTCAAAAAGGGCAAGCACCAAATGACCCGGCTTTCATGTCTTTGCAGGGGAAAATCCAGCGTTTCAACATGGGGCCATAGTCTAAAGGCAACATACAAGCAACCAGACTTGTGGTGAGATTGGTCTTGAAACAGTTACCACCCTCGTGGACCTTGTGGAGCACAGGATACAAAGTTACAAAGCCAATCAGGACAGATTTGTACAGTTAGACACTCCCAGATAAGGTACACAAACCTTCCCCTCTGCTTGGGAGATAGTTGAGTAAGATACTGTAATTAACTCAATTATCCCCAAGCAGAAAAAAATTTGTTTTCACACAACACAGAAAACTCCCCAAAACACTGCATATACCCATAAATTATACATCCCTGGATAGCCCTGATCTGGGTGAACAACATATCCAAAAATCACCCAGATCAGAGCAGGGGTTCAGGAAATTCCTAGAAGTCATATTTGACCGACCGCAAGCATGGCTTTCATGCCCAACATTAAGACACCCCTGGTGTCTTTAAGGGAAACCGCCGTTTAGTTCACCTTCCCCTTTCACAATTCAGTAATCCGTTCGCATAAACTGTAATCCACAAACCATAACCAGGGGAAGCGGTAATCTCCCGACCGGGATCCGTGAAAGGCTCCAAACTCCACGAACTGCTGCTAGCCGCTGAACAACGATATCCACCAAGCGGCTTTCGGTTCCATCCAGCAGTCTCTAAACGGAAAGAAGAAATCCCCCCAATAACGAGACAGAAGCTCCGCATTGAGGGTCAAACAGGATCTGGCTTTACTGTGGGCTACCTGCCCGTATTTATGCAGGTCTTGGTGGACACTCCCCTAGGGGACCAAATGGGAGACTGGGATCACAGATGGACATGAAGACATTCCAGACATACAGTCACAGTTTTTACCCACAATGCAATATGGTTTCCTCCCCTCTGCCCTGGAGATAATTGAGAAGTAATTCAATTATCTTCAGGACAAAGACAAATCACTATCTTAAATACAACACTAGAAAATACATAAAAATACATAACTTTAAAATAACCGAGCATTTCCCATTCGTATCACATATCCCCAGATAGCCTGGATCTGAGTGCATATTATTAGCGAATAGCGATCAGATCCCACACACATAGTTCAATCGCCATGGAGTCAAAGTTCTTACAGTCTTTCGGTATGCGATTGACTCCATGGGAAGGCTATCTGGGTTAAGTCCTTTCGTGTGTTGTAAACCTCCCGAACGGCCGGTGTTCGTACGCTTTCGTGGAGGCAACCAGGCGTTCCGTTGTTTCAGCGGTGTTTGGCAGAAAAAGTGTCCGTTTTTAGTTCCATGAAAATAGAGCTGAACACCGCTGGGCTTTCGCGTGTTTTAAAATGGCCGCTGCCTCGTGGTCGACATACAAATGACGACCACCCTGAATTCGGTTTAATTGAGAAATGTCTGCGGTTAACCACAACGTTTTAATTGGGATCAATAGGTTAACCAGCAGCACACTTCTCTCCTGGGTGGCCATTCGTTCGGTAGTTTTGTTCGGGAAAAACAGTCATTCGTATGGCTGGGCTGTAGGAAACAGCGATTTACGCGAACGGGGCAGAAACAGACGAATCCACCGCAACAGAAAGATGGTTCTGTCACACCCAAAATAGTTCCAGGGATTTAGGTTGTGCGGCCAGTCTAGTTCACATAGTTCAAATGCAGTTCAAATGCACGAACAGAGGCCGTTCGTCCAAATAGCCCATGTTAAAGTGACATTCGAATTGTTGAACGCCGTTCGACTCCCGCCGAAGCGTCGAAGTTTCAAAGAAGGTAAAGGTCAACTGTGTTCGTGCCATCATGTGTATAATTTGAGTTCCATGAACTCGGCGGCAAAACACTGCTGACTGCGTTCGACTAAACAAGATGGCCACCGCCACGTGTTCGACTATACGAACGGTGTCCACCCGGCAATTCGTCAATTAGCTTGCGGTTAACCACGAGCCTGGGAGGTAAATTGGCTGAACACTCCACTTGTGTGTGGTTCGGCTGTTCAGTAAATGCCATTTACCGAACCACATAGTAAAAAGGCAGGAACAAGCCTTTTTACAGTGAGAAAACAAAGTTTTAGCATATGGGCCATAAGCCTGAGGCAAAAGGCTGGCAAACAGGCCCCTCCAAAACCCAGTGGCAAGTATGGATACACCTCTGGCTTTGGATGTGTGTGCTGCGTGAAATTGAGTTGGGTAGTCACGGGTGCCAAAGGTGGGTATGCACAGTTTAACAAAGTGTGTCTCCTGTAAACACACAATGTCGGCGGAGACATGTTTGATATCTTCTAGGTGTTTGCAACGCTTATGAGGGGTGTTGAGGCCCCGTGTATTGTGAGAGTAAATTTTCATATCGGTGGGAGTGCTAGATGTCATGTGTTTGGTTGTATGTCACGGTGGTGGAGGGAATGGTCTGATTTTTGAGTATGTTTGTATTTGGAGTATGCTGGTCCTGAAAATATAAGTTTTATGTGAATGTGATGTATGCTTTTAAAGTTATGAATATTGTGTAAAACTGTGTATTTTCCTGCCTGTGATAATTACATTAGCCCATTGTGTACAGTAATATCACAGGCAGAGGGGAGGGTTTGATTGTCCTGACTGGGAGGGTTTAACTGTATTATACGTATTTGATTCGCTGTGCTACAAAACCATGTGGGTGGTAACATTGTGTAAAAATGTGTATATAAGAAACAATAAAGCCACAGCTCTGTCTGTTCCTGTTTTGACCCTCAACATAGAGCCTCGTCTCTACTCATTGACTGCATCTACAATAGGGGATTGCTATACTCTGTATATGGCCCTAGCTATAATCACTAAGCTCTTTTAAGAGCTTGTTCCGGCTTCCCTCTCTGCAGTGCTTATGGTGTCTGGAGAAGTGCTTGGAGCCCTCGGGAGGCACTAGGAGCATCCATCAACGGAGATACTCGGTTGGAGTATAAGGAGCTCCGTTACATGGGAGTTGACAGTTTCCCATTTATTTATTTTTTAAGATCCACCTGTGACTGTGAATCATAGACATACAGAGTGTATCGTGACATTCTACTTCAGTGAGGTGCCTATGTATGTTTATGAAGGCCATGGAACCCACAATTCCTTGCTTGCAAATTAGCTTTACTCTGGTGGACTTTATTAGGGTGTTGCTGGGCTCTCAGTACCTTAAGGCCTGAGTGGTGTACGGGTGCCATATCATGCTTCTCGGGGTGTCACTGCATATGTTTTGTGGTCAGAGACACTGCGTCCCGACTCAATTTGGTTCATCACTACACTCTATCTAGGCAATTGGAGAGTGTGGGTTGGTTTCCCCACCCTTGGGAGACTTGTTATATACGTGTAAGGTGATATAATAAAGTATGGAGTAACATTATAGAGCTAATAAACTAAATTAACATGTGGGTTATAACAAGGTTGCGATACTTGTGTATAAAACCAGCAACCGTGACAGTTCTTATTCGAGGAGTACTGCTATGTTTGCTGTATCTCCGGTTACAGGTTACAGTCCATTCTTGGGTTAGCTACACAGGCGAGGTCGACGTTTCTTTTGTGGGTGATATCTTCATGTCCCAGGATAGTAAGATCTTCAGGCCTTCCTCAGGAGTTTGCATTGGGTTCAGTTTCCTGTTCTTCATTAACAGCAGCTTGGTAGGGTATCCCCAGCGGTATCTGACATTGTTGTCTTGGAGAGTCGCCGTCACTTGCGTCTTCGTAATGTTGCAGCAGAGATATCTGCAAAGATTTTTACTGTTGCATATTT
>OW240912.1:423339841-423360641 GCA_933207985.1 Pelobates cultripes
GCAGGCTCGCACCACGGCTTCATCTTCCACACACTCTGAGGCTCAGGTAAGAGACAATGTACCCCGTGTAACCCGTGTTTCCTGGGATACCCCGACTGACTTTGAGGCAGAGGTTAAAAGCGATCCCACGTTGCAAATTTATAAGGATAAGGCGACAGCTGGTCAGACAGGTTTAGAGGGAGAACAGTATGTATGGGAGAAAAATCTGTTATATCGTGTTGCTGAGCGGGTGGTAGGGGGGTCTGTACATGTGACTAATAAGCAGCTTATAGTACCCCAGAAATACCGGCAGGAACTGCTTAGAATTGCCCACGATATTCCGCTGTCTGGGCATTTAGGGATGACAAGAACGAGGTACAGATTGACACATGCATTTTTCTGGCCAGGTATATCTAGAGATGTGAGACAGTATTGTCAGACATGTGACATTTGTCAGAGAGTGGGAAAAGGGGGTGACCGCCACAAAGCGAAATTGTGCCCCCTTCCCATTATTGAAGAACCCTTTAGCAGAGTAGCAGTGGATATAGTAGGACCACTGTCCAAGCCTAGCCCTTCCGGCAAGCGGTATATTCTGACCATTGTAGATTATGCCACCCGGTACCCGGAGGCTATAGCCCTTTCCAATATACAAGCAGAAACGGTAGCCGAAGCTATGATGAAGATATTTTCCAGGATGGGATTTCCCCAAGAGATAATTTCGGATAGGGGGACCCAATTTACAGCCGAAGTGACCCACCAGCTATGGAAGTTATGTGGCATTAAGCCAATTGTAAATTCTGCCTATCACCCGCAGTCCAATGGGTTGTGTGAGCGCTTTAACGGTACCTTGAAGCAGATGCTCAGGACATTTGGGGAGTCCCATAAAGACTGGGAGAGGTTTTTACCCCATCTGCTTTTTGCGTACCGAGAAGTGCCACAGGAATCTACCGGCTTCTCTCCGTTTGAGTTATTGTTTGGGAGAAGGGTGAGGGGACCCCTAGACTTAATTAGAGAACATTGGGAGGGGGGGAGCAGTGCAGATGGAGTCCCCATTGTGCCATACGTGCTGGAGTTCCGGGACCGCTTGGAGGCTCTAACCCAAACCGTACGGGAGAACCTCCGGGCGGCTCAGCGGCGACAGCGCCGGTGGTACGATAGGGGAGCCAGAGACCGTAGCTTTCAGGTGGGACAGAAAGTTCTAATTTTGAAACCTGTCACAGACAAGCTACAGGCCACCTGGCAGGGCCCATACCAAGTGGTAGAACAGAGATGTGACACCACTTATGTGATCGGCCCGTGCTCTGGGGTAGGGAAACGACGCATGCTCCATGTGAACATGCTCAAACCCTATCACCAGAGAATAGAGGAGGTAGCAGCCATCTGTGCCCCAGCCACTGAGGATTATGAGAATCTGCCCTTGCCAGACATGTTAGAAAAGGAAGATTCTGCAGAAAACGCTACAGGTGTGCAGCTGGGGGAGCGGCTAAGTCTCCAGGAGCGTGCCCAGGTACAGGAGTTGATTGCGGCAAAAGGTGCTACCTTCTCCAATTTACCAGGGTACACTCTGTTAGCTACCCACCGAGTAGAGACCCCAGGACAGCTCCCTATGAGACAGACTCTGTATCGTATCCCTGAAGCAGTAAGGGAGCACATGAGGAAAGAAATTGAGGAAATGTTGCAGTTAGGGGTTATCGAACATTCAGATAGCCCCTGGGCATCACCGGTAGTGCTAGTACCCAAGAAGGATAGCACCACGCGGTTTTGTGTAGACTACCGGAGGCTCAATGACAAAACAGTGTCTGACGCCTACCCGATGCCCTGTATAGACGAGCTGCTAGATAGGATGGCAAGAGGCCAGTATCTCACTACCATTGATCTGTGTAAGGGATACTGGCAGATTCCACTAGCCGAGGAGGCCATCCCCAAGTCGGCGTTTGTCACCCCGTTTGGCCTGTATCAATTTCGGGTCATGCCTTTCGGGATGAAAAACGCTCCGGCTACCTTTCAGAGGATGGTAGATCGGCTACTGGACGGGTTCCAAGAGTACGCCTGTGCGTACTTAGATGATATAGCCATTTATAGCCAGACCTGGGCAGATCATTTGAAACATATTAGTGTGGTCATTGACCGTATTGGAGAGGCAGGGCTGACACTAAAACCTAGCAAGTGTCACATAGGGATGGCAGAGGTGCAGTACCTGGGTCACAGGGTAGGATGCGGACAGCAGAGGCCCGAACCGGCCAAGATAGAGGCAGTAGCTAAGTGGCCTACCCCCAGGACAAAGACACAAGTATTGGCGTTCCTTGGTACCGCTGGTTACTACAGAAAATTTGTGCCCAATTACAGCGCCCTGGCCAAACCCCTGACGGACTTGACCAAGAAAAACTTGCCACGACAGGTCAACTGGGCCCCAGAGTGTGAACAGGCATTCCATGAACTAAAAACTGCATTAACTAAGGCTCCTGTGTTAACTGCCCCTGATCCAACTAAACGATTTCTTGTTCACACAGACGCTTCCATGTTTGGATTGGGGGCAGTACTGAGCCAAGTGGGAGCTGATGGCGGAGAACATCCCGTAGCTTACTTAAGCAGAAAATTACTACCAAGGGAAGTAGGCTACGCCGCCATCGAGAAGGAATGCCTGGCCGTGGTGTGGGCCCTCAAAAAGTTACAACCTTATTTGTATGGACAACCATTCTCCTTGCTCACAGATCACAACCCGTTGGTGTGGCTACACAGGGTGTCAGGAGACAATGCCCGGCTGTTGCGCTGGAGTTTGGCGCTGCAGCCGTTTGATTTCACGATCCATTATCGCCCTGGAAAACAGAATGGTAATGCCGATGGGTTGTCCAGACAGACAGAACTTGAGAAATGATCTGTGAGCACTCCCCCGGACATCCCCAAGCCGATCCGTTGGGATCAGACTGTGTATGCCGGCTTGGTTTTGGGGGAGCATTGTGGCAAACCTAGCCACTTGGGACTGCCTAAGATAGAATGGTTGTGCCTATTTTCTGTTGTGTACTGCGCGCCGGTATAGTGTGGCGTCTCCGGCTATGTTTAATTTATGCTGTACTGTGTATGTCTGTTCGAATCCTCCCCATTCGTTAGCATTGCTATTAAAACTGACTAAGTTGTATATTTTGAAGTAGAAAGGTAACGGTTTATGTCCTCGTAGTTTTCATTACTGTATGTTACAGCAGGGGCTGTTGGGAGGAGGACCTGGAAACGGTAGTCTCCCTCCAGTCCCCTCAACCAAAACCCCTGCTGCCCATCTTTGGAAACCCCTGTTGAGTGACCTGCTTTAAATATCAGTTATTTTTAATAAAGTGACAGTTGAGTGACCTGCTTTAAATATCAGTCTTTTTGAATAAAGTGACAGTTGACTCTCAGACTGTGTTTCGTCTGGTTCTTGGGAGGATTTGGGAATATTGCCTGCTTCCAGCTTTGTACTTGGTTATTGCATTCTACCAGCAGAGATCCTGGGATTATAAAATTGCAGCTCCGCAACAGTAACAGTGATAGAAAGTGCCTGAACCTATCTACCTAATACAGATTAAAGGGTCACTTTAATCACCAGAACAGCTACAGCTTATTGTATTTGTTCTGGTGCGTATAATCATTACCTGCAGTAAACTGTTATAGTACTAGAATGAGTCGTGAGGAATGCCATGATGCACAGAGGAGGCTGGAAACATGTTTTTGACTCTGTTGATTATGGATTTACTAATTATAAGTCCACATCTGACAGACTAACTAAGTCCAAAGTATCCCTTCTAAAAGAGAAAAAATGGAAATGAGCAAGTCCATCAAAAATGATAAGGAAAGTTTATTCAAAATTGGACAAAAAATTTATTGAAATGTATTCAAGTGCTCAAATCAGTAAAAAAAACCTCAATAATAATCCCTTCACCTAACAGAAGAAAGTATATACATATGGAGTCTCCCAATTAGGTCTATGCAGTGAATATAGTTTATAATGACCCGGCAATATAAACCACAATTGATCCTTAGAAAAATAACAAAGAGGGCTGTTACAAAAAATGCTACTTAATTAGTATAGATACTCACTGGGAGATCACATATTTGTCTGTCTTTATATGATACTTGAGGTAAGTTTGTATCAATCGAGTCTCTGTAACACTAGCAGTAGTAATGATTAGGTATAATACAAGTGACTACATAAACTCAGGGTAAAAGGGTAAAACAAACCCCCCCCCCCCCAAAAAAAACCCACGACTAACTAATGAAAAAAGAAAAACATGTATTTGTAAATAACTTATGCCTAATGCTAAAAAGATATATTTCAAAGCATATAACCTCCTAATACCACAGATTGAATCTCTGATATAAGGATGTGACAGAACACCCCATCACTGATTATACTCTTTCAGTTTGTTTCCACCTTTTATACCCCCGTAATCAGAACACCTCCTGGCTTGTTAACCTTTTTGACCTCATTAACTCAAATGTTCTGCTAAGTGGCCGCCATTCGTATGAGTGAACATGTGGGAGACAGGATGGCAGACATTTTGTCTTGCATACGCAGGCAGCGGTATTTGGACATCAAATGCATGGAACTAAAATCGGACAGGCTATCTTGCGAACCAAGTGAGCTCTTCGGACAAAATGTTCACACGAATAGAAAGAACATTTACGAACACAGGAACTCCCGAACGGAGACCAGCCACAGTCTATTTCACTCTGAAACTATTTTGGGTTATCACCTCGTGGTCGGTCGGTCAAAACTTTACCTGGATGTCGATTTCTTTTCACCAAACGGATCTGAGCGTTATTTGGACATCTTGGGTGCTTGGATCCGGGCTATCCAGGGATATAAGACTTGTGGGGGTTCCTGGAGGATATTGGATGTGCTTTGGGGTATTTTATGTATGGGTCCCTGTAACTGAAAGATAATTGAGTTACCGTCCTTTGAGGTAGCTTTGCATTTACACATCCCTAAAAAATGGACTATAGCTAGAAACTCTTACAGAGAGATCACCACTCACATACTGTGGATGTCCTGGGTATCTCTACTGTCAATGGGCAGCAAGCTTTGACTCTCCCAAGGGTGCTCTGCATTTAAAGACACGCTGCTCACTAATATCACTTTAAATCATCATATAGTTTGCAGCCTGAACTGCAATTCTCAGCATTCTGCATCTTAACTCCTCTGCCACACTTCCTAAATTATCACCTTGCTGCTGGTACCTGGAGCGCAGTATGTGATGTCACATCGCCATACACACAGCACTCATAGACACCAATAGAGGTAACTGTCTTCCATATTCTCTCAATGTGACAATGTGCAATGCATTAGGGGCAACAATAGGTGCCAGGTAAGTGACAAGATAACATGAAACCAGAGATAGAGTGACATACAGACAACAGACTGATTTGCAGTGATACATTTACTGCGTTTCTGCCCTGGTGTTGTCTTCTCATGCGTGACTTCCAGCAGTTCAGGCAGCACTGACTGTGGACCGAAGGGATTGTTAAATATGTCTCCTGTGAGGTGCACAATGCTGCAATACCATTGCTTTTATTTCAAAATTCAGAAGAGAACATTCAAAAACGACAGCATACTGCTGAGATCATTTTCATTGTTTGCCTTTTTTTTGTTACATCCTCAATTGTTTCATTTATGACCGATCTAACTGCCCGTTAGCTTGGATTTCTACTCTATTTTAATTTTTTTTCCTCTTTATTAACTTTTTACAAATTCTTCCTTTATCTCTCCAGCAATTCCAATTGTTAAAAAAAGAAAAGTAGAGGTCTTTACAGTTTATCAGCATTTGGTTACCTGAGTTCACAGGATGAATGTTTTTTTAATCACGTCTATTGTCGCTTTTGTGCTTAAACAGTTCTAATGACACGTATCAGTCCTTACGATGCCTTGTCTCAATTTTTGTACTAATAAAATAATCTATAAAATCCTTTAACGTTAAACCTGGAATATCCCTTTAATTCAGGTGAGATCCACAGTGCCATTCAGCACACTAGCTCCATTAAATATATTCTGAATTTAAAAAAAAATCTTTTTATCCTTTTCTTTACATCATTCTATAATTCTCTCTTCCTAGTCATGGAACACAATACATTTCTCTTTTGAATTTTTTTGCTTTTTTATTTGCCACATTGTTAAATTAATCGTTATAACATGCTACACACAAACACTGTGAAGAAAAGTCAAAACATAATCTTCAAGTCAAATAATTCCACCCACAGACTGAAGCTACATCTGACGAATAATACAACAAGCTCCGAATAAGAGGATTTAACTCCATAGTCCCTTGGGAATGCTTTCATTTAAAGGATTTTCAAAGCAGTAAAAGTCAGTTTATAAAACTGTCAATGTCTCTTTAGTGCAAGCAGAAAAAGTCTCGATACATCATGCTAAACTTTACTAACGTTTAAAGAGCAACTGGTAAAACAATTTAAAAAATATTAGAGTTTTCTCAGCCAAGCTCATCTCCTGGACACTTCTCTTACTGTATGGGTGGCTTGGGGATTTAGTCACCCAATATCTACTGCGACTGATGGCTCTCTCAGTGGCCAACCCTGGTAGAGTATCAGTTGCTGTATATAGAGATGGCAGGATTTTTTAGACCTCAGGAGATCTGGTGAACGACATGTTAAAGAGACAAGCCACAAGGAGATAAGCAGAATTGTTTAGTTTAGAGCCATACGTGAGAACTTTCCCATGTCTTCAATGTCATGACAAATGAAGACTCATTTGGTGCGCGCTATCCTAATTCCACATCTTGTGGGTTCATGAAGAAGGAAGACTGGTTCATCCTAAGATGAAATGTATTATTAGGAATCCTCGAGATAGTTGTGTACACCAGATTGACTGACTTTCTCAAATCCAGCTCTCTGCTTGACCCCCTTCAGTCTGGATTCAACGCTGGTCATTCTGTTGAAACGTCTGTGACCAAAGTATCCAATGATTTAATGGCTGCTAAATCTCGTGGCCATTACTCTATCCTAATTCTACTTGATCTTTCTGCTGCCTTTGACACTGTTGATTATCAACAGCTTCTTTGCATTCTCCGTAATTTTGGTCTATGGGAAACTACTCTCTACTGGTGCTACTCCTATCTTTCCCATCACTCTTTCAGTGTTTCTTTCTCTGGCTCTGCCTCTTCTCCCCAACCCCTCTCTGTCGGCATCCCCCAAGGTTATGTCCTTGGTCTCCTACTGTTCTCTATCTATACTGCCTCCCTTGGTAAACTCATCAACTCCTTTGGCTTCCAATATCATTTCTATGCAGATGACATGCAAATCTACCTGTCCTCTCCTGTTCTCTCTCCATCCATCTTGACTCATGCCTCTGACTGCCTCTCTGCGATTTCCAACTGGATGGCTGCTCACTTCCTTAACCCCTTAAGGACCAAACTTCTGGAATAAAAGGGAATCATGACATGTCACACATATCATGTGTCCTTAAGGGGTTAAACTCAACCTGTCCTAAATAGAACTTCTGGTCTTTCCTCCATCAAGTGTTACTACTCCCGTGTCTGCCTCCCTCCGAGTCAATGGCTCATTGCCTGGGTGTTCTTTTTGACTCCATCCTCTCCTTCACCCCTCATCCAAGGTGCTGGTCCATGCTAATGTTCTCTCTCACCTTGACTACTGCAATCCACTTCTTAGTGGTCTTACGTGTTCCCAGATTAAACCACTGTAATCTACAATTAATGCGATGGCGAGGTTCATTTTCCTGTCCGCTCGCACCTCCCATGCCTCCCCGCTCTGTCAGTCCCTGTATTGGCTTCCAGTTAGATATAAAGCTAAATTTAAAATTCTGGTGCGTGCTTACAAGTCCTTACATAATGCTGCTCCAACCTACCTATCCTCCCTAATAAACAAGTATGTCCCGTCGAGGCCAAAGACCTACGTAAATGCTTTGTCCATGCTCCCACATCTGATGCTCGCCTCCATGATTTCTCCAGGGCTGCACCTCTTCTGTAGAACTCCCTTCCCTTCTCCGTAAGACTTTCACCCAGTCTCCACTCATTCAAAAAATCATTGAAAACTCACTTCTTTAAGAAAGCATATCAATTAAACTGTTAGCAGATTTTTATCCCCCTCCCCCATAACTCCTCTCCTGCAACTGTTAAAAATTACCTACTAAGCCCTTAGTAAATACTTTTCTAATAATCTACTTCATAACCCTACTTTTACCCTTTGTGTCACTATAACCCACTCCCTCTAGAATGTAAGCTAATTGAGCAGGGCCCTCCACCCTCTCTGTTCCTGTATGTCCAGTTGTCTGGTTACAGTTACACGTCTGTTAGTCTACTCATTGTACAGCGCTGCGGAATCTGATGGCGCTATATAAATAATAAAATAATAATAATAATAATATAATTAATGTTGGGCATAGTTGACCAGTTACCCAGCTCTGTCTGCTATTGGGTGTGATAGAGAAACAAAATGACTGTGTAATGGATCCCCTATACTTCAACTGAGTACATCCGTTGTAATTCTCCCAACTCCCGAATGAATCAGTGATTAGAGCTCTTGGTTACCTAAGCTTAGGCTTAATGGAGGGACCAACAGGAATGTCTTTATTGAAGGCAAGATACACAGTATTTATGCCCAGACCCCCACAGGGGGATTCTGTAACGGAACTCCCCGTACTCCGACCGAGTACCTTCCGTTGATGGACGCTTCCTAGCTTGTGCCGAGGACCACAAACACCGCACTGGACACCACAACCACCGCAGACTCCACAGCCGCTGTAGCTTAACTGGAGTCTCGCCTTCCACCCTGGATCAGCCTCTGTCCTCCAGGACCGTGTGGGAAAGACCTCTCCTCCAGGAGAGCGTATCAGGAACAGCTCTTACAATAGCTAAGTGATTAAAGCTCAGGGGAGTATACAAGTATATCAATCCCCAGTGTGAATATAGCTGTCCCGTCCAATCACGGGACAAGACTATGTGTTGAGGGTCAAGAAGATCTCTTTTAATCAGCCACAAAGGGCCTTCTTTTAAGCAGGTTTTACACAAACAGTACCGCCTACAGGGTTTTGTAAAACAAACAATAAAACACGTAATATACAGTAAAACACTCCCATTCATTCCCACAAAATACTCAGCTCTGCCTGTGATATAATTACTGTACACAATGGGTTAATGTAATTATCACAGGCAGGAAAAAAATACTTTTTACACATGTACTGTAACTTTAAAACTCCAATCTCCATAGAAATCACATATTCTTACTTAGCATACTTCAAATATGAACACTCTCAAAAATCATACAAATCCCTCCAGTAGATAAAAAGTTAGTCGGAAGTCCTTTGTGACCGACCGTGGGGTTGGTCAATTTTACACTGAAAAAATGACTAAGTCCTATTCGCATGCACGAACGGGTTCCGTTCGTGCAAATAGCTTAGTCTCACTGTATGTTCAAATCACCGAACAGAACGGAGCTGCGGCTGAAAACTGAGTGGAGATGAAGATAAGGGTCAACGGTGTTCATGCAAATCTGTAGCAGATTTCAGTTCCATGGATTTGGCTGCACATACTGCTGACAGCATTCGACTAACAAAGATGGCCGCCACCACGTGATCATTTGTACGAACCGCGGCCAGCCTGAGAGGTAAATTAGCCGCACGTAACATAAGACATAAGCCCGCCCGGGTGTTGCTGTGTCTGGGAGATAATAGTATCTCCCAGACACAGGAAGCCGAACACACAAAAATACAATAATGCATCCCCACATGTCATACATCCCTGAGTAGCTCCCGGTCCCAGCTATGATCCCTGCTAGTAGAACGATCGCATGTACAGAGCCCGAGAAATCGTTGTGTAAAGTCTGAGCTTGAGGTTCTGTACATACCGGAAAATAGTTCCACAGGATCACTTGGTTTAGGCCGGTGGATTCAACTTTCACTCCTAAACCAAGCAGCGACCAATAGGGAGAAAGGGACCATATAGCCTTTCGGGACACTGCATGTTTAGTAACTGTCGACCTTGTAATGGTGTTTTAACAAATGCGCCCACGAAAACCTGAAAAAAATTTAATGAAAAACACGTATTGAATAAAGATGACATCTTTTGTGTGAGGATCGCGTCTCTCACCTTTTAATATAAAACTTTTCTTATAAAGCATTACATGCACCTAGTTGTTGTTTGATCTATTTATAAAGTGACACATTTCGTTTGATGCGCTGTACAATGTGACAGTAAAAGCAGAGGAGCCCCAGACGTGTAGCTGGGTATTTTGGGAACTGTTCACACATCACATTATTCTCCTGGAACTGACGCTCCAGAGATCGCTCTGGAAACATAAAACGGAATATTTGGTGTTTTGCTAAAAAGCCGCACATCAACCAACACGTCTGTTTATACAGGCGGTAATTGCAAAAGCTGTAAATTGTGCAGTGACCCCTGAGCTATCTGCTCTGGATTTCTGAGAAAAGTTTAAAATATATAGAGATATTATCATTATATCTGCGTAAATAACCTATAAAGTATATCCAATCATAGCTCCCAACATTGCACACTGACAAAAGGGGACCCTTTAATTTTAGGGTGTGAGTAGGGTCTGGCCAGGGACGGGGCTGTCTGTGTGGGAGGCTGTGGCTAAGGCAGGGCTGTTCTGTGGGGGTGTGGGC
The DNA here is from genome assembly GCA_933207985.1 of Pelobates cultripes. Classification (NCBI taxonomy): domain Eukaryota; kingdom Metazoa; phylum Chordata; class Amphibia; order Anura; family Pelobatidae; genus Pelobates; species Pelobates cultripes. The sequence goes on from OW240912.1 coordinate 423,350,442, forward strand.
AGGAGCAGGGATGTTCTGGGTATAAGGGCTTGTGAAGAAATCCCTCTTTTATGTGTAATATTTCTTCTTGGTTTATGTGTAGTTCAGTTCAGAGTACCCCACTCCCTCTACCCTTACCCTCTGTGTCACTATACCCCACTCTCTCTACCCTTACCCTCTGTGTCACTATACCCCACTCTCTCTACCCTTACCCTCTGTGTCACCATACCACACTCTCTCTACCCTTACCCTCTGTGTCACTATACCCCACTCCCTCTACCCTTACCCTCTGTGTCACTATACCCCACTCCCTCTACCCTTACCCTCTGTGTCACTATACCCCACTCCGTCTACCCTTACCCTCTGTGTCCCTATACCCCACTCCCTCTACCCTTACCCTCTGTGTCACTATACCCCACTCTCTCTACCCTCACCCTCTGTGTCACTATACCCCACTCTCTCTACCCTTACCCTCTGTGTCCCTATACCCCACTCTCTCTACCCTTACCCTCTGTGTCACCATACCACACTCTCTCTACCCTTACCCTCTGTGTCACTATACCCCACTCCCTCTACCCTTACCCTCTGTGTCACTATACCCCACTCCGTCTACACTTACCCTCTGTGTCCCTATACCCCACTCCCTCTACCCTTACCCTCTGTGTCCCTATACCCCACTCCCTCTACCCTTACCCTCTGTGTCCCTATACCCCACTCTCTCTACCCTTACCCTCTGTGTCCCTATACCCCACTCTCTCTACCCTTACCCTCTGTGTCCCTATACCCCACTCCCTCTACCCTTACCCTCTGTGTCCCTATACCCCACTCCCTCTACCCTTACCCTCTGTGTCCCTATACCCCACTCCCTCTACCCTTACCCTCTGTGTCCCTATACCCCACTCTCTCTACCCTTACCCTCTGTGTCCCTATACCCCACTCCCTCTACCCTTACCCTCTGTGTCACTATACCCCACTCCCTCTACCCTTACCCTCTGTGTCACTATACCCCACTCTCTCTACCCTTACCCTCTGTGTCACTATACCCCACTCTCTCTACCCTTACCCTCTGTGTCACTATACCCCACTCCCTCTATCCTTACCCTCTGCATCACTATACCCCACCCCCTTTATCCTTACCCCACTCCCTCTATCCTTACCCTCTGTTTTACTATACCCCACTCCCTCTATCCTTACCCTCTGCATCACTATACCCCACCCCCTCTATCCTTACCCCACCCCCTCTATCCTTACCCTCTGCGTCACTATACATAGTTACATAGCTGAAAAGAGACTTGCTTCCATCAAGTTCAGCCTTCCTCACATATGTTTTCACTGTTGATTCAAAAGAAGGCAAAAAACCTAGTCTGAAGCGCTTCCACTTTGGCAACAAACTAGGAAAAAAATTCCTTCTTGACCCCAAAATAGCAGTCAGATGTCTCCTTGGATCAAGCAGCTATTACCCCACTAATTAGAAATTATATCCCTGTGTGTTATGTTTTGGGAAGTATTTATCCAATTGCAGTTTAAACATCTGTATAGACTCTGCCAAAACCACCTCTTCAGGCAGAGAATTCCATATCCTTATTGCTCTTACTGTAAAAAACCTTTTCTTTGCCTTAGATTAAATCTCCTTTCTTCCAGCCTAAATGTGTGACCTCATGTCCTATGTATAATCCTTTTTATCAATAGATTTCCAGATAAAGGTTTGTACTGGCCCCGAATATATTTGTATAATGTTATCATATCCCCTCTCAGGCGCCATTTTTCCAAACTAAATAGATTTAAATTTTTGAACTTTTCTTCGTAACTAAAATGCTCCATTCCTTTTTATCAATTTTGTAGCTCGTCTCTGCACTTTTTCTAGTGCCATGATATCTTTCTTTAAAAACAGGTACCCAAAATTGCACAGCATATTCAAGGTGTGGTCTTGCCAGTGATTTATAAAGAGGCAAAATTATATTTTTATGCCCCTATTTATACATGACAAAATCTTACTGGCCTTAGCAACTGCAGATTTACATTGCATATTGCTGCCTAGTTTGTTGTCTATAACAATTCCCAAATCCTTCTCATGTGTGGTTATCCCTAGTTCACTACCATTTAGGGTTTAAATTACTTGTGCATTTTTAACCCTAAAGTGCATAACTTTGCATTTCTCTACGTTAAATTTCATCTTCCATTTTAGTGCCCAGTCCCCCAATCTATCCAAATCCCTCTGCAGCAAAGCAATATCCTGCTCACATTTTATTACTTTACAAAGTTTTGTGTCATCTGTAAACACTGATACATGGCTTTCAATGCCCATTTCAAGATCATTTATAAATATGTTAAATAGAAGCCGTCCCAAAACAGAACCCTGAGGGACACCACTTACCACTTTTGTCCAGCTTGAAAATTTACCATTAATGACATCTCATACTCTATCCTTAAGCCAATGTTCTACCCAAGAACAAGAATATTCATCTAGACCAATTTCTTTTAGTTTGAAGACAAACCTATTGTGAGGAACCATATCAACTGCAAAATCCAAGTAGATCACATCCACTGCAACACCCTGATCTATACTTCTACTTACTTCTTCGTAGAATGCAATTAGGTTAGTTTGACATGACCTATGTTTCATAAAACCATGCTGATTATTGCTAATAACAAAGTTCTTCCCAATGAATTCCTGAATATTATCCCTTAATAGCCATTCAAATCATTTCCCAGTCACAGAAGTTAAGCTCAAAGGTCTATAATTTCCAGGCAAGGATTTTGAACCCTTTTTAAATATAGGAATGACATCTGCCTTCCTCCAATCCTCCAGTATAATACCTGAAATAAAAGAATCTTGAAAAATGAAGTACAGAGTGTAACGGATCACCTGGCACCCCGACTGGGTACCTCCGCTGAAGGATGCTCCTAGCGTTTCCTGAGGACTCCAAGCACTGCAGCGGACACCACAACCACCGAACCAGAGAAGCATTCGAATGCTCTCAAGCATATGAATGCTGTAAGCAGCTGAACAGGAAAAGCATACAATCAGCTTACACTCCTGGCAATCAGCATACAATCCAATTCCCCCAATAACGAGACGACACTTCGTTTTGAGGTCAAGCAGAACTGACTGTACTGGCACATACAGCCTCTTTTATTCACAATCCACAAACATAGTACTGCCCACAGGGTTTTGAAATACAACCAATCAATCCGTACAATACACACAGAAACTCCCACACAAAATCCTCCCCTCTGCCTGTGATATGATTACTGAACACAATGGTTAATCTAATTATCACAGGCAGAGAAATACAGTATTATAAAACATATCACAGGGATCCCAAAACATGCAATAACCCCATAAAAAGTATATCCTCTGAACCGGGGGATCTGGGTGAACCACATATACAAAATTCACCCAGAAATAAAGATCCAGCGTTCGCTTGTTGAGACCGGTGTTTGGGAAGTCGAGTGTCCGATTTTAGTTCCAGACACTCGACGACCAAGTCCCGCTGCCTTTGTTCGCATGAAAAAAGATAGAGGGTTCAATTGAGGCATTCTTTGAAGTTTAACGAGCCAGTGGGGTGGTCTCTGCTCGGTAGTTATATCTACCGAATGCATAGGGAAGAAATATTACACATAAAAGAGGGATTTCTTCACAAGCCCACTCCCTCTATCCTTTTCCTCTGTGTCACTATTCCCCACTCCCTCTATCCTTACCCTCTGTTTTACTATACCCCACTCCCTCTATCCTTACCCTTTGTTTTACTATACCCCACTGTATCAGATCCATCTGTATAGACTGGGATTGCTGGATTCATCTGTTTTGCCTTTTTCACGAAATTACCCGTTCGTATGCCTTTGTTCAAGTGAATTGACTTTTCTGCCGAACAAAACTGCTGAATGGACGGCCACCCAGAAGAGAAGTGTGCTGCTGATTAACCTATGAATCCCAATTAGAACGTTGTGGTTAACCACAGACACGTCTCAATTAAAACCGAATACAGGGTGGTCGTCGTTCGTATGTCGACCACGAGGCGGCTGCCATTTTAAACCATGTGAAAGACCAGCGGTGTTCGGCATTGATTTCATGGAACTGAAAATGGACACTTTTTCAGCCGAAAACCGCTGAAGCCGCCGACCTCCCTTCTCAATCGACAGAAGTGTGCGAACACCGGCCGTTCGGGAGGTTTAAATGCACGAATGGACTTACCCCAGACCCCAGATAACCTTCACATGGAGTCAATCACATACTGAAGAACTGTAATAGACTTTGTGATTGAACTATGCGTATGGGATCTGAGCGCTATTCGCCAATAATATGCACTCAGATCCAGGCTATCTGGGGATATGTGATACGAATGGATAGTATTCGATAAATGTAAAGTTATCTATTTTTATGTGTTTTTATGTGTTGAATTTAAAATGGCAATTTGTCTCTGTCCTGGAGATAATTGAATTACTTCTCAATTATCTCCAGGGCAGAGGGGAGGAATTACTATTGCATGCTGGGAATATTTTGTGTCTGTGGGTCCTGAACTGATGGGATTATTAGCCACTTGGGAGATATATGCGTTCGGCTACTATTGGCGATTAGTGAGTTTGGAGCTCGTGGAGTGAAGTGCCCGTACAGATCCCATTCGTGAGATTACAGCGTTCCCTTGCTTGCTGTTCGTATGATTACACTGGATATGCATGCAGCCTGGGATATTGTGAATGGGGAGCATTCACTAAACGGCGGTTTGTACATTTCATGCTGAGGGTACCGTAACAACTGGTGGAAAGCGACGGGATGACCCTCATCGCCCAGAGAGACCACTACAACCAGGATTAAATGGAATTACAATACCAAAGGCTGAAAGATTTATTGGAGGAAAGAGGCAGACAAGCCAGTAATCTCAGAAAGAGGGACATTATTGCACTACTGACTGAAATGGATGGAGTACCAGAGGCAGAGGGAACCAATGGGCTCGAGGAGGCAAGCTTTGACCGGGAGGTAAGAATCAGGCTGGCCCATTATGGTCCCAACCCGACTACAGAGATCATCACCCAGGTCATAGCCGCTGTGGAGGCCAACCTGCTACGCCAAAGTGGTGCTGCAGCAGCCCCAGTTACAGCAAACCCAGGGGAAAGAAAGAAAGTGCCGTTTACAGCGTTTAAACCGTTTTTGGAGACAGAAGGAGAGATTGATGGGTACCTTGCTGATTTTGAGCGGCAATGTGCCCTGCACAAGGTACCCCTGGAAGACAAGTTATCCGGCCGGGCCAGTGACGCTTTTCGGGCCATTCCGGATGAGGAGATCGGGGATTATGGGGCCGTCAACGAAGCTTTGCTCGCCAGGTATGCCGTTACACTGGAGGCATACAGGAGGTTCAGAGACACTGTTAAATCAGCTGGGGACTCTTATGCCCACTGGATGGCGGGGTGCCAAGCTGTATCTGGGGAAGAGGTGCTGCAAATGTTCCTGTTGGAGCACTGCTTTGAAAAATTATCCCCAGGCGTCAGAGAGTGGGTAAGGGACTGTAAACCCTCCACTCTGCATGAAGCAGCTCGCCGGCCGGACCAGTACACGGATGCCCATAAACTAGACAGTGCTATTGGGAAGACTCCTGCAAGAGTGGAGTACCGACCAGCAGCACCTCCAGCAGCTACCGTATACCACCCACCGACGAACCGGCCGCCAGCACCCCCTCCAGCTAACCATTATCAGCAGCCGCCCCAGTTCAACTCACTCCCAACCCATTAAATGCTTTTTGTGCAAGCAGCTAGGGCACAAGCGACCAGAGTGCCCGCTGAACAGTGCTAACCAGGCCCAGTCTTGGAGGAGACCAGCCAGCGGGAATCAACGACCCCCTCTCCCGGCTGCTCACTGCGTAGAGGAAGAGGAATGCTGGGGCATCCTGCATGAGGCAGATCCTGTCCAAGCTGCTCACCGGGATAACCGGCAGCACCACCGGCAATTTGTCAAGGTCAACGGGAAGGAGGTCAGTGGTCTGAGGGATACCGGTGCAACCATGACATTACTTCAGAAGCACTTCGTGTCCAAGACCCAACATACTGGAGACACGGTAGCAGTGCGAGTAGCCGGAGGCGCTGTGTTTCGCCTACCCGTTGCCCGGGTACTTTTGGATTGGGGAGTGGGCGCTAGACATGGAATGTGGGGGTCATGAAGGACTTACCAGCGGATGTCCTCCTTGGCAATGACTTGGCTCCCCTTGTTTCAGCCTTCGCTCCCATGGGTCCCACTGAAGTGGACGCTGTCACGACCCGTGCCCAGACCTGTGTCGCCCACCTGCTGCTGAGGCCCAGGTAAGACTCTCTACCCCGACCTGTACCTTAGACCAGGCCCCTTTAGGCTGGGATACCCCAGAGATGTACGGGAGGGAAACCCGGGAAGACCCGACTTTAGAGAAGTATAGGGCCAGGGCAGATTCTGAGGGAGAGGGAGTTGATGTGGAGCGTTACGAGTGGGTGGGTAATAGGCTGTACAGGATTCCTAAACCGTCCCAGAGACTGAGTACCCCTCCGCAGAATTGGCAGCTGGTGGTGCCTGCGAAATACCGGCAAGAGATTCTGCGGATTGGGCATGATGTGCCATTAGCGGGCCATCTAGGCTCCCGCCGCACAGCTCATAGGATCACCCAAAACTTCTTCTGGCCTAATTTTAACCGAGATGTGCGGGTTTATTGTAGCACGTGTGACACATGTCAACGGGTAGGTAAACGGGGGGATCACCCAAAGGCTAGGCTCATATCGGTGCCTATCATTGGTGAACCTTTTTCCCGCATAGCCGTTGAAATTGTGGGTCCACTGGCCAGGGCTAGCCCATCCGGTAAGAAGTATATTCTCACCATGGTGGACTATGCCACATGTTATCCAGAGGTAGTAGCGCTGTCTAATATAGAGGCAGAGACGGATGCTGATGCCTTGGTTAAAATTTTCACTAGGGTCGGGTTCCCTCAGGAGATCCTCTCCGACCAGGGAACCCAGTTTACCGCTGTGCTCACACAGCAGCTGTGGAAGGTGTGCGGCATTAAACCACTGCTTAGCTCACCTTATCACCCACAGACTAACGGTCTCTGCGAATGATTTAATGGCACCCTCAAACAGATGTTGAGGACCTTTACTGACACTTGCAGAGACTGGGAGCGATTCCTGCCTCATCTGCTATTTGCATACAGAGAGGTGCCCCAGGAATCTACTGGGTTCTCTCCCTTTGAGCTACTCTATGGGAGAAGGGTCCGCGGACCCCTAGATCTCATTAGAGGACACTGGGAGGGAGAGACAGAGCAAGAGCTAGAGCATAGTACCATATGTCCTGGAACTCCGGGACCGCATGGATAAACTGTCCCTGATGGTAAGGGAGAATCTCCAGGTGGCCCAGGGGAGACAGAAGAGGTGGTCTGACCCGACAGCGGGTCTTTCAGGTTGGGCAAAAGGTTCTAGTGCTCAAGCCTGTGAAGACGAACAAGATGCAAGCCCGTATAAAGTGTTAGCTCGGGGATGTGATACTACCTATCGGATAGCCAGCTGTGCAGATGAAAGGATTCAGGGATCCTTTCATGTGAACATGCTGAAGGCGTATCAGGAGAGACCGGAGGATGTTGCGGCAGTATGTGCCCCGGCTGCCGACGACCCCGAGAATTTACCCTTGCCCGACTTATTAGAGAAGGATCCCCAGACTGACCTCACTAGTCTTGTACAGCTAGGGGACCGGTTAAGCCCCACAGAGAAGGTACAGGCAAGACAGCTTCTGTGGGAGAAGCAAGCGACGTTCTCCCAAGAACCCGGCTACACTACCCTAGCTGTACACAAGGTCGAGACACCCGGACAGAATCCCCTACGACAGCCCCCCTATCGTATCCCTGAAGCAGTCTGGGAAGGAATGCGGAAGGAGATACAGGAGATGACCAGGCTGGGCGTCATCGAGCACTCAGACAGCCCTTGGGCCTCGCCTGTAGTCCTGGTACCTAAGAAAGATTGGACCACCCGGTTCTGTGTGGACTACAGGCGGCTCAACGAGCGAACCACCACTGACACCTACCCGATGCCCCAGGTAGATGAATTATTAGATAGCATTGCCAGGGGGCACTATCTGACCACCATCGACCTGTGTAAGGGTTATTGGCAGATTCCCCTGGCTGAGGACGCTATCCCTAAGTCGGCATTTGTCACCCCATTTGGTCTGTACCAGTTTAAGGTCATGCCATTTGGGAGATGCTGAGGGCACCGTAACACCCACTCCCTCTATCCTTACCCTCTGCATCACTATACCCCACTCCCTCTATCCTTACCCTCTGTTTTACTATACCCCACACCCTCTGTCCTTACCCTCTGTGTCACTATACCCCACCCCCTCTATCCTTACCCTCTGTGTCACTATACCCCACCCCCTCTATCCTTACCCTCTGTGTCATTATACTCCACCCCCTCTATCCTTACCCTCTGTGTCACTATACCCCTCTCCCTCTCTTCTTACCATCTATGTCACTATACCCCACTCCCTCTATTCTCACCCTCTCTGTCACTGTACCTCACTCCCTCTCTCCCAGTAACGGTGAACCTATGGCACACGTTCCACAGCAGGCACGCCGAGCCCTCTCTGTGGGCAGTCAGCCATAGGTCACCGCGGTGGATTAAGTACTGCTGTCTGAGCTCTTACTGCTCAGCTCCCTCGCGCACTGCTTAGGGATGCCAGGAGCTGGAATATGATGTCAGATCGGTTCCCGGCATTACTAAGCAGCACGCGAGGGAGCTGAGCAGTAAGATCAGAGCTCCCTCGCCGCCTACTCTGCCAGTTCGCCCTCTGCCTGTCCAACAGCACAAGCAGCCTCTGCAGCCCCACTGGACCCAAGGTGAGGAAACCACTCAGTTCTCCCATGGAGGCTGGGTGTGTTACAAAAGACTGGAAATGACTACGTTACTGTTTAAAAACCGATTGATACTGTTGCCACTGTATATGTTTAAGCCGAAGGAAAACACGAATGGATTACTCAAACCCTTATAAAGACTCCATTCGTGGTACGAACGAGGGACCCCCCAAATGCTGGCGTGTGCCGCCACTTAACCTTGTCACCCCGCAAACTACCGAACGGTCGACCACCCGACCAGCGGCGTGTGGCAGCCATTAACCACCAGGCGGCTGCGGTTTGCGGTTAACCACAACCTAATTGATAGGCCTGGGGGAATCGATGTTCGCACCAAAAGTACCGAAGGGAATCTACCGAACCATCAACCGAACGGCGACCCCCTACAACGGGTCGCGTGACGATCATTAACCTGTGGTTTCTGCGGTTAACCGCAGGTCAAGTACCCTTCTATCAGGTGGTCCTCGTTCTCGTACCGAACGAGTTCCACTACCAGGCAGACAGCGGGGCTTCGCATGAACTGATACCCGAGTTAAGTTCCATGAGTTGGAAGCGAGGTCCCGCTGCCCGCTAAACCAGAAGGCCAGGCACTGTAGTTTTCAGGTTGAACAAATGGTTCTGGTCCTCAAGATGGTTTGACAGGACAAACTACAGGCAGCCTTATAAAGTCATTGGGCAGGTATGTGATACCACCTACACTGTAGCTAGCTGTGAGAATGAGGATGTGAAACAGATATTTTACATCAACATGCTCAAAGAGTACAAAGGTAGAGAGGAAGAGGTAGCTGCAGTGTACATCCCAGGCTCTGAGGACCCCGACACCCTATGTGGCGAAAGTAACCTCACCACTTGTACTTGGAGAGGCCTGCTTGCCAGCCTCTTGCCCTGTGGCTATGGCCCCTGGGATATATTGCCCTTGAAAAACACTATTTGGGCAAATTGGATTTTAAAGGCACTGTTTCTGGAACAGATTCAAACATGTGGCGGCGCCCATCTTAAACTTTTTAGATATTTTTAGATATGTTGTTCGCCCAGATTGTGGGGATATGTTGTATTTTGGGGTACTTTTTGGGGTTTGTAAAAAATGTATGTTTTTTTCTGCTTAGAGTTAATTGAGTTAGTCCATTGTCTTAATTTAATTTTATAACAGGCAGAGGGGAGGGCTTGTGTGCTGTATGTGGGAGTGTCGGACATTGTTGTATTGTTCTGATTGGTTTTTGTGCCTGTGTTCCATCAGGCCCAGGGAGTGTGCCTCTAGCCTGAGGAATTGTATAAATTGTGAGTACTGGCTTGCATTAAACAGACCTGCTTGACCCCTTCTTGAAGCCTTGGCTCATGTTTGGGGGATGGGATAACTACACTCTTGGGGATT